>CM040119.1:133413334-133942937 GCA_022559845.1 Amorphophallus konjac
TTTCAGAATCGGCGCCCTAGAAAGGGGTGCCCATTCTATGAAACAGAAGAATTGGCGGATACTCAAGTGGCGCCCATTCAATTAGCGCCCGCTGGATCGGTCGCCCATTCCAGAGACACAGGAATTACTCACAAGGGCCAGGGACAGCACCATGTGAGGGCTGGATCGCCACGTTTCTCCAGAGGGACGTGACATTCAATTGGGTTCCAGGGTTTTTAGTGTACAACGTGCTCAGCGGCCTTGAGGGAATCCAAGGCTTCGCGTAGACTTACGGAGGTCCCAATGATGAAATCGCCAGTCCGAAGGATGGAATATCCCGCGGAGGGCTCAATCGTCACCGAGAGTTAGGGGCTATGCGAAAAACAACGTGGAACGTGGGACTGCATCTACTGACTGAGACACAGTGCCATAGACCCGCGGTATGGGCTGAGAAAACATGATAAATCTGTGAGAGAGGAATGATAGGTGCAAGGCTTGGATTCAGAAGGGGGGTTGAATGAATCCCCTATTTAAAATTTTGTCCGATTAAAACCTGTAATCGAACAATGATGCGGAATTAACACAAATAGGTGCCTTGTATGACACAAGTGCTCTCTTCGAACGAAATGGAAAGATCAGATAGACTGAACTTCTGATCTACTCTGTATGCGCTGGTGTGCAGACCCATATTCAATCAAATATGTTGTGTGCGAATAAACCACTCACTAGATGAAAGAACACATCGAGCCTAAGCATTCATCTAGATAAACACAATGGACAAACAAACCACTGCACATAAGATTTTTAGGTGGTTCGGTCCTCCAAACCTACGTCCACCCCACACTCAAACCAGAGTGTGGATTCCTACTGAAACACAGCTTAAACCGCTGAGCCTCACAGATTGCTTACAACTGCTGAGCATCACAGCTTGCTTCCGCTGGGCAGTACAGCTTAGCCATCCGCTGCCTAACAGCTTGACCCGCTAGACAATACAGCTTAGCCGACCAGAGGAATCCTCCTCTGCAACCGCTGAGCAACACAACTTGCTCCGCTAACTAACAGCTTGAATAAAGGTTCAAAAGAAAAACATGAGATAAGAAAACACATCAACTGAAAGCTGTAAACGACATCAACACAGATATGGCTCCCATGGAGCTGACTGGATTGGATATGATCTAGATTCAAGTAGGGATAGATCTTCTGATGAAGCTTCTCTTCTTGTCCTCTAACTCTCTATCTCTCTCTATCTTTCTTCTTCTTCTTCGTTTCTTTTCTTCTCTGCTACTCTCTCTCTATCTTTCTCTTCTCTCTAGATTGTGCAGGCTCTTTCTGCTTCTGCTCTTCTAAGGTATTTTTTGATCCTCACACTACACGATCACCTTCTCCAGATGGAGAAGTCTTCTTTTTATAGCAGCAGCAGATAGGTGGGCGTGTGTCCTCCACGAATTCCCACCCTATAGCCTAGACCACGTGGCAGCATTTTAGCTCACTGCTTTACACGTGTCACGATCCTAGTTCATCCTCCATTCTTGGATCACGTGCCCTTCTTAAACTCCTCGAGCAGATATCCTGCAAAGGTCAGACTTAATATTAATTAAAATCAATATGAGGATAGTAGAAAGATGCACAGAGTTGGTTCGAGAGTGTATAGACTTGCTAAGTCATCAAGGCAACCATGTGCAGACTTAGTATTCAAATGCACGAACTTTACGTATGTATGGAATAAAAGTTGCACAGACATGCCACCAAGGAATGTACAGACTTTGAGTGCATTGTACAAAAGATGCACAGACTTGCCGTCGAAGAATGTACAGACTTTGTTGTGTAAGATGAACACATGCACGGACTTAGTCACGTGCAGTAACAAAAGTTGCATCGACTTGAGTTCATGCTGTAACAGGAGTTGCACGGACTTGGTGACATTGTGTATGCATGGAATCAAGAAGATGCACTGACATCGCTCATGCAAGAAAACTTGCATTGAATATGTATGCCTTAGACACAATCAAGATGCTGAGTGAGACTCAGACATGCATCGACTTGGCATGAGCGAAGGGAAGAATATGCACTGACTTAAAGCCACCATGAACCACAAATATGATATGCACAGGCCTAGACAGTTAATCCTGCACTGACTCGGTTACGTGCTACAACATAGCTTGCATCAACTTTATGTATACATGTATGAGCATAACGACATGTGAGCAACCTTGTATGAACTCAAGGTTCATGCAGCAAACATATGCATGGACTTAGGTTGTTCAGGATGAAAGTATGCACCAAGAAGCCATGTAGTCTAGGCAAAACTCTGTACTGACTTAACCTGTGCATGGACATTTAATCAGAACAATGCACTCAAAACATCATTTCATCAACAATGCACAAGGGGCCTGAACCTAACACACTCCCCATAGCAGTTAGCATAGATCATCATCATTCTTATGTGGTGACTCATTGAGTTTCTATCATCAAAATAATAACACACTATCATCAAAAGACAAGGGGCACAACAATCTCCCCCTTTTTGATGATGTCAACACAATGAGTCACGCAGACTCAGCAAACAATTCTCCCCCATTGACTTAATCAAAAAGGAAATGATTTGCGAGGGGAATGAAAGACATGTATGAAATATGATACCAATTCTCCCCCATAGAAACATGCAAAGTGAGCACTGAAGAATAAAATAAAAGAACTCCCCCTATAGACATGAATGTTTGACTACTCTCCCCTTAAATGCAGATGACCCAGAACTCCCCCTGAAGTGCAGGAATGAACTCTGGTTATCCAATGAAGCAATCTGAGATCTGCCACCACAAGGAATCCAAAACAATAATGGTTATGGCACTTCACATATGTATGGACAGAATAAAGCAGGTGGAAGGTCCACAGAACTAGAACAGGTTACAGAAACAAGATGGAAAATTCCAATAGTGTGGAGAGTAAAACAGATGATGATAGGAAAGTAAAGGTAGAAAAGAGTAGGGGTGAGAAACAGTCAAGGCACAGTACATCTCAAGGAACAACCAATCAACAGATAAGAGAGAATTGTCAACAAGGTTCCTGTTGATTAAGTTGTTAGGGGTGAATCAGATCATGAGGGATTGTAAGGCATGCACCACTCCAATAAGTCTTAACATGAATAGACTCTCCTATCATAGAGGGTTATGAATTGGTAACTTGACCAACCTGATTTAATTATGATGAATATCAAATTTGTCAGTTAAATTCAATACTTATATCTGAATTCAAGTTTTAATAAAAGTGAACCAAATAATTAGATAACACTCAGGACCAATCATCTTTATCTTACACGCATGATCTCAATGACTCCTTTGAGAGTTATACAGATTAGTATTGAGATTAAACACTTTTACAAGAGCATGAGTTGACAGAGTTTGCAAGATTTTCATTTGAATCACATTATTCTTTTCCTGAGCAATTTAAGTTGATCAACACCTTTTTACGTGAGGCACAACATGTCTCAGGTGAAGTGACCCAGTTACTCAGTGTAATAACTGTCATTGCCTCTCAACATTGAGACCAGAGTTAGACATAGAAGTGTCTTTTTACGTGAGGAGACACCTTGATCAGAGGCCAGACTTCTCAGTTACTCAACATAAACATGCCATTGCTCTGTCAGGTTCTCAATGATTTTTGCTTTAAGCGATTATGACACTTCATGACTTGGGTTTACTTCATTTCTTTGATGGAGGACCCAGTTTCTCAATGAACAAAGTCATTACATTACTAACCGATTTTCTTTTTAGACAGACTCTTCAAGGTTAATGTTTAAGAACAATACCGACTCTATGTATCTCAACCAAAGTAGCTTTGATTTTAAATTTTTAGATTTCAGATGAGTGAATCTAAGGTTTTCATGACTCATATGGTTAAAGTTTATTAAAGCTTATCATTCAGATATTTTCAAGTCATTTAAATGCAAATCTGAGAATACATTAACCTTATATCAGTCTGATTCAGTGGTCACTCTTAAACCTATATGATAGGAATTTCTACATGATTCTCAGACTGAATTGCATGGCATGCAGCTTGAGTTCCTCAGATTAGATCAAAAATACAGCTGACCAACTAATCAACAATAGATACAAATCAATCACATCAGCTAAGAAGAATGTGAAGGATAAGTGTAAGCTGGTGAAAGAAACAACAACAGGAAAGAAGAGCATCGAAAGAGTGTATATCAACAAACAGTAGCTGAGTTTGGAATACAGATAGATCAGCTATTTCAGTGATGACAATAGAGAATTCAAGTAAAACAAATTGAGAGCAGCAGAAGATCCAATAAACTTAACAGGAGAATTTCAGGTAAAGGTGAACAGGATGATCAAAAAAAAGCTCCCTCTGTCTAGATGCATCATGTAAACAACAAAGCATGAGCAGCAGTATGGTTAATCAAGAATGATTGAACTCCCCCTGACTAAGTGCATGATATATGATGAAAGCACATCACATGATTTCAAGTTTGACATTCAATTATAATCCATGCACTTCAGACAGAAGTGAGCTACCATGAACATGATTGAGCAATTCCCATTTCAGAAAATTTCAATTTAGCCCCAACAGAGCAACATGATATACAGTCGTTGCAAATTCTCAATTTTCGGATGATGGAATTTAAACAGAGTGTTCAGAACTGACCTGAAGCATAGGATCCTGGGGTTTTCATTTTGAGTGCCTTGGTTTATTTACCCCTCTTTGTTCGTTCCAAGGCACACCTGCTGCACATTAATCATTTTGATCCTGCAGGGACCCAAACAGCCTTGGGTCCTGCGTTAACCCTGACAGGTGTTCTGAACAGTCTCTTAGCAACATTATCATCATAATCTATCAGGTAACAACTATCCATGGAGTGACCAGATTTTCCACAATATCTACATGAAACAACAGATTTTCTGGTCCTATGATGCATATCAACAACAGTATGAGACCCATGAACATAATCATAAAATGTTCTGTTGTATGCATGGATAGTTTGATTCTTATTACATGACAACCAACAATTTGCATACTTGTGACCTGGCTTACCACAATTGAAGCATGAAGTATTTACAGGTCTTGTTCTAGAGAATTTAGCAAATTTGGAATTAACGTGATTTCCCTGAACATACCAGCAGTCCTTGACTGCATGGCCATATTTCCCACACTTAAAGCACCTTAGGTGCTTACCTCTTGAGTCATTGTTTCCCCATGAAGGCCCAAACCAGCATTGAATAGCTTTATGACCACGTTTGTTACAGTTATAATAGGTGATGTGTTGGTTTGAAGCAAACGTGTTCCTTTTGGGGTCATGATGATTTGTAAAAACTTTATCATGCATCATATCATCATTTTCCATTACATTACAGTCTTCCATACAATGACCATGCCTGCCATAGTAATGACATGAAACCAGTGACTTTCTTGCAGTATGGTTACTAACACACTGGCTAGATGCATGCGAATGAGTAGATGAGGAATGAGCAGTGTGCATCGACTCATCGAATTCAACAGAGCTAGTAGATTTTAGAGCACGAGTAGGAACATGTGACGACCCAGAGTTCAGGACACCGATATACCGATAACATCGATACACCGACACCAAGAACTGGGGAGGCCACCCAAGAGGCTGATGAGGCCCCTGAAGGGTTAGTGGGGGTTAGCTGAGGAATATGCATAATTAATTGCGAATTGGGGCGCGCAATACAGTAAGTATTTAAGATTTAAACACAAGTGCGGAAGCAATTCAAAATAACCAGAGTGATATATATATAACTAGTCCAGAGTCACAAACACTAGTCCTCAAGGCACAACTACGCGGGGCATACCCCGGCAAAAGTACAACACAAGCCTCAAAAAGGCAGCTCGTGCTCAGCTGGCAGCTAAAGGAACGGTCCCGAAACAGCACGCTAAACTCCGGGAGACGTCGGGCGCGGCTCACCTGAAAGGAGAAGGGTGAGTCACAGCCAGACTCAGTAGGGGTCACGCGGATCCCTACCTCGCACTAAACAAGCGAACAAGCATAAATAACAGCAATTAAAGCATGCATTTAAATAAATACACAGGCAATGGCATGAATAACCAAACACAAGAAAGCTGTAAACTCTAGCTAAGCAAGTATAACAGCTAACACATGCCACTACTACTTAAATGCAAGCGATTAAAGCTAAAACTACCAAATAGAAGGAGCTGCAACTAATCCAAACAACAAGGAAGGACAACCACTGGAGCAGAAACCAGAAGCGTCCACTGACGGCTTACACTGCGTCTCAAGCACTCGCAGTCGACGAAGCGACAAGCTAAGCGCGTAAACAGTACCAGACCAAGTGACCAGTCGGAGTGACACCCGTCGGCGTCAGTCCACAGTCTCCGACCACGTGTGCACACACTGACTCTAGCCTGAGCCAGGCCCTCTAACTAGTTTTCTCCCTTGGCAGGACGCTACCATTGGCTGGGAGCCCACGGAACTAGCTTACAAACCGTGAATGGGAAACATACCCCTCCGCCATCCTCAAGCGGGTCGGTGCTCAACAGACCTTAGGGCAACAACAGTGGCTCCATTGCCTGGAAAGAAAAGCTACTCTATTGGCATATAAAACACGCCATTAAACACTTAAAACAATGCGAATATGGCATGAATATAGAACGGAACGCATAAGCAATGGGCTGGGAACATAAGCAAACTGGCGGGCAAGCGGCGGTCAGAGGCCCACGCGCTACTTGGAAGTGACGGTCGGGGACTGGTGCGTTACATCAAGAGTGACGCGCTGGTCTCCAGCCGTTACTCCCTCCCGAGTTCCGACTCACAGGTGCAGGGGGGAATGTGACGGTAGGGGCCCTGCGCGTCGCTTCCAAGCGGCGCGGTAGGTCACCGCCGTTACATCCTCCCGAGTACCAAACCCAAAGGCCCTGAAGGGGAGAGTGACGGTGGGGGTCCTATGCGTTGCTTCCAAGCGACGCGCGGGAACTCCGCCGTTACTTTCACCCGAGGCTCAAAACAACACACAGCGTTCCAAACGATAGCAGATGAAGCGACGCCCCAGTCTTGGCGCGTCGTTACAAGCGACGGCCGGTCGACAGACCGCCGGGCTCACCGCCTCACCGGGCTAACGGAAAACAACGAACGAGTAACGGATGGGGTTCCCACCGTTACTCTCCAAACGACGCCCCTCGATAGGCCGTTATTTGGGAAGTGACGCATCCATCTTGGACCGTCAGGCAAGTGACGGTTCCTGGCAGGACCGTCACTGCACCTGGGTTACGGGCGGGTACGGTTTGTAAACCGAAGCCCTCCCGGACGGCTGAAAACGCCGGGTATCGACGAAAAACCTGATAACCTGTCAAACCACGCATGCTAGACAACAATTTAACATCTAAATCTAGCACATGCAAGGCCTAAAACGCATCAAACTCAAGATTTAGGCTAAAACCCCAAAAATGGAAATACGAACATCATGCATGCTACGGGGTGCTAATCAACAAACGGGCTAAAGGAAACGATCCTAGCAAGATCGAGATTCCATCCCCCTACCTTTCGCAAGCCGAAACCGTCGAACGGGCCGCATGCAAGGAGGAAGAGCCACGGAGCTTCCACGCTCCACCTCGCTCCCACGATCACCGATCCACGCCGAAGTGGACACCCACGCGCTCTACTCGACGCGAGGAATCCAACGGTGCCAACCTCGTCTCAATCCGACGCCGTCTCGACCACGATCCCTAAGAGAGGAGAGGAGGTGGCCGCACGGAGGAGAGAGAGAGAGAGTGAAATGAGAGATCGACGGGGGAGAGAGAGTGAGGGTGAGAGATATATAAAATAAAAATAAAATTAATATATATATAATATTATCATTATATATATATAAATCTTATTAATATTCAATAACCCTCAAACAGCTCCGAATAAATCCGGAAAAATGCCAGACAAATTCCTAAAAATCCAGGAAAATAGCCAGAAATTCCAGAACAATTAATAGAACAAATACCACGAAGGATCCATTAAGGCACGGGCCTTACAGTCCCTCCCTCCTTACAGAAATTTCGCCCTCGAAATTTACAACAACCGAAAAGGAGGAAACTGAGAAAGGACTTATACCTCACTGGAACAAGAAAGGGAAAAGCTGACGCATCTCATCTTCACGCTCCCAAGTAGACTCGTTACCAGAGTGACGCTGCCAAGCAACCCTTACCAGAGGAATAACCTTATTTCTCAACCGCTGCTCACGACGGTCTTCAATTCGGATAGGAGACTCTGGCGTGGACAAATCGGCAGTCACCTCGGGCCACACTGAATCATCGAGAACATGAGAAGCATCAGACACACATTTCCTCAACTGAGACACGTGGAACACATCATGAATAGCTTGCATGGCCGCCGGCAGTTGCAAACGATAAGCCACTGAACCAATAGCTTCAACAATCGGAAAAGGGCCAACATACCGCGGACTAAGTTTTCCACGCTTCCCAAACCTGGAAACACCCTTCATTGGAGATATTTTAACAAACACCATATCTCCTGGCTCAAATTGTAGTGGACGTCTGCGTCGATCTGCATAACTTTTCTGTCGACTCTGAGCCGTCAACAATCTCTGTCTGATCAGACGAACCACATCAGAACACTGCTGTACCATGTCCGGTCCTGTCAACAGTCGGTCCCCAACATCAAACCAATTCAGAGGAGTACGACAAGGACGACCATACAGCGCTTCATAAGGAGCCATGCCAATACTGGAGTGAAAACTATTATTATAAGCGAACTCAACAAGTGGCAAATGCTGACCCCACGAACCTTGCCAATCAAGGCAACACGATCTCAGCATGTCCTCCAAAGTCTGAATAGTTCTCTCTGACTGTCCATCTGACTGTGGGTGATACGCTGAACTGAAAGCTAACTCAGTGCCCAAAGCTTTCTGGAAACTACGCCAGAAGCCAGAGGTAAAACGCGGGTCACGATCTGACACAAGTGAAACAGGAATTCCATGCAGCGGCACGATCTTCTGCACATAGAGCTCGGCCAATCTCTGCACACTCCAAGTAACTTTAATTGGCAACAATCTGGCGGTTTTCGTCAATCTGTCGACAAGCAACCAGATTCCATCAAAACATTGAGAAGTTCGAGGCAAACCCACCACAAAATCTGTAGTAACATGGTCCCATTTCCACATCGGAATCTCTAATGGCTGAAGCAGACCACCTGGCTTTTGATGTTCGGCTTTAACTAACTGACAAGTCAAGCACTCAGAAACAAAAATAGCCACGTCCTTCTTCATGCCGGGCCACCAGAACTGCTTCTTCAAATTCTGATACATCTTGGTGACACCAGGGTGAATAGCAAAACGGGAACCATGGGCTTCACTCAGAATCTCACTCCTCAAATCATTATCAACGGGAATATACAATCTGCCCTGGAAACTGACGACCAGCTCGTCATCAAATTCCACATCATATCTTGATATAACACGGGCCAAATCAGAATCAGCTTGCTGGGCTTCTAAAATCTGCTGATACAAAGCTGAACCCAAAACCAAGCTAGCACAAACTGCCATCTTCGGATCGACAGGAATCTCTACACACAATGCCTCACTCGGAAGCTGTTCCCACAATTTCCATTCGTGAAGCAACAAATGACTGACCTGTACTTTCCTGCTCAGAGCATCGGCCACAACATTCGTTTTACCTGGCTGATAGGAGAGTGTAAAGTCATAATCCTTCATGTATTCCATCCATCGCCTCTGCCTGAGGTTCAGATCTTTCTGGGAGAAAATATACTGTAAACTCTGATGATCAGTAAAAATCTGAAATTTCTCACCATACAGATAATGTCTCCAGATCTTCAAGGCAAAAATAACTGCAGCTAGCTCTAGATCATGAGTGGGATAATTTCCTTCATGCTGTTTCAATTGCCGAGATGCATATGCGATAACCTTACCATGTTGCATCAGCACTGCACCCAAACCTACTCGAGACGCATCTGTACAAACAAGAAAACCACCCGAGTCGGAAGGCAAAGTCAACACTGGAGAAGAAGTCAATAGCCTTTTCAATTCAACAAAGCTAGCCTCACACTGATCCGACCAGACAAATGGCACACCCTTCCGTGTCAATTTAGTCATCGGTGCTGCAATCTTCGCGAAATCCTGAATGAATCTGCGGTAATACCCAGCCAATCCTAAAAAACTTCGTATCTCTGTGATGGTCCTCGGTCTCTGCCAACTCAAAACGGCATCAATCTTTGCAGGGTCTACTGCCACTCCATCACCAGAAATCACATGGCCAAGAAAATGAATCTCCTGAAGCCAAAATTCACATTTACTGAGCTTCGCATAGAGCTCGTGATCTCTTAGAGTCTGCAGAACGATCCTCAAATGCTGCACATGATCATCAACAGAGGCAGAATAAATCAAGATATCATCAACAAAGATCACCACAAAATGGTCCAGAAATGGACGAAAGATACGCTGCATTAGGTCCATGAAAGCTGCTGGGGCATTAGTCAAACCAAACGGCATGACTAAAAATTCAAAGTGACCATATCGAGTACTGAAAGCAGTCTTCTCCACATCAGATTCCCGGATCCGTAACTGAAAATAGCCAGACCGGAGATCAATCCGTGAAAAGACAGTAGCAGACTGTAACTGGTCAAACAAATCATCAATCCTGGGGAGCGGATACTTATTCTTGACAGTCGCCTGATTCAGCTGCCTGTAATCAATACAAAGCCTCAGGTTTCCATCTTTCTTTTTCACAAACAGCACTGGGGCACTCCACGGAGAAAAACTGGGACGAATATAACCTTTCTCCAGTAACTCTAGTAGCTGTGCACGCAGTACTTTCAATTCAGCTGGAGCCATACGGTACGGCGGCTTTGCTAAGGGGCCAGTACCTGGAATCAGTTCAATCACCATCTCAATCTCTCGCTCTGGGGGCAAGCCTGGCAACTCGTCAGGAAACACATCAGGGAACTCACAGACAACCGGAATATCACAAACATCCCGTCGTGGTTTTTCAACAACCACCGCTGAAGCAAGGAATCCCTGACAACCTGCGCTAAGCAACCTATAGGCTCGAATAGCAGAAATAATCATACGAGAAGAACGGGATCGAATACCTTGAAAATAAAAGGCTGATTTTCCCTGGGGCTGAAAATAGACTTTCTTCGATCTGCAGTCAACCACAGCTCCATAATGCTCCAACCAATCCATTCCGAGAATAACATCATAATCTGCCAGCTGCAACGCATACAATCTCGCCGGCAACTGGTGATTATCAATCATCACAGGAGACTCGTCCAAACACAGAGGAGTAACCATGAAATCTCCAGAAGGCAATTCCACAAATAACTCACAAGACAACTCAGAAGTCGGTTCCTCAATACATGCCATAAAATCCTCAGAAATAAAAGAGTGAGAAGCACCAGAATCAAACAAGACATGAGCTGAATGACCATAAAGCATAATCGTACCTTCCACAAGATGGGACGCAGCAGCATCAGCTCTTGTCAAATGAGAAACTTTGCCTTTCTGCTTCTTAGAACCAGCTGAAGATTGCTGAGAAGACGCCGACGCCTGAGAGAAAAATTGTTGTGGAGCTTGAGGTGCAGGAGGTCTAAACTGCGGCTGAGGTTGAGAAAACTGAGGAGCTTGCAATGGATTCGGCCTCAGCGGGCAATCCCGAACCACATGACCAGGCTGGTCGCACCGAAAGCAAACAACAGGAAGAGAACACGGCTGGCCCTTGTGATGACCACCGCATCTCCGACACGTCCACGGCTGACTAGCAGCTGAGCTCTGCCGAGTCTGAGAAGAAGGCGCTGTCGGCTGCTGAACAGAATCTGTACCGGACGGCTGCTGAAAAAACTTCTTCTTCTTCTTGAACCTTTTGAACTTGGGCTTAGAAGGAGAGAAAGCACTGGAAACCTCTGACTAGACCGAAGGAACACCAGGCACGGGCTGTCGGTAAGACTGCTGAACCTGAGCTACCGGCTGCACTGACCCTGCTTGGGGATATCCACCCGGTCTCGCCATTTCCAGCTCTAAAGCTACAGCTGTCTGACACGCAGTATCGAGATCCGCAACACGACTCGCTATCAGCGGCATCTTCAACTCTGGCCTCAACCCACGCAAGAATTGATGGGTCTTCAAAGCTTCACTGGCCAGCACATGGGGCGCATACTGACCCAATTCCAAGAACTTATTCCTGTACTGAAGCACGGTCATACTGCCCTGGGTCAATTCCATAAACCGATACATCTTATCCATCTGCAAGCAGGCAGGAGTATAGGCACGCTCAAAAGTAGCAACGAACTCTGCCCAAGTGATTTGCCGAAGAGGTCTGGATCGAAAGGAAATCTGCCACTCGGCTTTCCACCACGCAATGGACGTACCCTGGAGTTGAAAGGCAGCGAGCATGACTTTCTCATCTTCAGCACACTCCATCGAGATAAACACACGCTCTATCGCGTCCAACCATTGCCTCGCGACTTCTGGATCAGCTTGGCCATCGAAAGCAGGCGGATTGAACATCAGAAATTCTTTCAAAGCCTTGCCTCGACTGCCAGGCACTTCAGCTTGAACGATCGGCACTGGAGGAGCAACTGGAACGACAGGAACAGCGGGAACTGCAGGAGGAGGTGCAGAACCGCTATCTTCCCTGGGCGCATCTCGAGGAACACGAGGAGGTCTTCTTCGACGAGGCGGCATAATTATGCTGCCAAAAACACAATCAACAATGAAATCCATCAATCATGCGGAAAACATCCTATGCCAGCAAGAGACGACAACAGGACTAGCTCTGGACCAAGCGTCAATTCCAATTCTTTACGCAAATCCTCAACTTACGCTCTGATACCAACTGTGACGACCCAGAGTTCAGGACACCGATATACCGATAACATCGATACACCGACGCCAAGAACTGGGGAGGCCACCCAACAGACTGATGAGGCCTCTGAAGGGTTAGTGGGGGTTAGCTGAGGAATATGCATAATTAATTACGAATTGGGGCGCGCAATACAGTAAGTATTTAAGATTTAAACACAAGTGCGGAAGCAATTCAAAATAACCAGAGTGATATATATATAACTAGTCCAGAGTCACAAACACTAGTCCTCAAGGCACAACTACGCGGGGCATACCCCGGCAAAAGTACAACACAAGCCTCAAAAAGGCAGCTCGTGCTTAGCTGGCAGCTAAAGGAACGGTCCCGAAACAGCACGCTAAACTCTGGGAGACGTCGGGCGCGGCTCACCTGAAAGGAGAAGGGTGAGTCACAGCCAGACTCAGTAGGGGTCACGCGGATCCCTACCTCGTACTAAACAGCGAACAAGCATAAATAACAGCAATTAAAGCATGCATTTAAATAAATACACAGGCAATGGCATGAATAACCAAACACAAGAAAGCTGTAAACTCTAGCTAAGCAAGTATAACAGCTAACACATGCCACTACTACTTAAATGCAAGCGATTAAAGCTAAAACCACCAAATAGAAGGAGCTGTAACTAATCCAAACAACAAGGAAGGACAACCACTGGAGCAGAAACCAGAAGCGTCCACTGACGGCTTACACTGCGTCTCAAGCACTCGCAGTCGACGAAGCGACAAGCTAAGCGCGTAAACAGTACCAGACCAAGTGACCAGTCGGAGTGACACCCATCGGCGTCAGTCCACAGTCTCCGACCACGTGTGCACACACTGACTCTAGCCTGAGCCAGGCCCTCTAACTAGTTTTCTCCCTTGGCAGGACGCTACCATTGGCTGGGAGCCCACGGAACTAGCTTACAAACCGTGAATGGGAAACATACCCCTCCGCCATCCTCAAGCGGGTCGGTGCTCAACAGACCTTAGGGCAACAACAGTGGCTCCATTGCCTGGAAAGAAAAGCTACTCTATTGGCATATAAAACACGCCATTAAACACTTAAAACAATGCGAATATGGCATGAATATAGAACGGAACGCATAAGCAATGGGCTGGGAACATAAGCAAACTGGCGGGCAAGCGGCGGTCAGAGGCCCACGCGCTACTTGGAAGTGACGGTCGGGGACTGGTGCGTTACATCAAGAGTGACGCGCTGGTCTCCAGCCGTTACTCCCTCCCGAGTTCCGACTCACAGGTGCAGGGGGGAATGTGACGGTAGGGGCCCTGCGCGTCGCTTCCAAGCGGCGCGGTAGGTCACCGCCGTTACATCCTCCCGAGTACCAAACCCAAAGGCCCTGAAGGGGAGAGTGACGGTGGGGGTCCTATGCGTTGCTTCCAAGCGACGCGCGGGAACTCCGCCGTTACTTTCACCCGAGGCTCAAAACAACACACAGCGTTCCAAACAATAGCAGATGAAGCGACGCCCCAGTCTTGGCGCGTCGTTACAAGCGACGGCCGGTCGACAGACCGTCGGGTCACCGCCTCACCGGGCTAACGGAAAACAACGAACGAGTAACGGATGGGGTTCCCACCGTTACTCTCCAAACGACGCCCCTCGATAGGCCGTTATTTGGGAAGTGACGCATCCATCTTGGACCGTCAGGCAAGTGACGGTTCCTGGCAGGACCGTCACTGCACCTGGGTTACGGGCGGGTACGGTTTGTAAATCGAAGCCCTCCCGGACGGCTGAAAATGCCGGGTATCGACGAAAAACCTGATAACCTGTCAAACCACGCATGCTAGACAACAATTTAACATCTAAATCTAGCACATGCAAGGCCTAAAACGCATCAAACTCAAGATTTAGGCTAAAACCCCAAAAATGGAAATACAAACATCATGCATGCTACGGGGTGCTAATCAACAAACGGGCTAAAGGAAACGATCCTAGCAAGATCGAGATTCCATCCCCCTACCTTTCGCAAGCCGAAACCGTCGAACGGGCCGCATGCAAGGAGGAAGAGCCACGGAGCTTCCACGCTCCACCTCGCTCCCACGATCACCGATCCACGCCGAAGTGGACACCCACACGCTCTACTCGACGCGAGGAATCCAACGGTGCCAACCTCGTCTCAATCCGACGCCGTCTCGACCACGATCCCTAAGAGAGGAGAGGAGGTGGCCGCACGGAGGAGAGAGAGAGAGAGTGAAATGAGAGATCGACGGGGGAGAGAGAGTGAGGGTGAGAGATATATAAAATAAAAATAAAATTAATATATATATAATATTATCATTATATATATATAAATGTTATTAATATTCAATAACCCTCAAACAGCTCCGAATAAATCCGGAAAAATGCCAGACAAATTCCTAAAAATCCAGGAAAATAGCCGAAAATTCCAGAACAATTAATAGAACAAATACCACGAAGGATCCATTAAGGCACGGGCCTTACAGAACAAATCTAATCTTATTTGAGCATTCTTCTTTAAATTCTTCCCCTTTTTTTCACTTTTCATTTGTTTTTCATTTTTCTGAGCGTTGAACTGAAATACAGATGATGAAGGTGCTTTCTGATTCTTACTTTGTTTTGGGGATTGATTTGTAGTACCAGCTACATCAGAGTTTTGCACAAAAGTGGTGTATAGCTGGTTTCTAATAGTTTTCTTAACATCAGAACTGCCACTTATCCCCTTTTTTGAATTATCATCCTCACCTTCCATGACAGCTTTCATTTTTCCTTTATTTTTAGCAGACTCGGATGCTGAGTTTTCCAGATCATGAATTCTATTCTCCGAAGAAGCAATGTGAAGTTCATAACTGGCTATCTCCTGTTCACTGTAATTAACGCATTCACTTAGAACTTTGTTTGCAGTTTTATACTTCTCAATTTCTTGTTCCAGATTGCTCAAAATTTTTGATTCTTCATCATATACATGTTTTCCTTTTTCTAAGGTAAGAAGTTTTTCAAACATAGCAGTGTTTAACCATTTTAATTTTTCAATTTCAGCTTTCAGTTCAATGTTTTCGTTGGTCAACTTCTGAATTTCTTCACCACTAGATACAGACTCTACTCTTTCAATCAATTCTTCTTCTCTTTCCTCCACTGTAATTTTCTCAGCAAGCATATTTATGTGATCTTCTTTAGATGAGCCAATCAGCTTATTCAGCCATTCATTCTCACTATAAAGATCTTCATTGCGTTCTTTTAGAGCCAAGCACTTGTTGCAGCTTGATTTTAGAGAGGAAACATGCACACCTTCCTTGTTAACTTTCTCTATTTCAGCTTTAAGATTTTTATTATTCCTCTAAATTTCACTATTCTCAGCTTTCAATTTCTCCATATCAGAATTAATCTTTTCCAACTCTTCCAGATTTATCAGATGTTCATCAGTTTTCACCTTTAACTGACTTTCTAATTTGAAAATTTTATTGGCACATTCTTGGTTTTCATTTTTCAGCAAGCACATTTGCTTTAGATTCAAGTGAGTCTCAAACAAACATTCATCATATAATTCATTAATCTTCAAGCACTTTTCGCATGATGAATTAGAATCATTTTTATCAATTTTCTTTTTCATTTTCTTATACTATTTTCTTAAATGATCATGAGACTCCAGCAATTCATTATATGCAGCAATCCAATCATCCAGGGTGTAATTTTTAAAGATGTTTACCTTATCATAGTCATGTTCTTCATCTTGATTGCTATTTTGTTCACTCTCTTGAGCCATCATGCATCGATCATCATCTCTACTGCAACCAGTCCTCAATTTATCTAGGATTTCCTTGGCAGACCTGCAGGATGAAACACATGAAGTTAGATTTCTGTCAAGGGATCCCTTCATCAAGTTTACTGCTCTATCATTGACAGAATTTTTTAATTTATCCTTCTTGGTCCATTTGGATTTATCTCTTGATAATGTGTATGGACCTTGAGTTATTACCTTCCAAAGGTCAGGATCAACTAACCATACGTACCGATGCAGGCTCTCTAACCATAGATCGAAGTCTTTACCTTTGAACATCGACAGATGAGCCATAAGGACAGATAAGAGGCAGCAGCAAAATCACGAAAGAATGCACCAAAACCTCGATCGGAGCATGATAGACAACATACAGAAACGGCACCTAAACCAGCATGATCCTCTGTAGATCGTTGGATCTGAATGCACAGAGACCTACTTTGATACCAATTGATAGGTGTAAGGCTCAGATTCAGAAGGGGGTTGAATGAATCCCCTATTTAAAATTTTGTCTGATTAAAACCTGTAACCGAACAATGATGCAGAATTAACACAAATAGGTGCCTTGTATGACACGGGTGCTCTCTTCGAACGAAATGGAAAGATCAGATAGACTGAACTTCTGATCTACTTTGTATGCGCTGGTGTGCAGACCCATATTCAATCAAATATGCTGTGTGTGAATAAACCACTCACTAGATGAAAGAACACATCGAGCCTAAGCATGCATCTAGCTAAACACAATGGACAAACAAACCACTGCACAGAAGATTTTTAGGTGGTTCGATCCTCCAAACCTACGTCCACTCCACACTCAAACCAGAGTGTGGATTCCTGCTGAAACACAGCTTAAACCGCTAAGCCTCACAGCTTGCCTACAACTGCTGAGCATCACAACTTGCTTCCACTGGGCAGTACAGCTTAGCCATCTGCTGCCTAACAGCTTGACCCGCTGGGCAATACAGCTTAGCCGACCAGAGGAATCCTCCTCTGCAACCGCTGCGCAACACAGCTTGCTCTGCTGACTAACAGCTTGAATAAAGGTTCAAAAGAAAAACAAGAGACAAGAAAACACATCAACTGAAAGCTATAAATGACATCAACACAGATGTGGCTCCCATGGAGCTGACTGGATTAGATATGATCCAGATTCCAGTAGGGACAGATCTTCTGATGAAGCTTCTCTTTCCAGTAGGGACAGATCTTCTGATGAAGCTTCTCTTCTTCTCCTCTAACTTTCTATCTCTCTCACAATCTTTCTTCTTCTTCTTCGTTTCTTTTCTTCTCTGCTACTCTCTCTCTATCTTTCTCTTCTCTCTGGATTGTGCAGGCTCTTTCTGCTTCTGCTCTTCTAAGGTATTTTTTGATCCTCACACTACACGATCACCTTCTCCAGATGGAGAAGTCTTCTTTTTATAGCAGCAGCAGATAGGTGGGCATGTGTCCTCCACGAATTCCCGCCCTAGAGCCTAGACCACGTGGCAGCATTTTAGCTCACTGCTTTACACGTGTCACGATCCTGGCACATCCTCCATTCTTGGATCACGTGCCCTTCTTAAACTCCTCGAGCAGATATCCTGCAAAGGTCAGACTTAATATCAGTTAAAATCAATATGAGGATAGTAGAAAGATGCACAGAGTTGGTTCGAGAGTGTATAGACTTGCTAAGTCATCAAGGCAACCGTGTGCAGATTTAGTATTCAAATGCACGAACTTTACGTATGTATGGAACAAAAGTTGCACAGACATGCCACCAAGGAATGTACAGACTTTGAGTGCATGGTACAAAAGTTGCACAGACATGCCGTCGAAGAATGTACAGACTTTGTTGTGTAAGATGCACACATGCACGGACTTAGTCGCGTGCAGCAACAAAAGTTGCATCGACTTGAGTTCATGCTGCAACAGGAGTTGCACGGACTTGGTGACACTGTGTATGCATGGAATCAAGAAGATGCACTGACATCGCTCATGCAAGAAAACATGCACTGAATATGTATGCCTTAGACACAATCAAGATGCTGAGTGAGACTCAGACATGCACCGACTTGGAATGAGCGAAGGGAAGAATATGCACTGACTTAAAGCCACCATGAACCACAAATATGATATGCACAGGCCTAGACAGTTAATCCTACACTGACTCGGTTACGTGCTGCAACATAGCTTGCATCAACTTTATGTATGCATGTACGAGCTTAACGACATGTGAGCAACCTTGTATGAACTAAAGGTTCATGCAGCAAACATATGCATAGACTTAGCTTGTTCAGGATGAAAGTATGCACCAAGAAGCCATGTAGTCTAGGCAAAACTCTGTACTGACTTAACCTGTGCATGGACATTTAATCAGAACAATGCACTCAAAACATCATTTCATCAACAATGCACACGGGGCCTGAACCTAACACACTCCCCATAACACTCCCCATAGCAGTTAGCATAGATCATCATCATTCTTATGTGGTGACTCATTGAGTTGCTATCATCAAAACAATAACACACTATCATCAAAACACAAGGGGCACAACAAGGAAATTGTGCCTAATCAGAGGTCGCCATTTAATGAAATAGCGGCTTTCTGAGTAGTCGCTCAATCATATTCATAACTGAATTTTCTTGAAAATAATAAGAATTAACGACACTACGCACGGGCGTTAATTCGAATAATTTCCAGTAAATCAATATAATTAATTACAATTAGAAACCTTGTAAAAGGGTGCTTATTCATTAATTAACATCTACTGTCAGGTCTCAAAATCTTAATTTCCATATATTTTACTTTTTAACTAATATTTTTGCAAATAACGACACTGTATAGGGGCGCTTATTATTTAAATAGCGACTATGAGGCTGTCCCCCATTATTTGTCTGATGCTACGCATCGGGCAGGTACAATCATAGACACATGGTATTTTCAGTTTATCAAATCAACTAAGTAAAGACATGTATAGGTAGAGAAAAATATACAGGTTCAAAAACATGTTTGTGCATTAAATTTAGCATCAGGTTACATAGTTATTTAATTTCTAAGCATGTGTATTTATTAAATCACGTTAAAAGATATGGCGACATGGCTATGGTCGTAAATTAATGGACGACCAAGGGTCTGTTGCATAATTTTTCAATTTGCGACTCTGTGCACGGTCGTTCATCAATTGACGCCCAGAGACTGGTCACTATTTACAAAACTCACTAAAGCAATGCTAAAACTCAAGGAAAACATTACTGCATGACCTATATGCATGTATCCCACTAGTTTACACGTTGGGCTTCATTTGCTTGAGAACACCTACCTTTTTGGGGTGAATAATGAGGACCGAAAGTAGTAGTAGAAGGAAGAAGAAAGAGGAAGCAGTGGCCTCCTCACGTAGTAGCAGCAGGAAGAAGAAGTCAAGCCCTTCACGTCCTCTTCAACAAGGCTTCAGCAGTAGGAGGAAGAAAGAGGAAGTAGGCTCTCCCTCCTGAGGTTTCACGAACAGCAACAGAAGAAAGTATGGACAGCAGCAGCAATAGTGGCTGCATGTTCGACCAGGGAGGTTATTTATAGGGAAAGAAAACCCTAAGGGGTCAAATGTCATCGAAATCAAGGTCTAAAAACCTTTCTATACGTCTTTCCAACCCCTTCCAAAAAGCTAGCCGCCTGCCATGCGTTGGTTTAAAATGTTTAAAACCCTAAAGCTAATACCCCATGCCTATTCGATGCATTTCTGGTCTGACCTTCGATGGAGGTAATGGGTTTTGGTACTATAGATAGCCCTCATGTATATAGGTATTATGTTTATACTTCCAAGCTCCTTATAATCTATATGCCCACTTAGCTCACGTATACATGGCTCCATTATATATGGTTTCTGCATGGGAATGGGTTAAGGTTACTATTATTATTATCGTGAGGGTTGGGCTGTTTGAAATCATGGTAAATTTGATTTCAATAGCATACATGGAGACATGGAGGGTGCGAAGTACTTACAGTCTAAAATAGCTCTGGATATCTCCTTCTCATAGACTCCTCGGTTTCCCACATGGCTTCTTGTTCCAAGCACTTATTCCATTGGACTTTCACCATAGGGATAGTCTTGTTCCTCACAACTCGGACTTCTCAGTCGAGGATCTTCATCGGCTTTTGCTCGTAGGTAAGGTCCTTTTGTATCACTAAGTCATTGTGGTCAATGACATGGAAATGATCATGCACATACTTCTTTAACATAGAGATGTGGAATACATTGTGCAGTTCCGATAGTTGTGGAGGCAAAGCAACGCGGTAAGCCACCTCGCCCACTCTTTCCAACACTTCAAATGGACCGATGTATCTTGGGGTAAGCTTGCCCTTAACACCAAATCTTCTAATGTCTCAACCAGGAGAGACCTTGAGGAAAACATGGTCTCCAACTTGGAACTCCAGATCTCTTCTTCTATTGTCAGCATATGACTTCTGCCTAGACTGAGCTATCTTGAGTCTATCCAGGATGAGCTAGACCTTCTTAGTTGTGTCTCTTACCATATCCGGGCCTAGTATTTGTCTTTCGCAGACTTCATCCCAGCATATAGGAGATCGACAACTCCTGCCATAAAGTGCTTCGAACGGAGCCATCTGAATACTAGCCTGATAGCTGTTGTTATAAGCAAATTCATCCAGGGGCAAGTGGTCATGCCAGCTTCCGCTGAAATCGATGACACATGCCCTTAACATATCTTTAACAACCTGATTGGTTCTCTCAATCTGACCATCTATTTGGGGATGGAAGGCAGTGCTAAAGTTGAGTTTCGTCCCCAGGGAGTTTTGTAGACCCTTCCAAAAATGGGAAGTGAAGCACGGGTCTCAGTTAGACACGATCGACACAGGTACACCATGCAATCTTACAATCTCCTTGATGTATAATGCGGCTAGGACATCAACCGACCAACGGCTCTTGACAGGTAGGAAATGGGCCGATTTGGTCAAACGGTCGATGATTACCCAGATGCCATCATGTCCGCCCTTAGACTTAGGCAAGCCCATGATGAAGTCCATACCGATGTCTTCCCACTTCCACTTGGGAATATCTAGCGGATGCAACTTTTCGGCGGGTTTCTGGTGTTCCGCCTTCACTTGTTGGCATGTGAGACAGCGAGACATGAAATCAGCTACCTCCCTTTTCATATTGGGCCACCAAAAAGTTCATTTCAAGTCTTGATACATTTTAGTGGCTCCAAGGTGAATTATGTACCTTGATCGGTGAGCTTCTTCTAGAATCTTCTTATTCAACTCGGGACAGTTCGGAACACATGTCCTCTCATGGAATAGCAATCTGCCATCAGATGCCAGCTTAAAATCTGGTTGTTCTTCTAGCTTATCCTTTACTTCCACCAGCATAAGGTCTTCATCTTGTATCTTCTTAATCTCGGACAACACATCCGGATGTACACTCATGTGAGATAGAATAATACACCCCTTCTTTTAGTGCTTATATCAAGATCAGAGAACTTCTCCAATAACTTCCATTCTTGTATCATACAGTTGGCCAATGTTGCTCTCGATTTTTGACTCAGGGCATCTACTACAGAATTTCCCTTACCAGGGTGGTATTGTATCGTGAAGTTGAAATCCTTGAGATATTCAAGCCAACGCCTCTGCCTCTTGTTGAGTTCCCATTGGGAAAATAGATACTTGAGGCTTTTGTAATCGGAGTACATAGTGAATTGTTCTGCGTAGAGATAGTATCTCCAGATTTTTAAGGCGAACACTACCGCGGCTAGCTCCAAGTCATGCACCAGGTAGTTTTCTTCATGTTTCTTCAATTGCCTAGAAGAGTATGCAATGACTCTCCCTTGTTGTATTAAGACACACCCGAGGCCAATACTAGAAGCATCGGTATATAGCTCGTACTTCTCTCCTTCCATTGGTAATGATAAGACTGGAGCAGTAGTTAAGAGATCCTTCAATGCTTGAAAACTCTTCTCACAATCTTCATTCCACTCATAAGGCACCTCCTTGCAAGTCAGTCTCGTAAGAGGAAGATCAATCTTTGAGAAGTCTTCAATGAAATGCCGGTAATAACCAGCCAGCCCCAAGAAACTTCGAATCTCTGTTGCATTTGTTGGTCGTTCCCAATTCTTCACGGCCTCAACCTTTGAAGGGTCGACAGAAATTCCATCCTTCGAGACTACATGGCCCAAGAAGGATACTTCCTCGAGCCAGAACTCGCACTTGCTAAATTTGGCATACAATTTATTTTTCCCTCAATATTTGCAATGCCTTCCTCAGATGTACTTCGTGATCTTCTTCGGTCTTTGAATAGATCAGAATATCATCAATAAAGACCACAATAAATTGGTCTAAGTAGGACCTGAAGATGTTGTTCATTAACTACATAAAACTGATAGGGGCATTTGTTAGTCCAAAAGGCATAACAGTTAATTCGTAATGCCCATACCTGCTTCGGAATGCAGTCTTGTGAATGTCCTCTTCTTTGATCCTTAGTTGGTGATAACCCGATCGAAGATCAATCTTTGAGAAGCATTTTGCTCCAGAGATTTGATTAAATAACTCATCGATCCTCGGCAGCGGGTACTTGTTCTTGATTGTGAGATGGTTTATCTGCCGATAATCGATGAAGAGTCTCATCGATCCATCCTTCTTCTTGACGAATAATACAGGTGCTCCCCACGGGGAAGTGCTTGGTCTGATGAAACCTCTTTTCAACAATTCTTTTAGTTGCTCCTTTAGTTCTTTCAACTCAGCGGGGGACATTCTGTATGGTTCCTTAGAAATAGGGTCATCATCCGTGCACTGCATTACACGAAATATCCTCTCGATTTCCTTCAGCCAATTCTCGGCATCGTTGGGGTCGGACGAGCCGGTGAATTTAGGTGGGTTCATGTTCCGGAAACCTTTGTGGAGATCACCAGCTCCACGGTTAGCACTGCCTTGCGCCACTTGCTGTAGCGCCTACGTAAGACCTTGCACTGTGCGCTGCATCTCGCGCCATTGTGCTCTTTCAGCGGCCATAATCCTATAAGAGATTTTACTCTAATTAGTGTCGCCCTTTCAATTATAAAGTTGGACGTCAACATAGGGCTTAACCCGTGGTTCTACCCATCTCACCGGGTGTAAGGGGTATACCTATCCTTGGACTTGGGTTTCCTAGGAGTTTGAAATCATAGGCTCTGATACCACAAAAACTGTCACGCCCCAAGCGCAGACAGAACCCAGTACGCGTGATGAGTTTATATCGTTCATGTCAATCAGAGCACGAGGAAATTCGACACACAGACAGAGTACGTAAATAACAAGATATTAATAATAACAACCATAATCCAATTCCACTATTTAACCACATATCCATAATACCGATAATCCAAAACCATAAAGATATTGATCCATAACCATACATGTGGCTACAAGTCTTAACATGTTTCCATGACGACTCACATAACTGAAAGGAAGTACTATGACAAGTGACTCCAAAGAAAAGATCAAGACGCAACTAGACACGACTAGGTGATGACTTGGCATTTGGAAGCTCTACACTCTTCACCTGGTCTCATTCCCCTCCGATTGGTTGTCGCTATCCAAGCTACCTGCAAAGTGGGAAAAAACTTGGTGAGCGAACGCTCAGTAGGATTTATATCTCAAGAACTAGCAATGCTTTAAGTAGTTACATGTTATGTGCAATGCAGGTAAGGCTATGCATGATGAACGATCATGATGTCAAGAACTTTAAAGATGAAACACTCATGATGTCAAGGTAATAATAAGGAACTATCAAGAGTTTGCACAAATTTTCAAGGGGAGATAGTATCAAGTATTTCAAGCATGTAAATACTAAGTCTTGTCACAAAATTTGGCTATTTAAAGCAAGCAAGTACTCGCCCGTTCCGAGCCATGCAAGTCAAGTCAAGCACACGAGTAATAGTAAGTATTATCACGAGAGAGTGAGTGGAATGCCTTATATCTAGAATGACAAGTACTCTGGTGCAATGCCACACCATGGTCAATCAACTCCCATGGGCACAAGTATTTTCGGGTGCTCCCACCATGACCAGACCGGGCCCTATATGCGCAGGCATCGAGTCATGTAAAGTTTCTAGACATCCACTAGTTATAGCCAATAGAATTTTCAAGGAATAAGCTCATGTAGGACGATAGGGTGGATTCACGGACGTTAAGGAGTTCAAGGATAGAATTTTACGTAAAGCTAGACCATGATAAAAAATCTCATGAAACTCGTGACAAGCCGAGAAAATAGGGTGGAATTAGCGCCCTCCTGGGTGCCATCTTTTTCAGAATCGGCGCCCTGGAAAGAGGCGCCCATTCTATGAAACAGAAGAATTGGTGGATACTCAAGTGGCGCCCATTCAATTAGCGCCCTCTGGACCGGTCACCCATTCTAGAGACACAGGAATTACTCATAAGGGCCAGGGACGCACCATGTGAGGGCTGGATCGCCACGTTTCTCTAGAGGGACGTGACATTCAATTGGGTTCCTGGGTTTTTAGGGTACAACTTGCCCGGTGGCCTTGAGGGAATCTAAGGCTTCGCGTAGACTTACGGAGGTCCCAATGATGAAATCGCCAGTCCGAAGGATGGAATATCCCGCGAAGGGCTCAATCATCACCGAGAGTTAGGGGCTATGCGGAAAATAACGTCAAACGTGGGACTGCATCTACAGACTGAGGCATAGTGCCATAGACCCATGGTATGGGCCGTGGAAATGCGATAAATCTATGACCCAGGGTTCGGATACCGAGTAAACCTGATACCACTTGGATCCTACGAGGCCTCCCAAGAGCGGTAAAGCTCCGAAGGGATAAAAGGAGTGTGTGGAGTACATTGAAGTTCCAGATAAAGTAGTAAGTAATTAATATTTCATTGATCAGGTTTGCTAAAGTAGCAGAAATAAAATTACTTTTTTAATTAATAAATTAAAACTAACAGAGTCGAGTCCAAAGGAAGACAAGTAAAGTCCAACAGAAAGGGAAACGTACCCTCAAGTTGAGGGAAGCCCGACACTGGCAACGCTGGCAACAGAACTACCGCACAACGGAACTCACAGCACAAGGAAGCACAGCTACACCTGAAAAGTCAGGGGTGAGCCTCCTGTCACTGGCTCAGTAGGGATCCCGCAAAACTCTACCGGAAATAACACAAAAGCAGCAGTGCTAAACTACAACAGTAAAGCTATAAAATCTGGAGTAAGAATAGCTAAAGGAAAGAGTAAAGCCGTAACAAGGAAACATGGTCGTCGATCGAACCACGACTCTCTAAGCTACTCCAAACAGCAATAGAAAGGCGAACCCCGATCTCACAAAGTCGGGAGTTACCGATCCATCGTCAAATCATGAAACCTTATCACGAAAAGCCTAAGCCTACCAAAACAGGCAAAAGTCTACAAAAGACCTATGTTGTAATACCTTAGATTCTTATCGGATCTTTCGGATCCTTTTCGGAGTGCTTTCGGATAGCTTTTGTGGGTCCAGAGTTGAGTTTTACGATCCACATGGGTTTTTCTCTCGTACAAGTTACAGAATCCTGTGGTGAGTTTATTTCTCAGTTCATCGACTCGAGGACGCTACCATTGTGATGCACTCTTCACGAGGATCGTTTCGGCTTTTTTTCATATTTTTCTGAATTAGGGGATTTTCGGCACAAAAATTAGAATTTCAAAAAATTAGGAAAATAAATTTCTTTCTATTTAACCCTCCTCACCCTCTCTCCTCCCTCATTTCTCACCTCTCTTTCTCTCTCTCATTCTCTCTCCCCTCTGCTCCTCTCAACGTGGGGTGCACACCGTTGGCGAGCTGGCTGAGGCGAGGACGCGATGGAGTGATCGGGACGCGTGATGGGGCGACGGATTGAGCGTGGCACGGCGCGATCCCTCGGTGGATTCAAAGCCTGCGCGGTTCGTTGTGTTGGTGGATTTCGGCATGGTTTAGTCGCTTCGGCGTACGAAATCATCGGTGGAGGTAGAGAAATGGATCACCTACTTCTCCTCTACGTTCCCTCGCAGTTTCACGCCGAACGGTGAGCATATGAGTGGGTTTTATATCGTTTGGGTGAAATCATGCTTTTGGGGTGTTCATAGGGTTTGTCGAAAATGGTGACGGTTTTCAGATTAGTTGATATCATTCGAACCCCTGGAATGTCAGCGTTCCAGATCCGCTGATTTCGTGTCGATAGGTCGTCATTTGGGACCGGTACGAGCTCGGGAACCCCGGTGACCCAAATAGGGTTGATTCGATGGAATCACCCGTTTCTTGCGATTAAGCTATTGCATGTGCCCCTTTCGGCTCGTGAAAGGTTACTTTTGTCCATTAGAACTGTTTCCCCTTCGATCGGGATCGACGGGGCGTTGAACTGGGCTTTATGGCTCGGATCCGCCAATTTTCCACCGTAACCGGTCGACCCACGCGGGCTGGCCGGTTGACCGGCCGGCATTCATAGCGGATGGGTGACCGCCGTGTCGGTCCGGTCGACCAACCGCCAAGGTCCGGTCGACCGACCCTGTCAAGTCGATCGACCCCAGGCGTAAGGTCGACCGAAATTCTGTATTTTTGACCATTTTGAGTCCCGATCGGTCCGGTTAAGACGCAATGACCGACCTATGGCCTCGCGAGTGTCCCGGACACCCAGTGGGTTCCGTGTCCATGTTTCTGGGGTGTCATGAGGTGCCGTGTTACCTCGATTAGCATGCCCATAGGTGTGTATGTCTCGGGCTTTATGTTACACTCGATCGAGTCACCGTGTATCGGTGTGAGTGCGGTGGGGTTCCCCTGCATGTGTGTGGTCTCCCTTGAGTTCCCATCTTGAGGGGATGGTCTGGACGGCTCGTGAGCTGCCTCGATGTTTGTGTTACCGTGGTTTTAGACCTAGTCAAGAATTTAAGTCGGTTGTCCTTGGCGGCCCAACCTTCGTCCGCCTCTTCGTTGTGGCGCCCCATTCTTAGGCCGCTACAAGTCGTTTGACTTAGGTCAATGTTTTAGGGCGGTTGTCTCTTGGACCGCCTAGTCCGTGTGGCGGGTCTATATTAGACCGCTTGGTGGTTTAACTGAGTAGGTCGGTTCGAGGGTTGACTAGGTGTAGCGGCCATATCTTTGACCGCCACAGTCACCTCACGGCCCGGTGTAAGACTGCTAGAGTCCTTGCCTCTGTGTGTGTAGCGGCTTCTTCCTTGGCTGCTTGTGTTGCTTAGCGGCCGAGTGATGTATCGCTTGCGTCCCAGAGGATGGTTTACCGGTATTTTGGTTTCCGAGTGTCTTGGCTTGACCTCGTGGTTTGCCCATTATTCTGTGGACGTCTTTTGATGTCATATGAGGGCTATGACCATGTTATACGGTAGCCAGGTGTTCTTTGTTATTTGTTAGGTTTCTGTACTGCTTCAGAGTCGTTGTTAGGTTCTGGTCAACCTGGTGAGACCTAGTGGTTGACAGGTGACCTTGTGTGTGTCTCGACTATTCTGGATAGCTTGAGACATGGTTCTGGATGTCTTGAGGCATGGTCTTACCTTGATTTGCGTGTCCAAGTGCTTTGAGGGTCTTGATGCTCCCTCAGATCTCCGTGAGTCATTTCCTCCGGATGCATCGTTTCTTCTGGCTTAGGATTAGACCAATTGGCGGCTCGTTCCGCTTTGTGCGATGATCTTGAATCTGAGTCGTGAGACTCAAAGATCGTTGTATTAGCAAGTGTAGTTGTCCTGTCGTGAGTCTGTTGGCGGTTGGTATGCTGCCTTGGTGCTTTGTAGTACGCGTGACAGTGCTTGCTTGGCATGTCTGTACTGCAGCGCTCGTGTTTCAGAGTCTTTGTGTCTAGTGAGCCTCCACTAGTCGTAGCCTCATGATCTCGAGTGTCGGCCCACCTGGGAGTGGTGATGAGAGCAGTTCCCGAGATACGATTTTTAAGCTAGTTTTCGTGGGCCCCTACTTTACGGTAGCGTCCTGCTGGGGGGGGGGAAACTAGCTAGAGGCCTGGCTCTAGGCAAGAGTCAGTGTGTGCACACGTGGTCAGGGGCGTTTGGACTGACGCCGACGGGCGTGACCCTGACTAGTCACTCGTTACTGTAGTTCTTGTTCTGGTTCTGTGAGTATCTCAGTCTCCGTCGTTCTCGGCGTCCGTAGGGAGATACTTGTGACGCAGTACAAGATGTCAGTGGACGCATCTGGCTGTTCTTCTAGTGAGGATGATGCGGGACGACTACGGGACTTGACTCGGGCGGGTTGCAACCTTGGACTCTAACGGACGACTCGACTAACAAGACGATGCGACCAGCAACGACACTAGAACGCGGCACCGAACGAGCTCCAGAAGAGGCGATCATGCCCCAAACAAGAAGCACTAACTCACAATCGTCCTCGGTGAGGGAAACGTGACGATCGTGCACGGTTGGGAAACCGGCTTTGAGACTCGGGTGGTCGGCTCACTCTCGTGCTCGGAATGAGTCACGGGACGGGTCTCGCACTCTCAACTCACAGCGGTGATTAAATATAGCAAGCTAATAAAATATCCTACTCACATGCAGCGGCATCTAGAATGCATACTAGCTAAGCAAAATACGACAAAAAGGGGGTGGCGAGTGTACCTCCACGTTGGGGGAGTGGGGAAGACTTCCCGGCCGAGATCCGGAACTCCCGGTACAACAATAATTATTAATTACAAAAGTGATTCTACAGCCCACTCCATGCAGGGAGGTAACAGGCAATACGTGGGGTCCGAGAGCACCAATCTCGGGTTGGCGGGCAGCAGGCGGTGGCGCTCGGGCGGACGCGGTCGGCCGGTTTAGCTCCGTTCACTCGGGCCCGTAGGATGGTACGTGGGACCCGCTGCTAGTACAGCGGCGTCTGGGGCTGCTCCTGGCTACAGTGACTGACGAGGGCGCTTCTGGAGTGTCCCAGGTCGATCCCCGGGAGCGGCGGTCACTGGAGTGGAGGCGGGCGATTTCTTGGGAATTATCTCCCAAGGCTGTCCCGCAGCTGTGTTTCTATCCAGATCCGCACGCTCCGACGAGATCGGCTGGTAAGCTCAACTCCAACGTCGGATCGAGACACAAAAGGTACCGTTGGAAAGAGGACTCGAAATCCTACGACATACTAGAATTACAGCATCGTCCAACTGTTGGAGTTTAAATGGGAGCGACTTCAAAATGACTTAGTACACTATCCCGAATTACAGAACATGCTGGATAGAACCTAACCTTTCTGATCAATGGCTTTGACCGATGATCAAATGACTGAATTAGGAACTGGGATTTTTATGGTGGGTAGAGGGGAGGGTGACGGAGACGCACATAGCTCTTTTGTGAAATTTGGACAACATTTGATGGGTGATAAAAATCGGATGTCAAGATCTATCTCGCAGATTTGCACACAGGAAGACTTTGAGAAGAAAGAACAGGTGGCTGGAAAAGGGGGACAATGGACTCTGATCGACCTAAAAATGGAATTGGGAATGGCCTCTGATATGGGGAACCTACCCTCAAAGTTTCGCAATGATCCAACGGTCGGATCTTCTATACCAACACTTTCACCGAGCAGCTATCCTGCAACTCCGAGTTTGGGGCAGCAGGATGAAGACCGGCTTGTGGTGGCTCAACGGCGGCACTAACGGCGACGGCGGCGGTGATGAACGATCTCAGTAGATAGAGGAAGGAGAGAAGAAGAAAAAGTTTGAGGGAGATAGAAGATTGGAACTCAGATCTAGAAGAGATTGGAGGTGGGAGGAGGAAGAACACCAAGAACACCTAGGGGAGAGGGGGGGTGTGCACCAAGCATATTTCTCATGAATTTTTCATTAATTCCTCCACAAATTATACAAGAGACTATAAATATTCAAACCCTAGACCTAGACCAAAAGATAACAACTAACCTTGGTCAAGGATAGGTGGGAGGGTATAATAGGGAAAGGAGACTTATGGGATTTGTTTAATCCCACATGGGGGACAAGCATGGGGGACAAGCATGGGACACCCCCTTGATTTAAGGGGAGGGAATCTTGACTTCTTTCCCCCTTTGTCCCCTTGGTCCAATGGTCCAAGTCCTAGGTGGACTATGGGCCAGCCCTCATGGTCCCTAGCAGCCACGTGGCCCAATGGGAGAAAGGGTGGGGTCCCTCCGGGCCCAAGTGGTTATTTTATAAACAAACCCACTAACTTAGCCTAATTAAACACACCAAATGCAAAAATACAAATACAAATACAATACTCTCAAAATAAATATAGAAAAATGTCAAGACTCTGATGGAAGCTCCATGATGTCGCCCAACCACAAGGATGTCGGCGTGCTGCGCGTCTGGTACTGGCGGGTAGCTCTGGTGTCCCCACCAGAGGAGGTGCTTCCGTCACGTGACACGTGACTCTCGCGTTTCTCACACTTTATGTCGTGGCTTTCCCGGGTTAGTCTTTTCTTGGCTTTACCCGAGGTTACTGTTATGTAACATGTATGACGCTCTAGTTGTGCATCCAGTTGTGTTTAAGTGAGCGTGCGCGGCAATCGAGTCGTGTAGACCTTAGTGTTCTGTGTCTGTCCAGGTCTTTTCTAGACTTTTCGCCTGGTTTCGTAGGCCTGAGCTTTAGGCCTGGTGTTGTGTCAACAGATCGGTAACTCCTGACTTTGTGAGATTAGGGTTCGCCCTTCTGTTGCTACTGGAGTAGCGTAGGAGCCGAGGTTTTGGTTCGGTTCAACTTCTTTTCCCTTTTCTTTTAGCTGTTCCTACTCCTTCCGTTTCTGACTTTCTTTTACAGCTTTCTAGCGGTAGTTTTCCTGCTTTACTACTACTGATGTTTTAGCTGTTGTTCTGTGTTACTGTGTTGTTTTTCAGTGGGGATCCGCGTGACCCCTACTGAGCCAATGACACGAGGCTCACCCCTTCTTTTCAGGTGTGGTCATCTCTGCTTCCTTTGCGGTTCCTGGTGTGGAGAGTTCGTAGTTGCCAGCGGTACCTGCGTCGGGTTTCCCCCGACCTCAGCGTATGTCTTTCTTTCTGTTCGACTGTACTTATTTTTCCTTTGGACTGGACTCTGGTATAATTGTTAACTTTAACTGTTAATTAAAAAGTAATTTTATTTCTGCTACTTTAGCCAACCTGATTAATGAAATTTAATTGCTTAATATTATATCTGCGACTTCAATGTACTACACGATAATCCTTTTTCCCTTCGTAGCTTTACAACTCTTGGGAGGCTTCACGGGTTCCAAGTGGTATCGGGTCTGCTCGATAATCCTATCGGGTATACCTGGTATCCGGAGTCTGGGTCGTCACATACGCAGTCAAAGGCACGAACATACACGAGCTCACCATCGTGTACGCTACACAAGACTAGACCTCGAGTGAAGCCACACACATGCTACTCGAAAACCGGTCAAGAAAACACAAGCCACAAGAGTCATGCGTCAAGTGACAGAAGCACCTCCTCACTAGAAGAACAACCAGATGCGTCCACTGACGTCTTACACTACGCCTAAGGTATCTCATACTCGCCCAAAACGGCAGTAACTGAGACACTCACAAAGAACCAAGTACAAGGAACAACCGTAACGAGTGACTAGTCAGGGTCACGCCCATCGACGCTCGTCCAACCGCCCCTGACCACGTGTGCACACACACGCTCATTGCCTTGAGCCAAGCCTCTAGCTAGTTTTCCCCCCCAGTAGGACGCTACCGCAAAGCAAGGGGGCCCACGGAAACTAGCCTAAAAATCGTTTGTCGGGAACTGCCCCGCCACCACTCTTAGGTGGATCGACACATAGGAAAGTGTCGTCAGGCTACGACTAGTGGAGGCTCACTAGACATAGAGACTCCAAAACATCAGTGTTGAAGTACAGACAGGCTAAGATGCACTGTCACACGTACTATGAAACACTAAGCACAAGACACAACGCAGAACACCAAACTGCCACCGGACTCAGGACAGACAACTAGACCTGTTGACACAACAATCCTTAAGTCCCACGACTCAGGTCAAGATCGTCGCACAAAAGTGGTAACATGCCGCCAATCAGCCTAATCCCTAAGCCAAAGTCACTGTAAAACACTGATAAAGGAAACGACACAGGATTGTCGGATCCACACTTTTGCATAACACGAATCACGGAGACCTAAGGGATCACCAAGACCCTCAAAGCACATGGACATGCAAACCGAGGTAAGACAGTACCTCAACACGTCCAAAATCATGTCTCAATCCGTATAGGATCACCGAGACATTCACAAGGTCACATGTCAACCACTGGATCACACCGGGTTGACCAGAAATCAATAATGACTGTAAAGTAGTACGGAACACTACTCGATATAATGGCACTCTCGGCCACCCTACAGCATGGTCACAGCCCTCGTAGATATCCAAGACATCCACGGAACGACGGGCAAACCACAAGGTTAAGCCAAGACAATTGGAGGCCAAATCATCGGAAAAGCAACACTAATCGGCACTTTGGGAAGGAAACGGTCGTTCACCTGATCGCTAGGCAGACCAGGCGCTTTGCCGAAGGGCCGCTACCCTCAAGAGAAACCCAAGATTTAAAACCCAGAAAAGAAGGAGCCTTGCAATCTGCCTGAGACCGTCTCTTGCCAGAAAATGGTCTCCTCATGGCCGCAAGAGGGACCCTAGCGGTCACGCCTAGACCGCTAAGCCCAGTCAAACTCTACACAGTGAAACCGACTTAATCGGTCAAAATCACCAAACGGTCTACTTAGAACCGTTTCACACAGCAAGGCGGTCACCCAAAGGGCCGCCAAGGACACCATGTTGTCAGAGCTAGACCGCTAGCCCGAACCGACTTAAAAACTGTTGACCAAATTCAAACGAATCTTAGCGGTCATCCATGAACTGCCACAGCTAGCCTAGCGGTCTATCGTATGACCGCTTAGCCAAACCGACATACCACACACAAGTTAACGGTCTCTAAAGGACCGTATCACAGAGCTTAACGGTCCTCCAATGGGCCGCAGACCAACAAAAATGGTCTATCATTCGACCGCTAAAAATCGAACCGACATAAAACCAAACGGTCGCCACTGGACCGCTTAAGGCATGAAAACGGTCTCTGAAAGGACCGCCAAGGCGCTACGGCGAGAAAACCGTAGGAATGGCCAAAGCCTGGCCTTTCCACGCCCCGTTCGCCCTAAAACGAAGGGGAAACTGATGGGAATCACACCGGGCATTAACAATTTTATTTTACATTTGTGTCCTTTTGCTTGTATTTATACCCTTGGCTAATTGTGTTTGTAATTGTAAGGCATTATAAGCCAAAGGGTTAGTCTTTAAAGTCTTTGGGTTTATTTGTAAAAGTCATGTGGGTCCAGCAGGGTCCCCCACCCTCTTCCCCATTGGTCCACCTTAGTTCTAGGGCCCATGTGGGGTTGGTTCAAAGTCCAACATTGGACTTGGACCAAGGGGGAACAAGAATGAAAAAATTCAAAATTGAAGGCCCTTAAAGTCAAGGGGGCGCCCCCCTTTAATGTATTATATTCCATGTTGTATTTTTATTTTATTTGATAATTTGACCACATGGGAGAAGAAAATCATATCCCTAGTTTACCCCTCCCTAACCCTAGATCTAGGGGTAGTTAAGGTCATTTTTACTTTTCTATATAATCCATGTAATTTCCATTTTGATAGGATTAATGTGAGAAAATTTCAGAAATTGCCAAGAGCAGCCCAAGGGCGCCCCTTTCTCTCTCCCACCCCCTTGCAGATGGAGTTCTACGAATTTCTTGAGGTGTGAAGCCTCCTCCCCTCCCCCTCTCTGAGTGTGAAGCTCAGCACCGTCACCGCCGCCGCCATCGAGCCGCCGTCGCACCGCCATCGAGCTGCCGTCAGAATTCTATCCACATCAGGACAGAAGGTTGAAACCTGATTTTTATCTCCACATCAGGAGATCCGATCGAGCTGCAATTTTGATTGTTTGTTCTTCTTGTTATCACCAGTCTCCATTTTAAATTCCGTGCTAATCAGAGATCATTTGATATTTTTCCCGTATTTTTTGTTTCACCCCTGACAGTCTGTCAATCAGCAGATCTGTGGGATAGAGTCTGGTTGTCGTATTTTTCCCCCACCCTTATACATCTCCATAAATCCCTAAAACAATCATACATGTTCCTCACTTATGCCCCTTCCACACATAATTTTTCAGGAGTCTAGATCTATTGTTTTCCTATCGGTCAAAATTCATCTTCAGTCAGTTCTTGTTCTGCCTTGTGTGTCTGTAATTTCGGGCCAAAAAAAAACTACAACCCATAGTCATTTTCATTTCTAATCCGTCTACTGGATGGATCTGAAAAAATTATATGTTGTAGCCCTCTGAGTCCTCTATCCATCGGTGCCAAGTTTGCTTTGATCCAACACCGGATCTTGCCGCAAGCAAAATCTTTTCGTGAAGGCGCGCAGAGCAGATCCGAGCCCAGCCAGCACAATCAGTCCGGGAATTAATTCCTCGAAAAATACGCCGGCACACACTCGGTCACCGCCGCTCCCGGGGATCGATCAGCAACATTCCAGCATCGCCCCAGTAAGCCACAGCAACAGGGAGACACCCGGGTACTGCCGTCCCAGCAGCCGAACCCACTTGCTGTCCCGCGGGCCCCGCAGAACCGTTCTGAGCAGCAACCCGTCTTCGGCCCGAGAACCGTCCAAATTGCTTCCCGTCAACCCGAGTTTGCTACTCCCGTGTACCACATTATTGCCCTTTACCTCCCTGCGTGGAGTGGGCCTTAAAACCATTTCTATAATTATTGTTAATATTTGTACATCGGGAGTACGAGCTTCGGCCGGGGTCGTCTTCCCCACGTCCGGAGCGTGGAGGTAAACTCGCCACTCTCTCTATCGCATTTGCTATTTCGTATTTATTTGTATATGCTGCTGCGAGTGATAGGTTACTAACTCGATTCAATTTAGTCACCACTGTGAGAGAGAGAGCGAAACTCATCCCGTGACCCGATCTGGGCACGAAAGTGAGCCGACTACCCGACTCATCGCCGGTTCCTCAACCGCGCAAGATCCTGCGTTTCCCTCGCATAGGGACGTCCGCGAGCTAGAGTCCTAGGTTCGTGTCCTGTTCCGCATCAGAAACAATCCTAATGACCATATAAACCTTCCACAGTCCGGAAGGGATCCAAACCACGCCAAAATGACAAGAAACGGGCGATTCCAACGAATCGACCCAAAATGAGTCACGGGGATAGTCGAGCTCATACCGACTCTGATTCTCGACCAAATGCAGTAAAACTGGCAGGAATGGATTCCCAACATGCCAGAGGTTTGAATGAAACTAACTAGACTACAAATCGTCACCTGGAAAGGCGAGCTCGGCTGACACTCCCCGAAGCATGCATCGCCCTAAACGAAGCAAAACCCGCTCGTATGTACACCGTTCGGCTCCAAATCGTGAGGGAACGCAGAAGAGAAGTAGAGCATCTGTCCCCCTACCTCTACCGAAGTTCTTGTGCGCCGAAACGACTAAACCACGCCGAAAACCATCACACAAATCCAAACACGTCGACTTTGAATCCACCGAGAGATCGTGCCAACGCCACACTCCATCCTTCACACCAGCACGCTCAACGACAACTCCACGACGTTCTTGCCTCGCTCACCTCGCCACGGTCGCGCGCCCCGCGGAGAGAGGAGAGGGAAAAAGAGGGAGAGAGTGAACGGCGGTGAGGAGAGAGGAAGGAGAGAGAGAGGGTTAAAAGAAAAGGAAAATAATATTTTCCTAATTTTCATGAAATCCGATTTTTGGCCCGAAAATGCCCTAATTCAGAAAAATACAGAAAAATAGTCTAAACGATCTTCGGAAGGAGTATAACGCAACTGTAGCGTCCTCGAGTCAATGAACTCAACAATAAACTCACCACAGGGTTCTGTAACTTGTACGAGAGAAAAACCCGCATGGATCGTAAAATATAACTCAAGACCCACAAAAGCGATCCGAAAGCTCTCCGATAAAAGATCCGAAAGACCCAGGACATTACACTGTGCCTAATCAGAGGTCACCATTTAATGAAATAGCGGCTTTCTGAGTAGTCACTCAATCATATTCATAACTGAATTTTCTATAAAATAATAAGAATTAACGACACTACGCACGGACGTTAATTTGAATAATTTCCAATAAATCAATATAATTAATTACAATTAGCGACCTTGTAAAAGGGTGCTTATTCATTAATTAACGTCTATTGTCAGGTCACAAAATCTTAATTACCAGATATTTTACTTTTTTACTAGTATTTTTACAAATAACGCCACTATATAGTGGCGCTTATTATTTAAATAGCGACTATGAGGCTGTCCCCCATTAGTTGTCTGATGCTACGCATCGGGCAGGTACAATCATAGACACATGGTATTTTCAGTTTATCAAATCAAGTAAGTAAAGACATGTATAGGCAGAGAAAAATATACAGGTTCAAAAACATGTTCGTGCATTAAATTTAGCATCAGGTTACATAGTTATTTAATTTCTAAGCATGTGTATTTATTAAATTATGTTAAAAGATATGGTGACATGGCTATGGTCGCAAATTAATGGACGACCAAGGGTCTGTCGCAGAATTTTTCAATTCTCGACTCTGTGCACGGTCGTTCATCAATTGACGCCCAGAGGCAGGTCGCTATTTACAAAACTCACTAAAGCAATGCTAAAACTCATGGAAAACATTACTGCAGGACCTATATGCATGTATCCCACTAGTTTACATGTTGGGCTTCGTTTGCTTGAGAACACCTACCTTTTTGGGGTGAACAATGAGGACCGAAAGTAGTAGTAGAAGGAAGAAGAAAGAGGAAGCAGTGGCCTCCTCACGTAGTAGCAGCAGGAAGAAGAAGTCAAGCCCTTCACTTCCTCTTCAACAAGGCTTCAGCAGTAGAAAGAAGAAAGAGGAAGTAGGCTCTCCCTCCTGAGGTTTCACGAATAGCAACAGGAGAAAGTATGGATAGCAGCAGCAATAGTGGCTGCCTGTTCGACCAGGGAGGTTATTTATAGGGAAAGAAAACCCTAAGGGGTCAAATGTCATCGAAAGCAAGGTCTAAAAACCTTGCTATACGTCTTTCCAACCCCTTCCAAAAAGCCAGCCACCTGCCATGCTTTGGTTTAAAATGTTTAAAACCCTAAAGCTATTACCCCATGCCTGTTCGATGCATTTCTGGTCTGACCTTCGATGGAGGTAATGGGTTTTGGTACTGTAGATAGCCCTCATGCATATAGGTATTATGTTTATACTTCTAAGCTCCTTATAATCTATATTCCCACTTAGCTCACATATACATGGCTCCATTATATATGGTTTCTGCATGGGCAAGGGTTAAGGTTACTATTATTATTATCGTGAGGGTTGGGCTATTTGAAATCACGGTAAATTTGATTTATATAGGAATTTTAATTCCCTATGATTTTATCGGGGTGCTACAAATCTCTAAATTGTCTAGACATGATTTAGTGCATGGATTGCCAAAATTAAAATTTGAAAGTGACAAAATCTGTGAGGCTTGCACAAAAGGCAAGCAAACACACATTTCCTTCAAAAATAAGAATATTGTTTCTACCTCCCGGCCTCTAAAATCGCTGCATCTTGATTTATTTGGCCCCACTAGGATATCCAGCCTAGGAGGGAAATCCTTTGGTTTTGTTATTGTTGATGATTACTCCAGGTTTACATGGGTGTTATTCTTAGCCAATAAAAGTAATGCCTTGATGGAGTTTCAAGTATTCTACAGGAAAATCCAAAATGATAAAGGTTACCTCATCACCACAATTAAAAGTGATCATGGTGGTGAGTTTCAAAATCATGATTTCAGCAGCTTTTGTAAAGAGGAGGGATATACACACAACTTCTCATCACCAAGGATGCCTCAGAAAAATGGTGTAATGGAGAGGAAGAATAGAACCTTGATAGATATGGCACGGACCATGTTCTGGGCCGAGGCTGTAAGTACTGCATGCTACATCATCAATAGGGCAATGGTAAGGCCCATCTTAAAGAAAACCCCATACGAGCTCTACAAGGGTAAGAAACCAAATATCTCCTACCTAAACCCTTTGGATGTCCATGCTACATATTGAACAATGGTACGAACAACCTAGATAAGTTTGATAAGAAGAGTGATAAAGGAATCTTCCTAGGTTATGCACTGAATTCTAGATCTTACAGATTCTTTAATAAGAGGACTTTGGTTATTGAAAAAAGTCCTCATATGATTTTTGATTAATCTGAATTAAAATTGACACGTCAACTTACTCCAATTGTGGATGCAGATGAAGCTTCTAAAAATCCAAGTGATGTTGGATCATCTAAGGCTAAGGATGAACCAACGGAAGGAACCTCCAGCAAAGATGAATATAATGAAGATCCGTCACTTGAAATACTTCAAGAATAACAAGTGTAGCACCTCGACTTGTCAAGAGCTTCAACGATCTTGAAAGATCACCCCGCCGAAAACATTATCGATAATCCTGAAGAAGAGGTAAGAACTAGATCTTCACTAAGGCAAGTAGAAGAAGAGGATTTGATGGCCTTTATTTCTCAAGAAGAGCCTAATGATGTCCATGAAGCTCTTTAAAATGAATCCTAGATCCAGGCTATGCATGAAGAGTTTCACCAGTTCGAAAGAAACGAGGTGTGGACTCTTGTGCCGCGTCCTAAAAATCATCCCGTCATTGGAACCCGTTGGGTTTTCAGAAATAAACTAAATGACATGGGATTGGTTGTTAGGAACAAGGCCCGGCTCGTAGCCAAAGGGTATAGCCAGGGGATGGGTATTGATTTTGATGAGTCATTTACGTCGGCTGCTAGATTAGAAGTAGTCCAGATTCTCCTGTCCTATGCTTGCTCACAAAATTTCAAATTATTTCAAATGGATGTTAAATCTACTTTTCTTAATGGGTACATCAAAGAGGATATTTTTGTAGAACAACCTCCAGGTTTTGAAGACCCAAAACATCCACAACATGTGTACAAGCTGCACAAGGCCTTGTACGGACTGAAGCAAACACCAAGGGCATGGTATGAAAGGCTCACTTCATTCCTAATTGAAAATGGGTTCAAAAGAGGTAAGGTTGACCAAACACTCTTCACGAGAAAATCAGGTAAAGACATATTAGTAGTTCAAGTGTATGTTGATGATATAATTTTTGGAGCTACTAATAACGCCTTATGTGATGATTTTGCACAGATAATGCATGGTGAATTTGAAATGAGTCTAATGGGGAAACTTACATTTTTTCTTGGATTATAGGTGAAGCAAACGTCTGAAAGTATTTTTATAAATCAAGTCAAGTACACCTTGGAGCTGTTAAAGAAATATGGGATGGCAGAAGTAAAACCCATGTCAACTCCAATGGCTACAACTATGAAGTTAGACAAAGATGAAAAGGGTAAAACAATAGATCCTACACTATTTTGAGGTATGATCAGATCACTGCTGTACCTAACAGCATGCCGTCGTGACATTCAGTACAGTGTATGTCTATGTGCTCATTTTCAGTTAAGTCCTAAAGAATCTCACTTATTGGCTGTTAAACGGATTTTTTGATATTTGATTGGCACAATAGACTTTGGCTTGTGGTTTCCCATCGGTAGCTCATTTGATTTGATTGCATACACTGATGCGGATTATGCTGGATGTATTGTTGATTGTAAAAGTACTAGTGGGCACTGTCAGTTTCTTGGTGGGTGCCTAGGTTCATGGGCTTCCAAGAAACAACATTTAGTAGCTCTCTCAATGGCCGAGGCTGAGTATGCAGCCGTCGGAAGTTGTGGAGCCCAAGTACTATGGATCAAAAATCCATTGCTTGATTTGAATGTTGAAATGAAATGTGTTCTAATTTTGTGTGACAATACCAGTGCAATTAACTTGTTAAAAAATCTTGTACAACATTCTAGGACAAAGCACATTGACATTCGACATCATTTTCTGAGAGATCATGCAGGAAAATGGGTCTTTGAATTAAAATTCATTGACACACACAATCAGTTAGCTGATTTATTCACAAAACCCCTAAACTAGGAACAATTCAGCAAAATAAGAAGAGAACTCTGCATGTGCAAGGGTGAGAGCATACATACCTAGGTCTACACTAGGTTGAGTGTTGCATATGTATAAAAGTCAGTAGCATGAAAGGTAGATTGGGTGAAAGGCATGCATATCCTGTGTGTTTTTGTTTTAGTTCTTGTATGATACCACCTTGTATGCTTGGTTGTATTTATGTATATATAGCCCCTCCTTGAAAAACTTCTAAGACCAAATATTCCTTGGTAAATAAATATGGACCTAGTGACCTGAGGATCAGAGGCACTGTCTGAGGGGGAGAGTCAGAGAGACTTCTACAGCAATGCTATTTCAGAATGCCCCATCACTTCCTTGTTCAAGTCAATTCCGTTCTACTATCAAAGAAAGGTTGAAGGAGTTATAAAAAAAAGGATAAAAATAGGGCTAGGCCGACCATTTCGGTCGACCGACGCCCAGGTCCGGTCGACCGAATCCGACGAACCGGACCGGCCGAACCCGCGTCTGAACCCCCTTTTAAAGGGGTCTTCACTTCATTCTTTCACCCATTCGACCCCCATTCACCCTCATAGCATCCCTCCAACCCTATAACACCCAAACTCACCATTTCCAACCCTAGAAACCCCTCTTTCTTCCATCTGCACAAGATCCGGCTTCTTCGTCATCATTTCGGGACAGAATCTCCGCGGCGGCCTGTGCAACCTTGAAGCCATTTCTTGGGTTCCAGGTTGTGGAGAAGCTCTTGTTACAAGCCTTTGGTGTGTCTTCTGGTCCATCTTCATCCCAAGTGAAGAGGTTAGTGATCTAAGCGTTTCCACCTCGATTTCTTGTCCGATGGCGCCTAGAAGAAGTTCTCGAAGGTCTACCCAAGGGGAATCCAGTGCTAGGAGAGGAGAGGCCCCGGCTCCTCCACCACAGCAGGCTCAAGCACCTCCACGTGCACCGCTGATGTGCCCACGGCCAATACTCGACCCCCATCTGGTCGATTTTGGTGAGATGAGTGAACTCTTCCCTGATCTCGGTGCTATTTTTAAGGTTCAGAATGGTTGGGTTGATTTTGTTACAAGATATCCTAGGTATTATCCTAGTCTTGTGCAAGAGTTTTACGGGAATTTGGACATGGGGAATGACCATCTCTACACTGTTGTCAATGGCATTGAGATTACGGTAAATTCACCACTATTTGAGAGGGCCCTAGGAGTGTCCGCTAGGGGCACAGATATGACTTTTGGTTGTGGTTCTGTTGAAGAAACCTTACTCCTCATGACCTACAACGAATACATGCATAGAGTTAAGCAACTTGATCGTGCTGAATTCCAACTGCTTCCCTCCAGTGCAGTGAATTTTGCATCATATGTTTACTACACTGATCTATCCAAAAGGAGGAAGCCGAAATGAGGTGACAAAAGTACATAGGTTTCTTTTTTATCATGTGATGAATGGAGTGACCATCAACATGTGTCGTCTTACGAAGGATCTAATTGGGTCATGTCGTACCCAACTGTCACGCCCTGAGATTATGCAGCGAAAATAGTCGGGAACGTATACAGTCGGCTAGTACGCCTCGAGCAAGCAATATAATCAGAGCGTAAGACAATCACACTAAAGTAATTGTACAAGTAAATTTTTCCAAACTTCACTTTATTCCATAATAATAATATCAAAGTACATAAGATCCTTGACTCTTAACACTCTTACATCATAGACTTAAGAAAAATAGAAAATTACAACGAGACTCAACTAAACATCTGGTACTATGGCTTCTCTCGATTTGTTTTGACCTTCAATCACTCTCGGACCCGTTACTTGTATAATCCAAATCCGATTCATCTGTACTTCCTGAAACATTTAAGAAAGTAGGTAATGAGCACACTTGCCTAGTAGGTATCTTCGTATCAACATGAAGGTAAATTTTAAGTGATTAACATTTTAGCTCTAAAGAATAAGATAAATCATGCGAATACGGCAAAGCATATGAATAAAGCCAAAGTAAAAAATTATGATCACGACGAGATACAAGAATATGAGTGATCAGGTATATGACAAGAATGTAAATTTGGCCTTTCCATGAATCAAGAATGTAACAAGAATGTACTTTTCATAACCATGAAGGTTATGCACTAGAAAGTCATGTAACAAGCAAGGAAAGTACTTTTCGCTTAATAGCAAGTATTTCATGAATTTACGTGGATCTTTTTTCATATTCCGTGGATTTTCACTTATTTATAAAGAAAGTACTCCCAGCGCAATGCGACACCAGTAGCATCATACCCCATGGTTTACAGTATGTTGGAAGGAATATCTAATGGAGAGATTATCAAGTCCAAGATTGTGTACTTAATGTGCAAAGGTGTAACTAATGACAGTATACCGGGATATGTGCCATATACTTAAGAAAATGACTCAATAGATAAGAATGAGATCATGACAATACCGCGATCAAATCATGACTAGTCCATGAATCATATAAATTTAAGTTAATTACAAAGTATATGATTTGGTCATGAAAATAACATAAGTTTAAAAATAGTTCTAAGTGCATGAAGAATCATAAAATCTACTAGAATGTTCTGTTAACATAACCAGGTATATGAAAATATCACTGAAAATAGGAGTAAAACCTACTTGACTAGGCTTAACATACGCTAATTAGGGCTAATCTGTATTAAGTTTCAGGTTAACTTAAATACAGAATTCAGAAAATGAAAACGGTCAAGTGTAGGATCGTTTCACTAGGCCAAACAGTCTATCGTACGACTGCTAGGGATTCTAGCGGTCTACAGGAGGACCGTTTCTTCCTGTGTTACAGAAAACTCTATAATAATGAAACCAAAATACTAATCTAAGGCATATCATGCATGGAAATCAATATATATAAACTCTATAGCATGATAGAATGAGTATAGGCCAACCAATATGCGTGGGTTTATGTACTAACAAGAGAATTTCCTTTTTTTTACTCCATTAGGGCTAGTTCATGCATGAATATTATACTAGATTCATAGTCCTAATGAAAACATAAAATTCTCAGTGTATAATGCATGAAATCGACTGAAATCACAGGACTTTTATTCCTAATGTCATGTTTAAGCCGTTCATGAGATAACCTACCTTAAGTAGTGCTCCTAGACTGCCAATTTTTGACTGGAAGTAAGCCCTAGTTCTACACGTCCTTGACCTAAAGACGTGAAATTTTGAGGGTAAGAAGAGGGTACTAACAGGAACAATTTATTCTAAAGAACCTCTATCTAATTACCTCGTTTGGGGCTTCTATTTTTCTTATCTTCCAGGGTCGGTCGCACAGTTCCCTGAGTTATTTCCACCAAACCAGCGTCTTTGCAGGCTTCTATCTCTCTATAGGCTTGATCTCCTAGAACGAAAATTTGAGAAAAATTAGATCTAACTAAAATGAACAAATTCCTAAAGGAAACTTACATCTAATTCTTCCTCTTTACCTTAGTTTCACGTGAGCCAAAAGTAAGGGTCACACACGTTGATTCTGGGGTCTATTTATAGGTTTAGCTAGGGTTTTGAGGATTAGAATGAACTTAGAATCCCAATTAGGTTTTTAATTCGATCTTCTAGCCTTCTAGACTTATTTTATTAGTAGATAGCATCGATCCTAGGTGATTAGAATGCTAAAGTTTCTATCTTTTTGCATTTTCTTCCACTCACAGAATCTGCAAAGCCTAGCGGTCTAATGCTAGACCATTTCATATTGCTATGCGGTCTCGCGATAGACCATTTTCTGTCTGGGTGCTAAATTTGAACAGTTTCAAACTCTTTTGATATTATCCACCTCTTTATCCTACTTATCCCCTTTACTCCGTGATTACACTAGTTTTAAGCTTCTAGAATATGGGCTAAGGTCCAAAACAGTCTTTTTGGGCCAATTGGGTTTATTATATGGGCCTAATCCTCTTGGATCAGTGCAGGGCCATAATAATTAGATTTAATTAACCATAATTCATTTAATAGCCCTTTTGCCCTTTGAATAATTAATATAATTATATTTTAAGTCCCAGAATTTTTTCAGGCGTTACACCAACGAAGGCCCTCCTTGCCTTATGCATCTCAGTTGACCAAAGTGTTCATTTATGCTAGGATCAGTTTGGCAGATGAAGTGTCTATTCTAGTGCGACAGAATGATATATATATAACAAACACGAGATGTTCATAGACTTTGGCTATTATTGGGGTCCCGATGGAGAGCTACATAGAGATGTGTGAGTCTATGGAGAGGAATCAGAAAATGAGGAAGAAGAAGAAGAGGAGGGATAGCAGGAGGCTCAAGCACCACCCCCGCCTCCAATTCAGGCCGAGGAGCAACCACCTACTCCTCCACATGCAGATCAGGACATGCCACCTCCACCACAGTTCTATTATGGGGAGTCCTCCACTCAAGGTGCCGGACAACCTTCTTAGATAGATTATGAGACTTTTGATAGGCATTTTTCTGGACTGGGAACTCATAAGGATGCCTTTGGGGAGCAAGTCTCCAACCTTGGGAATCGGTTTGACACCTCTTTTGACCAACTAGACACCATTATGCACACTATGACTGGCCAAATGGACACTTTCTCCACAGTCTTGGATACCCTGTCCACTAATATGGCCAACCTATCCACTCAAATGACTACCCTCTCCACCAGCCATGAAGACTCACGACAAGCCTTTCACCTCATGAACCGCACTCTTGTAGACATCCAGCACCGTAGCCGGGCTAATGAGAACTCTCTTGCCAATGTTCAGCACCGCATTCAGTTTCAAGACCACACTCTTGATGATATCCGACGCCGACTTGGCTATCAGCTGCCTCCTGCAGACGGCAACTGAGGATGGTCTCTTTCATCTCTTTAGTGCTTGTTTTTGGGTCCGTTGGTTCACTTTTGGTCCATTTTTATTGTCTCCTAACCCTCTTTTGATGATACCAAAGGGGGAGAAGTAGTTAGTCTAGGATTCTACATATATTATGCATGCGTGTAAGTATTTGTATGCATGTTTGCCATTTGACATTTGTGTCATTTGTGAGTGTCATGTGCATTTGTAGTTCTTTTGGATTGTCCTTGTGTCAAGGAGTCACATTGTGTCAACCAGTGTCAATGTAATATGTAATGAGCATGGAATGAATGAAATGCACTCGGTATTTGACATAAATATGAGTTCTTCATTTTCATTTCCTCTCATGTGAATTTGGCACATATGAATGAATGGCTCGACTTGGTATTGGCTTGACGGATGGTTTATTGTGAATGGATTGCCTTGCGAGCTGTTTTGTTTATTGCCCCTCAATTGGTTCTGTATATCAAATGGTGTTGGATGAAGACAGGTCCGCCCGTCCAAAATCCTTCACTATGCGTGAGTGTAAACTCCGGCTCGTACAAGAACCGTGTGGGAAATTGCAAGGATGCAATGTTGTACTCTGTGATGTAAAGGATGCATAAAGGTTCAAGTATGTTTAAAGGCACGCCAATGCACTTGATGATCTAGAGTTTTGTCATCATCAAAAAGGGGGAGATTGTTGAGTCTCTCCAGGTGATTTTGATGATAACAAAACCCCGGACTTGGTTTCCCTCTCATGCCATGCAAACTCCTCAAGAGCGAGCATTGTACGCGATTAAGGCCAATTTTCGTCATGTCAAATGCTCAAATGTTTAAAGCCTTCAAAATGCATACATTGAGCTAAATGAACCCCAAATGAATGTTAAAGTTGTTCAAACATAAGGCCTTGTTATCTGGACATGTTTTCTTGGGCTAACAAGGTTATTTTGCAGAAGAAGTAGAGTTCGGTCAACCAATGAGACTGGTTCGGTCAACCAAATTCTTCAGCAACCCAGGGACTGAACTCTGACAGAGTTCGACCGACTAAAATGGGGATTTCGGTAAACCAATTTTCCCAGCGTGAAAAGTTACAGGTTTCTCAGAGTTCGATCGACCGACTGGAAATTTCGGTCGACCGAACCCTTCGAGGCAGCTTTTGTTGACTTTGCTTCTCACCAATGTGGGCAGCCTTCTCTTTAGGACTTTTGAGTCCCAAAGCCTCCAGACATGCTAGGAATTGTGGATCTATGTCTTGGCATGTCCCTTGACCATCCAAGAGATATAAAAACATATTTTTGGCCAAGGAACCCCAATCACTCAAGAGAGATCAAAGGAGGCTACCAAGGAGAGAAAGAAGGTTGCTGCTACACTTGCGTGCTAGTGCTCCGTCCAGGGATTCTTCATCCAACTCCAAGCTTTTCAAGATCTATCCGAAGTCATTCAAGTGGAAATCAAGTGGAGATTCAAGCCTCGTCTAAAATTTGCATCACCTACTCAGGGGGAGCTTAAATCAGAATTTTTCTTTTGTGTTTCTCCTTCCAAATTCTCCAAGATTCAAGTGTGTGCTATTTGTAATCTCTAAACATTCGTGTGTGTGTGGATCTACCCAGATCCATGTGTGTGTGTGGTTTCTTTCATATTCGTGTGTGTTTTGGTGTGCTTGCACCTTCGTGGGAGTTTCAAACTCCTTACGAATGTGTGTGTGTGTGTGTGTTGATCTTGTAATCCTTTACAAGATAGTGTGTGAATCCTCATAGATCGTGAGGGTGGACGTAAGTTGCCATTGTTGCATCTGAACCACCTAAAAATCACTGTCTATTGTGTGGTTTGATCCTTTTCTCATATCCCCATTCTGTGCGAGCACACATGTAGATTATTTCTTTTGTATCTCTTCATCTAGATCTGGCATAATTTATCACCTTCACATTAGATCTTTGGTATATCAAAAGGTGGGTTCGGATTGACAAGGCTAACCTTGTCTGGAAGATAACACCTTGTGTAAGCAGTATCTTCGGATTTACACCTCCGCCATAGTGCCAAGGATATGTTGTGTGTGATAGGTTTTGATAGATCTAATTGATAATACAACAGATCTAAGTTTCTAAAGGGTTGTTTCATCATATCTGTTTAAATCGGCAAAAGTTTCTTAAAATTTGTAATCACCCAATTCACCCCCCTCTTGGGTGTCATTGATCGCGGGACTTCAACCCGTAAGGGAATATTTGTCACCCTTATTCTTCAGCGGGTACAAGGCAACTTTGAGGTGATATTTTAGCTTGATTCTTCAGCGGTTGGAGGCTTCTTCTTCAGGATATCTTCTTGGGCTTTCTGTAGTAGATTTCTGCTATGTTAATGCTTTGTAATTCTGAAGATAGCTGCTAGTTGCTGCCACTGATAGCTTCATTGAAGAGCTACTGCTAGTTGCTTTTTGCTGCTTGCTGCCATGTTTGTCTGCTACTGCTTAAGTCCAGTTGGAGTTCATTTGAGAAGTCGACCTGAGCCATTGGAGAAGTCGACTTTGGACTAGCCTGTTCTTCAAGCAATCTTTAGCCATTCTTCAAGCACATATGGCTCTGATGTTCAAACATTAGCAAGCACATGAATATTAGCCAACACATATTAAAATCATAATATCAAAACCCATGATCATAATATGATTCATAGTGTGTTTGACATCATCAAAATCATAGGGCACAATAATCTCCCCCTTTTTGATGATGGCAACACTGTGAGTCATTATGATCAGTACATTATGAATTCAACAGACAGATTAACACTATTAAGATGAGATTAATCAGCACATGCTTATGGCAAGCATTGTGAAATCAAACTCTCTCCCAGATACCAAATATTAACATGGAGACTCAACAATAACTTTCTCCCCCAAGCTCTCAACTCTCTCTCTCCCCTTTGGATAACTCTCAACTCTCTCCCCCTTGAAGAGAGTGACTTAATGTGTCACGCCCAGAGCCTTTATTACAGTGAAAGACTAACTCGAGGAACATGAACAGCTGGCATGGTAAGCCTCTTGCGAGCAAGAACGATCAGAGCGCAAGACAATCACACATAAAAATGCATTTGCACAATAATTTACTCAAACTCTAACTTATTTCATTAATAAGCGAAATATTCCAATACAATAACTTTTCAACCTTCCTTAATACATCAAACTTAAGGAAAAGGGGAAAATTTACAAGACTCGATCTAAACAATATTGACGTTCCAAAGTCTTCAGTCTCATTTTGATATGACTTTCATTCGCTCTCGGACCCGCTACTTGTATAACTCGAATCTGAATTTTTGAATCACTTCCATCTCCTGAAAAAGATTGGAAATAGGTAATGAGCACACTTGCCCAGTAGGTATCTTCGCATCAACATGAAGGCACTATTAAAGTGATTAGTAACTTAGCTCTAAAGAAAATAAAGTGAAATCATGTGAAAGCGATAAATCATATGTAAATAACCAAGGTAACAAGATGATCGTATAAGATAGAATGAACAAGTATGAATTAGCAAGAATGTATCAAGAACATGATATGGCCTCTCATGAACATGAATGTATCGAGAATGTACTAACAAACCACGTAATCATCACATAAACATCCTTTGCTTATGAGCAAGTATTTGATGAATTTCTGTGGAATATCATGTAACAAGCAAAAAAGTCATGTATATGTCGTGTCGTGGATTTTCACTTCACGAGCCGTGGATTTTCACTTATTTATAAAGAAAGTACTCCCAGCGTAATGCGACACCAGTAGCATCATACCCCATGATTTACAGTATGTTTCCGACAATCAGTCGAGGGGACTAGCCTAGAGCCCTTGAAAACAATCAGTGCTCGATCGCATCTTCCAGTATAAATCAAGCTACTTCCACGTTTCAAGCAATAAAATATGGCTAGTAATATAACAAGTTCAATAAGTTCCTGATAATAATAATTCAATGAATGAACACTTCAATTAAGAATACGAGGGATCAAGAATGACTTAAAACAAAGTTATGCTCATGGAAACAATTCGACAACATAACAGTAGATTTCTTATCTTCCATAATTTAAAATTAAGTATCTTGAGCAATATGACAAGTCCTAGACCATCAATAATCCATCTAGGAACTTTAAAATATCAACCCTTAGGTCAAACCTCGGGTTAAAGTACTTAGGAATTGTGACGGTCAATTAATGGGCCGTTACATGAACATGACAGTCTATTATTGGGCCGTTAGATCGGGCTGAATCCAGAAAGAATAAATTGGACACAGTAAATGTGCCGGTTGTATACTGGACCGTTAGATGGGCCTGACAGTCGAGTAATAGGCCGTTACATTAACAAAATTTAAAACTTCGATAGTGCTTTTCTAGATAATTTGGGCTTTAATGGTACAACTAACTCAGCGTCCTAGTGGGAATCCCAGGCTCGTAGAGAATTACGGAGGCCTTGAAATAAGATTTCCTAGTCTATTGGAAGGCATATCCAATAGAGAGGTCCTCAAGTTCAAGAATGTGTTCCTATAGTGCAAAAAGTGTAACTAGTGGACACATACCGGAGTATATGCCATGTACTTAGAGAAATTGACTCTATAGATGAGATAGAATGTGCAACGATGTGAAACCATGATAAACTCCGTCAATACAATATTGAAATTCATAATTTAAATACAAACAATATATAGAGTTTTGGTAAATGAAATTAACATAGGTTTAAAATAACTCAAGGTGCTTTAGACATGCAATTTCTCTCATGAATCAATAAATAAACTTAAGGTCATGAAAACATGTCAAAACTTAGATATCTAGGCTTATTTATAAGCTAATTTGACTGTTCTCAATTCTATCTCGAATTGACAGAACTCGGCACTCTAGCGGTCTAAGACAGGCGCGTCATATGGCTGTGACGGTTTATCGTGGAGCTGTCAGAAGACTGTGACGCACTGATTCTAGTTCGTCAGAGATTACAGAGAACTTAAGTACAACAGGCGGTGTGATGGCTCATCGTAAGGCCGTCAGAGTCATGTGACGGTCTAACTATAATCCGTCATAGCAATGCTGACAGTAAGTAGAAGATCTATGGTTTAAAACCTTTCATGCAACAAGAATCAAAATAAATAACTACTCTAGTCATCACAGAACGAAGAATAGGCCATCTAGATGCATAGGTTTCAATGAACTTATAGGAGAATATCGTTTATCTTTATTTTAGGCTTAAAGATATGCATGTATGTATAGACCTACTAAAACATGAAATTCATGGTCTATAGTGTATGGAATCAAGTAAAACTTGAGGGCTTTTACTCCTATCATGATATTCTTGCCATTCATGAGATAACCTACCTCTTTAGTGGGCTTTCAACTTCCAATTTGGGACTGCAAGACACGCCCTAGTTCTTTCCTTCCAGTGAGTTTTCAGCAACTTCACGTATCTCTAACTCCTCAATCTCTTGACCTAAGGATGTGAAATTTGGAGGGTAAGAAGATGAAACTAAGGGGAACAAAAAGTTCTAAAGAAGCAAACTCAAAATACCTTGTTTAGGTGTTCTAATCTCCTGATCTTCAACACCCCGTTGTACAGTTTCCTAGGTTGACGTGATGAAACCAGCAACTTTGCAAGGTTATAGCTCCTTGTGTAGTCGATCTCCTAGCATGAAATTTTGGGAGATATTAGTCCTATGTATTAACAACAAAAAGTTCTAAAGAACTTACCCAATATACTATCTCCTTACCTTAGTTCCACGCGAGCCAATATAAGGGTCGCGCAGGTCAAAACTAGGGTCTATTTATAGGTTCTAGCTAGGGTTTTGAGGATTAGATCGATTCGATAGTCCTTAGATTGACTTCTGAGAGTCCTTAACACGTTTACTAGTCCTCCCATCTCAATCCCTAAGAGATAGACTATCAAAAATCTAATCTTTTTGGTCATTCTTCAATTCACGGAACTGACAGAGTGTAACAGTCGAATCCTGGAGGGTCAGGTCCATGTGGCGGTCGTACGATAGACCGTTAGCTATCGTAGGTGCCGAATTCAAAATGAATTCAAATTCTAATTTCGTCTTATCCACTTATTTTTAATTAATGAGTATTTATCCTTATAATTTGTGAATATGCTAAATAACCTTCTAGAATATGGGCTAAACTTAATCCTTAAACCTTTTGGACTTCAATTAAATAGGCTAGATTAATCGTTTACCATAATTGGGCCTTAATGAATTTCTAATAAATTTGAGAAAATCATTAAATAATTCTTGAAATAATATAAATATTCTGGGTCATTACACCCTCCCCCACTTAAAAGAATTTGGTCCCCAAATTCAATACATGGATTAGATGGAGAGTGTACTTACAATTGAATAATTCTGGAAATCTTTTCCGCATGGCTTCTTCTGTTTCCCATGTCTCTCCTGACTTTGTCCACTGGATTTTAACCACGGGAATAGTCTTGTTCCGAAGTTGACATACTTCCCGTTCAACTATTCTGATTAGTTTTTGTTCGTATGTCAAATCCTTCTTAATCTCCAGATTGTGGTAAGTGATGACATGGAAAGGATCAGGTACATACTTCTTGAGCATCGAGACGTGAAATACATTATGAACATCGATAATTATGGAGGTAAAATCCGATAAGCTACTTTACCAACTCTTTCCAGAATTTTAAAAGGACCAATAAATCTTGGAGTAAGTTTTCCCTTAATACCAAATCTTCGGATATCTCTACTTGGAGAAACTTTAAGAAATACATGATCTCCTACTTGAAACTCCAAGTTGCACCTTCGATTATCAGCATAAGATTTTTACCTATCTTGTGCCATTTGTAATCTTTCTTGAATGAGCTTAATTCTCTCTTAAGAATCCCTGATAATGTTGGGGCCTAGAAATTACCTTTTCCCTACTTCATTCCAACATATTGGTGATCTACAGCTTCTTCCATATAAAGCTTCAAAGGGTGCCATCTGTATGCTAGCATGATAACTGTTGTTATATATAAATTCCACTAGAGGCAAGTGATCATGCCAACTTCCTCCAAAATCAATAGCACAAGTCCTGAGCATATCTTCTACTACCTGATTTATTCTTTCTGTCTGACCATCCGTTTGTGGATGAAATGTTGTGCTAAAATTCAATCTAGCCCCTAGTTAGTGTTGTAGACCCTTCCAAAACTGTCATGTGAATCGAGGATCTCTATCAGATATAATAGTGACAAGGACACCATGTAATTTGACAATTTCTTTTATGTATAATGCTGCTAGAATATCCACAGACCATCGACTTTTGATTGGTATGAAATGTGCAGCTTTAGTCAATCGGCATATGATTACCCAGATAGCATCGTATCCTCATCTGGTCTTAGGTAACCCCATGATGAAATCCATTCCTATGCTTTCCCACTTCCATGCTGGAATATCTAAGGGGTGTAATTTACCTGTGGGTCTAAAATACTCTGCCTTTACTTGTTGACAAGTGAGACAGCGGGACACGAAATCAGCTATTTCCCTCTTCATATTGGGCCACCAGAAATTTCTTTTGAGATCTTGATACATTTTGGTACTACCAGGTTGAATGGTGTACCTGGACTTATGTGCTTCTTCTAGGATCAGTTTCTTCGTATCCTCGTGATCTGGTACACACACACGGTCCTTAAATAGCAATCTTCCGTCATTGGAGACAGAAAAATCCGGCTACTGTTCTATGTTTGCTTTGATTTCCAGTAATACGGGATCATTGTCTTGTAGCCTGACTAGATCTTCCATTAATGTAGGTTGAGCTCGGATATTTGCTATAAAATAATATTCTTCTTCCTTCATGTCAATATCTAAGTTCAACTGAGCAAATTGAGGAATAAGATTAGTCATACTAATCATAAGACTTGATAGCTTTCCCATTGGTTTTCTGTTGAGTGCATCGGCTACATCATTAGCCTTGCTAGGATGATATTGAATAGCAAAATCAAAGTCCTTGAGATATTCTAACCATCTCCTCTGCCTCATATTTAGCTCCCTTTGAGAGAATAAGTATTTCAAGCTTTTGAGGTCCGAGTATACCGTGAACTTCTCTCCATAGAGATAATGACGCCAAATTTTTAAGGCAAAAATAACAGCAGCCAATTCCAAATCATGCACAGGATAATTCTCTTCGTGCCGTTTCAATTGTCTTGAAGAATAACATATTACCTTCCCATTTTGCATGAGGACGCACCCTAAGCCAATGCCAGATGCATCCGTATATACTTTGAATCCACCACCTTCCACCGGTAGTGATAGAATAGGAGCTGTAGTAAGATGGTTCTTAAGAGTTTGAAAACTCTCATCACATTCCTCTGACCAGACAAAAGGATTTTCTTTTCTTGTGAGTCTAGTTAAAGGAACAACAATTTTTGAGAAGTCCTTAATGAACCTCCTATAATAACCAGCTAGACCCAGAAAGCTCCTTACTTCTAATACAGTCGTTGGCCGGCTCCAGTTTCTGACAGCTTCTACTTTAGAAGGATCCATAGCGATACCTTCTTTTGAAATAATGTGGCCTAGGAATGAAACTTCCTTGAGCCAGAACTCACACTTGTTAAGCTTGGCATAAAGTTTATGTTCTCTAAGTGTTTGCAAAGTTATCCTCAGATGTCCTTCATGTTCCTCTTTTGTCTTAGAATATATCAGGATGTCATCAATGAAGACGACGATGAACTGGTCCAGATATGGTCGGAAAACATTGTTCATAAGTTGCATAAATGCTGCTGGGGCATTTGTTAACCCGAACGGCATCACCACGAATTCATAGTGGCCATAATGACCTCAAAAAGCCGATTTATAAATGTCGTCTTCTTTAATTCTAAGCTGATGATAACCTGATCTGAGGTCAATCTTGGAGAAATACTCTGCTCCTGAAAGCTGATCGAAGAGCTCATCAATACGCGGCAACGGATACTTGTTTTTGATTGTAAGTTGATTCAGTTACCGGTAGTTTATGCATAACCTGAGAGAGCCATCCTTCTTCTTGACAAATAGAACCGGCACACCCCAAGGGGATGTGCTAGGTCTGATGAAACCCTTATCTAATAGTTCCTGCAATAGCCTCTTTAGTTCCTTAAGTTCCGTGGGGAACATCCTATAAGGGGTTATAGAAACAGGTGATGCTCCTTGAATGAGTTCAATAGTGAAGTTTACTTCCTTATCGGGTGATAAACTGGGTAATTCAGGTGGAAACACATCTGGAAACTCATTTACAATAGGAATGTCTGCTATGATGATTTCCTTGGACTCGGTAACAATGACAGAAGCAAGAAAATCTTCACATCCTTGCGAGATAAGTTTGCAAGCGTGAAGAGAGGATATGATAGTGGGATGTTTCCTACACTTGATGCCAAGGAAAGAAAATCATGGAAGACCGAGTTTTCGAAAGGATATAATCCTATTTCGGCAGTTAATATCAGCATCATGATCTACAAGCCAATCTACCCCTAACATGGTATCATAATCTTTCATGTCAACGCATACTAAGTTTGCGGGGAGATTGTGACCTTCTACTATTACCTCACTATCAAGATAATACTCGGTAAGCTTTGTTCCAGAACCTAAGGGTGCTAGCCTGGAGAATTGAAGTTCATACTCCGCGACTGTCATCATTCCCTGACGAAGAGAGGAGAACTCCATAGCCATTCTTTCTTTAACATGCTCAGAAAAGTACTTAGCACGGAATAGAATAAGAAAACCGTCCCATGTATGAGGTGCATCTGCCGGAGGTGGAGGTACTGATTTCCACCATGTGCGTGCATCTTTATTAAGTTGGAAGGTTATAAGATGCACTTTTTCTTGATCTGTACACTGGATAACATTGAAGATACGATTCATTTCATCTATCCAGTTTTCTGCCTCATCTAGATTAGAAGAACTGAAGAAACGCGGAGGGTTTAAGCTCCAAAAATTGCGGTGCAAATCACCAGCCCTCGCCCTTGCGCCTGCCTGGGCCATAGTTTGTAATGCCTGAGTAAGGCCGGCAACCGTTTGTTGCATGCCACCACAATCTACGCGATGAGCCATTGTAATAATGAGGTACTTGAGAGAAATAACAATTTGTTAATTCTCATGGAATTAGAAAGAGATAAATCTTAAAACTAATTAACTATCTTATCTCGGGCTCTACCCAATTCTCGCATGGGTGAGGAAATTTCTTCCTTAGTTCAAAGGTATGGGTCCTTAAGCCTTAGACTTATCATATGACGTGACTCTTTTCTCTAAGTCCTGAGACTTAGGCTCTGATACCAACTTAACTGTCACGACTCGAGCCTTTATTACAACGGAAAACTAACTCGAAGAACGTAAACAATTGGCATGGTAAGCCTCTTGCGAGCAAGAACGATCAGAGAGCAAGACAATCACATATAAAAATGTATTTCCATAATAATTTGCTCAAACTCCAACTTATTTCATTAATAAGCGAAATATTCCAATACAATAACTTTTCAACCTTCTTCAATCCATCGGACTAAAGGAAAAAGGGAAAAATTACAAGACTCGGTCTAAACAATATTGACTTTCCTAAGTCTTCACTCTCATTTTGATATGACTTTCATTCGCTCTCGGACCCGCTACTTGTATAACACGAATCCGAATTCGAATCACTTCCATCTCCTGAAAAAGATTGAAAATAGGTAATGAGTACACTTGCCCAGTAGGTATCTTCGCATCAACATGAAGGCACTATTAAAGTGATTAGCAACTTAGCTCTAAAGAAAATAAAATGAAATCATGCGAATGCGATAAATCATATGTAAATAACCAAGGTAACAAGACGATCGTATAAGATAGAATGAACAAGTATGAATTAGCATAAATGTATCAAGAACATGATATGGCCTCTCATGAATAAGAATGTATCGAGAATGTACTAGCAAACCACGTAATCATCACACAAACATCATTTGCTTATGAGCAAGTATTTGGTGAATTTCTGTGGAATATCATGTAACAAGCAAGAAAGTCATGTATATGTCGTGTCGTGGATTTTCACTTCTCGAGCCGTGGATTTTCACTTATTTATAAAGAAAGTACTCCCAGCGTAATGCGACGCTAGTAGCATCATACCCCATGGTTTACAGTATGTTTCCGACAATCAGCCGAGGGGACTAGCATAGAGCCCTTGAACACAATCAGTGCTTGATCGTTTCTTCAAGTATAAATCAAGCTACTTCCACATTTCAAGCAATAAAATATGGCCAGTAATATAACAAGTTCAATAAGTTCCTGATAACAATAATTCAATGAATGAACGCTTCAATTAAGAATGCGAGGGATCAAGAATGACTTAAAACAAGGTTATGCTCATGGATACAATTCGACAGCATAACAGTACATTCCTTATCTTCCATAATTTAAAATTAAGTATCTTGAGCAATATGACAAGTCGTAGACCATCAATAATCCATCTAGGCACTTTAAAATATCAACCCTTAGGTCAAACATCGGGTTAAATTACTTCAGAATTGTGACGGTCAATTAATGGGCCGTTACATGAACATGACGGTCTATTATTGGGCCGTTAGATCGGGCTGAATCTAGAAAGAATAAATTGGACTTAGTAAATGTGACGGTTGTATACTGGACTGTAAGATGGGCCGGACGGTCGAGTAATAGGCCGTTACATTAACAAAATTTAAAACTTCGATAGTACTTTTTTAGACAATTTGGGTTTTAATGGTACAACCAACTCGGCGTCCTAGTGGGAATCCCAGGCTCGCGGAGAATTACGGATGCCTTGAAACAAGATTTCCTTGTCTATTGAAAGGCATATCCAATAGAGAGGTCCTCAAGTTCAAGAATTTGTTCCTATAGTGTAAAAAGTGTAACTAGTGGACACATACCGGAGTATATGCTATGTACTTAGAGAAATTGACTCTATAGATGAGATAGAATGTGTAACGATGTGAAACCATGATAAACTCCGTCAATACATCATTGAAATTCAGAATTTAAATACAAACTATAGAGTTTTGGTAAATGAAATTAACATATGTTTAACATAACTCAAGGTGCTTTAGACATGCAATTTCTATCATGAATCAATAAATAAACTTAAGGTCATGAAAACATGTCAAAACTTAGATATCTAGGCTTATTTATAAGCTAATTTGACTGTTCTCAATTCTGTCTCGAATTGACAGAACTCAGCACTCTAGTGGTATAAGACAGGCGCGTCATATGGCTGTAACGGTTTATCGTGGAGCCGTCAGAAGACTGTGACGCACTGATTCTAGTCCGTCAGAGATTACATAGAACTTAAGTACAACAGGCGGTGTGACGGCTCATCGTAAGGCCGTCAGAGTCATGTGACAGTCTAACTATAATCCGTCAGAGCACTGCTGACAGTAAGTAGAAGATCTATAGTTTAAAACCTTTCATGCAAGAAGAATCAAAATAAACAACTACTCTAGTCATGACAGAACAAAGAATAGGCCATCTAGATGTATAGGTTTCAGTGAACTTATAGGAGAATATCTTTTATCTTTATTTTAGGCTTAAAGATATGCATGTATGCATAGACCTACTAAAACATGAAATTCATGGTCTATAGTGCATGGAATCAAGTAAAACCAGAGGCCTTTTACTCCTATCATGATATTCTTGTCATTCATGAGATAATCTACCTCTTTACTGAGCTTTCAACTTCCAATCTGGGACTGCAAGACACGCCCTAGTTCTTTCCTTCCAGTGAGTTTTCAGCAACTTCACGTCGCTCTAACTCCTCAATCTCTTGATCTAAGGAAGTGAAATTTGGAGGGTAAGAAGATGAAACTAAGGGGAACAAAAAGTTCTAAAGAAGCGAACTCTAAATACCTTGTTTAGGTGTTCTAATCTCCTAATCTTAAGCACCCTGTTGTACAGTTTTCTAGGTTGACGTGATGAAACCAGCAACTTTGCAAGGTTCTAGCTCCTTGTGTAGTCGATCTCCTAGCCCAAACTTTTGGGAGATATTAGTCCTATGTATTAACAACAAAAAGTTCTAAAGAACTTACCCAAAATACTATTTCCTTACCTTAGTTCCACGTGAGCCAATGTAAGGGTCGCGTAGGTCAAAACTAGGGTCTATTTATAGGTTCTAGCTAGGGTTTTGAGGATTAGATCGATTCTAGAGTCTTTAGATCGACTTCTGAGAGTCCTTAACATGTTTACTAGTCCTCCCATCTCGATCCCTAAGAGATAGACTATCAAAAATCTAATCTTTTTGGTCATTCTTCAATTCACGGAACTGACAGAGTGTAACGGTCGAACCCTGGAGCGTCAGGTCCATGTGACGGTCGTACGATAGACCGTTACCTATCGTAGGTGCCGAATTCGAAATGAATTCAAATTCTAATTTTGTCTTATCCACTTATTTATTTAATTAATGAGTATTTATCCTTATAATTCGTGAATAGGCTAAGTAACCTTCTAGGATATGGGCCAAACTTAATGGGCTTGGTCCTTAAACCTTTTGGGCTTCATTTAAATAGGCTAGATTAATCGTTTACCATAATTGGGCCTTAATGAATTTCTAATAAATTCTAGAAAATCATTAAATAATTCCTAAAATAATATAAATATTCTGGGTCATTACATAATGACTCATCAAACTCTCCCCCCCTTTGACATCATCAAAAGAAAAAGAATTTGAAATGAAGAGTATAATCAGTAGGAGTCCTTAGACACAAATTGGAGGATTGTGTAGAAATGAGTGAGGTCACATTGAGAGTAGTAGAGTCTGATATCAAATGCAAAAGTTAAGGACTTCACGAAGTTCGATCGACCAACTTGCTTATTTCGGTCAACCGAAAATACCAGAACAAAACAATTATTTGTGATAAATAAGCACAACAGGCAAGTCTTGGTGTGAAGATGCAGTGCAATGGACAACTATTCAAAGCACAAGGTGTAAAGTGATCAAGATAGCAATATTGAAAGATCAAGAAGTTATTGTGGACAATCAATCAGATCGAGAACTGTGAAATGATTATGGCAGCAGTATTGAGTGATAAAAAAAAATTAGAATGCCAACAGATATTTGTAATGACAAAAACAATTTATTCAAGGAGTTCAAGAACAAAAATTAGACTAGAAGAATCTCATTCTGAAGCAACATTCATTAGCCAAGCTTTTAACTTTCAAATTCTTCTATTATAAGTTTTTCTAAGACATAGCCCTTATTTTCTGCCTGGTTTAAGAGAAATGAATTTAGAGTTCATCAATTAAACTCTTGAAGTATTTTGCATTCAGGCTTAATACAAATAAACCATGGTTACATGTTCAGATCCTATTTAATCTCCCTTTGCCCTACTCATTTAAACTTAATGACTCCCTTAGGAGTAACTAAAGACTAGTATTAAAATTAAACATTTTAGCATTTATGAATTTTATCTTTAGGGTTACAGCACTTTTTTATCATGTTTTGGTCTTATTTTCAGATTTTTTTTTTTGGTCATAATTTTTAAGAGCATTCAAGTATAGCTCACACCTTTTTACATAAGAGTGCACGTTGTTTAGACGCCAGCACCCCTAGTTACTCAGTGAGACTAACTATCCTGCTTCATTTTGAACAGAGATAGCTAAGGCACTTCATGACTGAGTCACCCTCATTTCTTTGATGAAGGACTTAGTTTCTCAGTTACTCTTAGCCATTGTTCTGCCTTGAGCATTATTTATGACTTTTTATTATGTGCTGCCCTTTAGAGTTTTTCATATTGTTTCATGTTTAAGGACAATACTCAATCTGAATTTCTCAACCAAAGTTGCCTTAAATTTAAAATTATCATGTTCTAGGAGTTTTCACAGGGGCACAACACTTCTCTCTTTTCTTTCTCTTTTTTATCTTTTTATGTGTGGGTCCAAGTTTAGGCAGACCAAGCAGCTAGTCCGCCTAAACCGCCCACGGGGCTTTAGGTGGGGTGGTGGAGAGAGAGTGGGAAGAAGTATATTTAAAATGGCTGGGGGCCCTTTCACACCCCACGTGGTTGGTTTTGACTGAGTTTTGGATGCTTTTAGGCTGGTTTTGGACACTTCAGGACTGGTTTCGGAATGATTTGGATGCCTGAAAGGCCAAGTTGCTCGAGCTTGCTCCTCGTGCCACATGCCTTATCCCGAACAATCTTCAAATGCTCCTCGTGGTGAGTTGACTTTTTAGGACTGGGAATAGAGCTGGTTGCTTGCTGGGAGTGGTTTGGAGGGCATTCTTTGGGGCCAGGGGCGATCCAGAGGTGAGGCGTGCCCCTGGCCAAGGGCCATGACGGGTGGCCCCGGCGTTGTCCCCTTTGTCTTTCTTTTTCTTTCTCTTTGCCGACTGGTAGATGGCTAGAGTGTACACCTCGTAGCTTGTGCATGGACACGGGCTTCAAGATGAGGTTGACACATGGTCACCTTCAAGGTGTTCGGGGTAATTCCCCAGCCTTGTCGGCATGTCGTATAGGCTGGCTAGCACCCCGGGGGGCCCACTAGGACTTGAAATCCACGCTCGACGTTACTTGGGCAGCAAGAGGAAGGTGATATGGGTGTGGGAGCTTGGCCTTAGTAAGGGTTGTTGTGTTATACGGCGAGCTGGTATACATAGCCTTAGGTTGGCCCGACGGCTATAAAGAAAGTGGCCTATCGCTGCATGTCTGGGCATTGAAGGCAGTCCTCCTCCTTTGTAGTGTCACCGCATAGTGCAGCAAGCGTCCCCAAGCCATGGGTTGTCCCCGGATCATGGTGACATGGCTAGAAATATGAGTACCCGCAAGGTGTTCAAGATAATTCTTGACTTTTCTTTACGAGCCGTATGAGCTGGCTAATGACCCCCGGGGCCTAAACTTGGGTAGGTGACTGAGTCCACTAGTATTAACTGGCTGGAAGGAGGCATTTTGAAGGTGATCATTGGCCTCATGGCTGGTGCCGCATGTTGCGGCATGATGCTGTGTTTCCCTGGGTCGACCTGGGTGACTAAGTTGTAGGCGGGCGAACGCCGCCTATTGGGTAGTCAGGGGTGGTCACCGCTATTTGTAGAGTCACAGCATGGTGCGGAAAGTAGTCCAAGGCCTTTGGTTAACCCCAAATTAATGTAGAATGGCTGGAAATATGGCACCTTTAAGGTGTTCGGGGTAATTTCCCACCCCTTGTTAGGAGCCATATGAGCTGGCTAATGATCTCCGGAGCCTGAGTTTGACTTTACTTCGGAGACCATCAGTGTTGAGTTGTTAGGGAGAGGCATATTGGGGTGGTCCCAAGCCTCATTGCTAGGTGTCGCATGGCCGGCATGTTGCTGGGAGCCCCCGAGTTGGGGGAGCTGAGTTGTAGGCGGGCGATGTCGCATGCTGGGTGGTCGGGGATGGCCCCCACTTGTTGTTGGAGTCGTCGTGAGTCACGGCAAGCTAGTTTAAGTCCATGATTGAGCCTGGGGTGTTATAGGGACTATAAATAAATAGCACCCGCAAGGTGTTCGGGAGTGGTCCCACACCATTAAATATGAATTATCTTCTAGAATAAAATCTTGTACAACAAACACTTAATTAATTAATCTATTAAAAGTCTAAGTAAAACTCCTAAAATTTAAAGCGTCATTGCAAATTGTTTGAATTGAGTAAGACATTGCTTCCTATCCCTTCCCTGGTTTGTGTTTACATGTTAGTCTTTGTATTTGAGTAGGTCTCCTCCTCTCCCTCTCATGGAGTCTCATATCAGTCCTATGTATTCTTATTCTCATTCCTCTGCTTCCTATTCCTGCGTGGAATCTTCTTCCCACGTTGTGTAGCAACTCAAAATTTTATATATGCATTTACATGGTAAAAAAATAATGAAAGATGAAAATAAAATGAATGATAAATATTTTTCTTTATATCTTTAAAGTGTAGAATATATAAACATAAAATATATCTCACGTGTTAACACGAATGGCGAGATTCGCGGCACGATTCTGAGAAGGTAAAGACGTCAGTACTGTAGCAGTACTGTAGCATCTGATTTAAGAGAGAATTATTAGCTCTAATTAAATCTTAATTAGTGGATGCTGTAATTTCTTACCTAATTGAATAAATGAGGTCATGGATTATGTCATAAAGGGGGATTTATTTCAATATTTAAATGTTGGAAATTAATGTCAACATAAGTTGGTGTAATAGTAACATGAGTTAGTGAAATAGGAAAATTAGGTGAAAAATTGACTTAGAATTAAATTAGGAATAAAATATCATTGAATAAATGAGGTAATTGATTATGTCATAAAGGGAGATTTATTTCAACATCCACATTTTGGAAATTATTGCCAACATAAATTGGTGTAATAGTAACATGGGTGGGTGACATAGGAAATTAGGTGGAAGATGGAATTAAATTAGTAATAAAATAATTATGGGACTTAGCCTATAAATAGGGCTTGGATCTTCCCTACTCAAAGCATAAATCCATTGGAAAAGTTCTAGAGGAGGAAATCTTGAAGTTTGGAGGAGTGTTCGAAATGTTCTTCGTTCTTCTTCCTCTTCGATCTTCCACTAGGTAGGTATTCTCTAGGCTAAACTCAAATTGATGCATGAATTAGATGTAGATGTATGTCTACTTTGATTCTATATCATTTTCCCTAATTTTTATTGAGTATTAAGCATGTTGTCCATACAACTGGACATAAGATTTTAACCGAGATTTTTAACCGCCGAAAGATCCGTCTCGGATCACAGTATCTTTCTAAGACCGTGTTCCGGATGCGTGATCTCCACCCTGATCATGATGTTTCCAGGTTCTAATTTAACCAATATATTGTCTAGCATGTTAGATATGTCATGTTAAGTTGCATATCATTTAAGTTCACACATGATTAAGTTAAGGATATGGAAGATAATAATTCTATTTCATGAGCTTATGTTTCCTTTCCTAGTTCTTGTTACCTTCATGATATTCTTGATCTCCATGACTATATGATATGCTGGCATGTTAAATGGAGTAAATATTATCTGTTAAAATTGCATGGGTTTAATTGCATAATCTTGATCGATACGAGTGTAACGATTATCGTGTTACCATGTTTTCGACAAGTCACGTAGCTCGCTAGATTTCTAAGGAAGAACAGTGTCTAAGGAAATAGGTCCACGAGCAAACGCTTTAACTAGATAAGTGGTTACTTAATTATGACCTCGTGAATACAAGGGGAGCCTCCCACTGTCTCACCTCTTACCTGGCCGTGATTCTTCAGTTTTCTAGTTAAGCTCCGACTGCGAAAAAGTAGGATAGAATTTTTGCAAAAGTTGTTCCTTGTTTCCGACAAGTTGTGTAATTAGCAAGATTTCCAAGGAAGAATGGTGTCTAAGGAAAGAGGTCCATGGGTAAACGCTTTAAGTGGATAAGTGGTTACTTAATTAGGACCTTGCGAATGCGAGGGGAGCCTCCCACTGTCCCACCTCTTACCTGGTCGTGATTCCTCAGTTTTCTAGCTAAACACCCGACTATGAAAAACTTGATATAAGCCTGTTTAACAAGGTTTTCCGTGAGAACCGATCATGCCGTGTCTGTCAATCTAATCCCTTTAATGTCATTAAACATGATGCCTTCTTATCGACTTAATGTCGTTAAACATGATGCCTTCTTATCGACTCAATGTCATTAAACATGATGCCTTCTTATTGTCTTGATTTCGTTGAACATTATGCCGTAAATCATCCTTGAACTTCTCTTACAACTACTTGTAATCTTGTATTACTTGTTCCTCGAATGATAATTTTGCTAGATCTATACTTTATTTCATGAGCTTTATTTTGGAATTCGTTGGCCATACATATTATGTGGATGTCTAAATATACTTGAGATCTATGATCCATAACCTCAATGCCCGGTGTTAATGGGGCCCGGTCTGGTCCTAGGGGGAGCGCCCGAAAGTACTTGTGCCCATGGGAGCTATTTTTGACCTGGTGTGACATTGCACCAAAGTACTTGACTTGCTAGATTCATTTATGACTTTCCACAATCCGTGAAATACTCGACTTGCTTGAATACTTGGAAGTACTTGAAATTACATGAAATACTTGACTTATACATACTTGTGTGAAATGGCCAATTCTATGATAATACTTACTACATGATCGTTCTCTACTTGAAATCTACTCTTGATATCTTGTTTACTTGTGATTCCAATTACTTGCATTCCTTTACTCTCTCTTTTATTCAAGTTCCATGTTAGTTACGTTTCTCGTCATAGCACAGTAACTTTATCCAAAATGTTAATTCCTTAAAGTTGTTTCGTATAGAGATATAAATCCTACTAAGCGTTTCACTCACCCTACGTTTTCGGTTAATATTACAGGTAGTTCCGATGATGAACCCCAAATAAATGGGGACGGGCAAGAGTGAAAGAGGGACAAGTTTATCTTAGATTACCTAGGTTTAAATTGTTACTCTTGCGAGAATTAAATGTATTTGGGAGTTGTATTATGCCTCTTAAGGCTTAATGGTGTTGTAAAACTTTATTTGATGAAATAAAGAGTATCATTTTCCTATTATCTACTATCTGATTGGACCCTTGTTATACATGCTCTAATCGTCGCGTCTCGATATTCCACCTCGGGACGTGACACGTAGGCCCTTCTTCCCATTCATTCTCCCAAGAACGAGTTGATCTCGCGGCCAACATAACATGCCTCCTTTGCCAAATAGACCCTAGTCAGGACCAAAAATTTCTTGCTGATCCTCAAAATGGGTTCTCGCATGTTGCTGGTCCAAGAGGCCCATATCATAATGCCCAATGTAGATCCACACATCTTGTTGCTCCTAGAATGGGCTATTCAGCCCGGATCCTCATACCCAGCCCATCACTCTCAGCCTGATCCATATCTACGTCTTCATTCTCAAGCTGGCTCACATCCTTCTCGATCTCTTCCTACTCAATACATGCCCTCAAAGGTCCAATGCCAACTTGATGAAATCCAAGACCAAATTGATCATAAACCCTCCATCAAGATCCCTTTCGCTTTTCAAAATCTCCGCCTTCCACCACCCTCTCAAATTATTGCTTATTATCAGTATGGTGGAACCGTGATCCTTTTGTTCACTTGAAGGAGTGCATCTACGAGTCGGCCCAATTCCAACAGGATCGTTGTTTAATGGCCTATCTATTTGGGTTATCGTTGGAAGGCCCGGCTTGAGATTGATTTTTCTCTCTGCAACATGATCAAGTTGTGGATTTTAAAATTTTACAAGAAAAATTTATTCAGCAATATCAAGACTATGTTGGGCCTAGGTATTCCATTATAGATCTAGCCGAGGAGAAGATGAAGCCCAACGAGGAGTTCACGACTTATGCCGACCACTGGCGTTAGATGCCCGTGCAAGTCTCGGGGCATCTCTCGGAGGGTGAGAAAATCGAGATAATCATTTCAAATCCAATGCCGCAATACCGCCTCCTCTTAGCCTTGAATGAGATCACTACTATGCAGAAGTTGTATAACCGAGCCCGCTTCATTCACACCCAACTCCAAGAGTCCCTTGATCTATTCACCTCCCATTGTTAACCATCAACCTTCCAAAGCAAACCATCCACCTTCCACAGCCAACCATCTATCTTCCAAAATCAACCCTCCGCATACCATAGTCAACCTATCGCCTACCAAAATCTGCCTCAACCACCCGCCATTAAGGGAACCCAAATCCATGAGCAAGTGGATGTTGTCGAGTACCTACGTACCTATCCCGCTCACTACCATACATCCTCACCTAGTCATTCCACTAGCCATGCATCTTATCTCCCTTCGCAACCCTTCTATCCACATTGCCAAACCATGCCATCCACCTAGCCAGAAGCGAACTTCTTATCCTCTATTGCTGGAGTCCATGTCTAATATCTTCAAGGATTTAACGGTCGCCAATGCGTTGCAACTCCCTTTGATTGAGTCTTGCCAATCCGCAACTGGAAATCAACACAAATGTTGTGCATATCACCGCCAACTGGGCCATATGGTCATCGATTGCCCTGAATTCTGAGACTTTATTTATGATTTGGAAGAAAATCAGAGAATTAAGTGGGCTGAAATGCACAAGATTATCCTAGACCTACGTAGCAAATAGTAATCACAACAGCAGTAACAAGAGCCACCCAGGCCGTAGCCATCTCCACAAATGCAAGATCAGGGGCGTACCCTTACTTCCTCTCCAAGTGTTGCATCCACTCTGCCGCCATTATCATCACCATCGCCTCCCCAACAACCTTCACAAATCCAAACCTTTGCTCAGGATAGTGCCTCTACTACCACCATTGCTAACTCAACCCCTTACATTGCCAGGTGCCATGATGACAAGCCGACACCTCGACACATCGTGTCGATGTGCCACCGATGGTTGCCACATCCCTTTTATCCATCACCACTTCCTAGCCTTTCGCCACAATCTGACATCCCTTCCATTACCCATGTTTTCAACCTAAACTCCACCCTCATTTCCATTGCCACAATCGTCCAAACCGTCGCCTCCACCTCCATCTTCACCCAAGCCTGAGCAAGCTCCGCCATCATTACCATCGCCTGAACTCGTCTTCGCCATCACCCATCCACCATTTCCTACCACATCCTTGAATCCACCATGCTCACCCCACCTACTACCTCCACTCCACAATCCATTTCCACTCAACGGAGTGGGAGTGTGCTGTCTATAGTGCCTCTTGGGTTTGATTCCCATGAATGAAGCGAGCCGAGCCAGGATAGTTCGGTGCCAGTTATGTGTTTCAAGCTTCATGATTACATCAGCCGCATGTTGGTCCGTGTTCTTGTCTCGAGTATATTTGGGGATACCAAGCTGATTCCAAGGACGGCTGCTAGGAAGAGCCCCTATGAACTTGTTCAGTTATAGCAAAAGCGAGGCTGATAGCAATCGTATTGCTCATCGGGAAGACTACTTTCAATGCTCTCATTACCTCTCGCACTATTACGCTTCAGATGACTGGTCAAGAAGGGTACTCTACAAAGATCATGCTAACATATACAGCTGCAAAAGAGGTGATGGATTTTGTGCTTAAGGGTCCAACCGCCATATCTTCAATCTCTCCCAAGGATATTCTAAATATTTTATGCAATTTCCCTCGGTTTGTTAGTCGATCGGCCGTGTCAATGCTGTCTGCCAAAGATTCATCGGGTTCATTTATCAAGAGAATTATACTTCATGCCTAACTACCAGGTGGAATTGCCAAATCTCAAGCTCCTCACACCAAGTGATAAATATCCTTGAATCAACATTGCTTAATCCATTAATGAATGTCCAAGGGATAGTGTTAGCATTAAAAATTCATCAACTAAGCACTTAGTGGCGACTGCACCGGTCAAGCTGCATGTTCACAAAAGGGCTAGACCATCTGTCGGTTGGGCCTGTTATTTGAGAAGATATAAGAAGTCAAGGGGTTGGAAGGTTCAAGACAAAGGTGAACAAGTGCATTGAAAAGAAATATATGCCAAGAAAATAAGGAGCCACAGGTATGAGCTTAAGGGAAATAGATTTTGCAATAAAGTGTCCACCAATCTTCTTTCCTCTTCTAGTTCGGCCCACTCCTCATTTTTCTTACTTAGCTCCTACCCCTGGGTTATCTACCTTCCTGCTTTTGATCCAATCTCTTCTCTCCTTCTTGGGTCCACAAACCCTCGTCTCTCTTATCTTCATCTGGGGCCTCCAAATCTTCCTCATAATTTTAATTCCAAGTCTTCATCTGGTTTCTCCCCCCCCCCCTCATCTGGAACCTCTGGATCCTTCTAGCCTTCAATCTCCATTGTATTCCCTTCCTCTGGAACCTCCAGATTCTACTGAATCATCTAATCCTTCTATGCTTCCTTTGAACTATTCTCTCTATATTCTTTTACAACATTCAAATCACAATCATTCAACTCATTCTCTATTACCCACTCAGGGTCTCTGCCCTTTCTCATCCTATTTCCGAGGCTTTAGTCCTCCCTAGTCTACTTTTCTCTCTGCTTCTTCTATAGATCATTCCATGTAATTAGGGTTCCTGCGCCCTCGCGAGGGAGTTCTAGCCCTCACCTCTTTTCCTCTTTTGCTTCTTCGTCTCCATCTAAGTCTAGCCTTGTCTGCCGATCCTTCATGTTAAGGAACCTCAAACCTTTGTTATCTTTGCTATTCTTCATCTCTTCCTGTCAAGTGAGGAACACGAAGCTCATGATAATCAAGATCGCTATAGGCCACTACTTCCACAATGAAGGATTGCAAGGTACTTTTAATTATATAAGAACATGCTTTCATTTTTATTAATTCATTCATCTTTACACATGATCGCAAGTCAGGCGTTTTTAACATGATTGAGTGGTCTAAGAGTCCTGTCCTAGGTTAAGTCAAGTGAGTCCGCTTCTACAGCACCTAGGCTGGTGATGACTCCGCGCTGGGAATACAAAATTTTATCCTCAGTCATTAAGGATAACCCTAGGTATGGTTCAGACAATACACGACGTACTATGGCCAATTCCCTTGAGGAACACCATTGTTGCTTTGGCCATGCTTGGGTATGCACGAAGGCCTTTTCTCTTCTCCATTTGGCCAAGTGTAGGGACAAGAGGTGGAATGGGTGAAAAAATCAACTTAAGCACTCCACCAACGAGAGGAGGTCTCAAATAAGGGCAGTCTACCAAGACCTACAAAAATTTGTGAAAATCAAGCAAAATCTAACCAAATGGCAAATCAAAAGAAAAATTATGCAAAGAAAAGAAAAGACATGGCAAGAGTGGCAGTACAGTTTCCTTGCGGGACATCATGAGCCGGTCGTATGTATGCTTTAAGTAAAAGTGGGTCCAAAAATAAAGACTAAAAGTCTCAGCACAACAGGCTAAATCTCCAAGGGCAGTGCTCTGGAAGGAAGTTGAGCTCTGACATCTCCCAACCTATATCAGGCTTATCTCTAAATCTTCTTCTACTTCTCCCTCTCAAGCTGGGTTGTGTCCCAGGTATGGCCTTAGTAGGGGCACAGTTCTTTAGGGGCAGTTGGTTATAGCATGCCACCCTTTAATGCACACTATGCTCTGGGAAGTCCTTAACGAAAAGGGAATGAACAAGGACCCCTAGCCAATAGTTTGAACACACCTTGGTGCTATAGGTAGCTAGTCTAGTCTCGGTCTTTATTTCAAATTTTTCAAAAAAAAATCAGATACTTCAAAAATTCAAGGGAAAAAAAGTAAAAAATAGAAATTCAAAAAAACATAAATTCAAAATAAAAAAATAAAAACTATGAAAAATAAAAACTATGAAAAAATCAAAGAATTATCAAAAAAGCCAAAAAAAAGTGTGTGCCTTTCATCTTCCACGCATTTGTTTTCTTTTTCTGGTTATTTCCTTCGAGAATAGATATGATTTGTTCCTTCGAGAACAGATGTAATTTATTTGTCAAGTGTGTAGGTAACAGGTCCTCAGCATTCACTCACTCAATTCCTCATTGCCTCTTGATTGTTCTACTCACATTCTTTCTGATCTGTCTTGATTCTTCAGTCTCGACCATGATTTGAATTTGAAGCTCCTTGTCCCACCTGTCCTTCTCAGTCTTTGTTCATTATCTCTTCCTCAAATGACTCCATGAGAAGGTTTTCTGTATGCTTATGAACCAGATAATTCTTTGCTTTACTTCAAATCGTTGGTTTTGGCTGGAGTTTATGCTTATTTTTATATCAAGCCATATTTATAGCTCCGTCAAACCTCTTCCAGATCGCAGTTGTCCCAGAGACTGCTGTAGATATATAAATCCCGCCTCGAACAAGAACAATAAACAACATATACATGCAATATAAGCAAAGGGGGAAGGGGCGATGAAGATATTGAGATAGACCGTGATTGCCACCAAGGATTGACAGTAGGAAAGGATGCTATAAGGAATGAAAAACCTATTGAGTACCTTGGAAAAGAAGAGGGAAAATGCGGCCAGAGAACAACCGCTAAGACATGATCGCGCATGATGAAGGGATGCGGGGAACGATGTGGATTGCACCTCCTCGCCTTGTAGCCGGCTAGAAGACAAGGGCCTCACGTTGTACTCTTGCTTTTCCTGCAAAACAAAGCTAAGATAAGGAGAGAAAATCCATTAGAAACATGTGTGTAGTACCAGCCCCGTATGGAGAAAATAGACATGAAAAACTGAGGGTATAACGCACAGGGGAGGGTTTTTAACCCCTATAAAAGGGACAAAATAATAGGTGTGTATATTGTGAATGCTTATGAAGTGAAGGAATGAACTAAAACGCAGAGGAAGACAATGAAAAATGGGATGCAATATGCATAAAATGTGTATAAATAGTGCAGCAGAAAAGTGCAGAAATTGTGTGAAAACGAGAAAAGAAAGGGCCGAGAAATAAACGAAAGAATGAGAAATGGAGAGCCTTGAGCGAATGAGGACAAAGCTAACACTTCCCTGAACAGCCTGGGGTCAAAGAAGTAAGATGGCGGTGCGGCATGGCTTCACCCCAAGTTTGAAAAACGCCCTCCCTCGCACATATGCAGTAGAAGGCTATTTATAGAACCCAGAAAACCCTAGGTTGAAATCTGAGGATAATTACCCAAAATAGAGGATTTAGATGGATTAAATCTTGAGATAATAGTGGGATAATATCCTAGGAAGGAATGAAACTCGAGGTGGAAGCTATCCTTGGTGAAAACGGTGCTAACAAGGACTCCAAAAAGTCCTCGGTCGAAGAAAATGGAGCCCAGAATCATCAAGATTCTGCAACCAGGATGCAGTCAGTCGTGCCACCGCGACCTTGAGAACGCGGTCCAATGACAACCTCGACCTTCCAGGGACATAATAGGCTCAAGAGACAGAGTCGACGAACACACGGGAAGAAGTTGACGCACCCGGGAGAACAATTGAGAACGCGATCAATAGTTGACCACGACCTCATGGTCGCGGTCAACCTTTGACCGTGACTTGACCATAATAATAATAATAATAAAGGCCGAGAACGCTGTCTACTTGCAGACCGCGATCTAATGATCACGGTCTGCAAGCAGACTGTGACCATGGGGCTGCGGGGGCTCACACCGGTCGACCGTTTGGCCATCCGAACCGCCAGAAATTGATCCGAAAAAGTGATAATCAAGGAAAATAGTCCAATAGCTTAATGGACTCGAAAAATGATGATAAAATGGGCTCGAAATACGCTCAAGAAAGGCTCCAAAATAACGGCTAATTCGGGACACCATAAAAGATGAATAAGAGAAAGAACTCGACTTGTAGGCTAAAAACGGGTGTTAACAGATGCCCCTCCGTGATGTCCACTTTACAAGGGAGCGAGCGAAAGCGATGCAGAGGTGAAATGGAAAGGAGATGGAACAAGAGTGACAACGACGCGAAATGGAGATGAAGCTGAGATGAAGCGGAGAGAACTAAAAAGTGAGTACCAAGTCAAAAGACACCCGACACATCCGACAAGCGTCAGGAATTCTCCCGAAAATGTCGAACTAACCACAAGGAATAGCTGACACAGATGACACATATCTGGAGAACTAAACTAACTAAGAGAGGAAAAGGAAACAAGACCAACCTCATTAGGGGACACAATCCAGAGCCAATGAGGGGATCGGAAAGAGCAATAACTGAAAAGCTGAAAGGAAACTGAGATAAAATCCAGACAAGAATCACGCTAGCCAACCAGACCAAATGATCAGATCAGAGAAGATGTTCAAATTTAGAGTGGAATAGAGATCTCTTATCCAAGAGAATTAAGCGCAATTAAGCATTGCTGAGGAGAAACCTCGAACAAATTACGAGGCGTGAGTGCTCAAAATGACATGATGCATGTTGGGCTAAAATAAAGAAATCATCAAAACGAATGCTAAGAAAGAATAAAAATAGAAAGTACTCAAGGATAATATTCCTAGACCAAGCAAGACGGGGTTAAGAGTTCTCTTGCAACCGAGCCTTCAGCTTCTAGAGGATGAAGATGCTTAGATTGCAACCTCGTATCAGCTTTGATTTAGATAGAACGTCGGATCTCCTCAACGTGATCGGCAGACTAAGAACCTGAAGAATTTCAAGGATCACTCTCCCTCTTCTCCTATAACTTTTTCTATGCACTACGTGGGGAAGAGCTCTTGTTGCTCAAATTACTTCTACTTTTCTCTGCGTCCCTCTCCCCCTTTTGTTCTTTGCGCACCACACTCCTTTTTCATACACCCGAGTGTGATTTCGCCTCTCGTATCTCAGTGGGGGCCCACATCTGGATAATGACAAGGACAGGGAATATTTCCCTCCAAAAAGACATTCTGGAAGGTGCTTCCTCGTACACAGGTGTGTCCAATGATTGCAGTAATTATTGCCCGCAGATCCAGGTTCTGGACTAGCATCCGAATGTAGATCCGATCATGCGATTCCTCTTGTGGAGTCGACACTCTTCAGGAAGTGCGTCGACGTGGTTGCTTCAATGCTTCGTTGAGTGGCTGAGCTTGTGTGATGGTGTCGACATGTAATCCATGCAGAGTCAACACGTGACCCACAGACAGAATTAGATGCATGTTGCATTTGTTCTATCGTGTCGACACTCTATCCTTGTAGCGTCGACGAAGGTGTTCCAACTAGAAAACATTTATTCTGCTGCACCGATGTCACTTAGGTGATGGTGTCGACCTGATCTGTTCATGCACTGAAATTGTCTTCTGCTTCATTTTTCCTATTAAACACATGCATTAAGTTTAAGATCTGATTAATCAATTTACCATTAATGATTCATAGTGTGTCATCATCAAAACGTGGAGATACAACATTCTCCCCCTTTTTGATGATGGCAACTATGAGTTATTACTTTAAACTAAGATCATACAATGCATCCTTATATCAGCCAATGAATATAAGCAAAGCTTCTAGAGTTCATGACATTCATGTGACAAACAAGGTTTCTGAAATCATGTCATTCATATATTGTGTGTGTCCAAAAGGAATTTCATACACCAAGTTTTCATATATGCAAATTACTGCACACACATACTGATGGGGACATCACCAGCCGTCCCTGTACCCACGGCCCATCACATCACCCCAGACATAATCGGCTTGGTCTAGCTATCTATTTATTGAGTCATATGATATATTCTCTATTTTATTTGAGCCATATCATTGTATTTTCCCTTTTATTTGAGTCATGTCCCTAGGTCTCTGAGTTATTTCCCTATGTTTGAGTCATTTGTCCCATGGTTTGCTTTCTAGGACATCAGTGGTCATTTAGTGTAATGCCATGCACATTTTAGTCTTGTAAAAGGTTAAGCTCCTATAAATAGGGCCCAACCCCCCATGAGTTGGTTAATGAAAATTTGATACAATTTGAATTCCAAAATTGAGTGCATTAGGTGAGAAGCCTATTGAGTGGGTGAGAAGCCCAGGGAGAGAAGCCCATTCCCCCCTATCCCTCTCTCTCTCCCTCTCTCTCTAGGGGGCGACCCCCTCTCTCTCTCCTCCCTCTCTCTCCCAAATTCACCCCCCCTCTCTCTCCTCTCCCCTACCACATCATCTTCCACCTCAGCCCTAAGTGTCACGCCCCGAGCGCGGAAGATACCCGGAGACGCGTGACGAGTTTATATCAATCATGTCAATCAGAGTGGTCGTGTATTCGACACAAAGACAGAGATGCGCAAAATAGCAAGATAACCCAATCCTTTATTTCATAATGGATAGACTATTACAAATCCAATACTCTGTTTAATAAAAAGGAAAAGAATACATATTTGATTCAAGAAACTATAGAAAAGACTAGATGACACTTGAGCAGCTCTATCACTTTCACTCTTGACCATTCCCATCCGATTGACTTCCATCGTCGTCGGACTTACCTGAAAAGTGAAAAGGGACAAACAGAATGAGCGAACGCTCAGTAGGAAATTATATCTCAAGTACTAGCAAGGGGTTTAAGTAATTACATCTTTCATGAATGCATTACAGCTATGCATGCTCGCATGAAACGACAAGATAGAGAGAATGTAATATCAAGGAAATAAGATGAACTTAATCATGAACTTTCAACAAGATAACAAGTTCATTCAAGATATTCAAGCAAGTACGTTTAACAAGTCATGTCAAGAACTTTGGCTATCATGTATCAAGTAAGTAAATTACCCTTTTTCGGGCCACGCATTTCATGTCAAGTCAAGTACGATTCAAGTACAAGATGTATGTGGAATGTCCAATCAAGCAAGTCAAGTACTCGGTATAATGCCAGATACCTTATCATTTTAACTCCCATGGGCACAAGTACTTTCGGGTGCTCCTCCCAGGACCAGATCGGGCCCTATATGCGCAGGCATTTATCATGTGTTTTGACATCCACTCTTGTTTATAGCCAACACAGAATTTCAATAATCAAGCTTGTAGACACGTATGATAATTTTGATAGAATAGAGTCCAAAATATGACAAAGGACATAGATTGGCGATAATAACGGTATAATCACGATTAACGATAAAACTAGGTAGAATATGGTTCCCTTAACTTGGGTACCATGACAAATCAAGGTGGACATTCTTTATATAGAATTGAGGTCCACATGTACAGTATATCAAAGGTAAGATACCCTCATTCTTATCATAGAATTGAGGTTTACAAGAATGACATGATATGGCATGATATCATCATCCCATTAAGAATTTCTTATGATACACTCTTTGTATAATCATAAGGGCCGGTATACCATGTTTCTTTAGAGTGACATGGCATCAGTGGTGTAATGGGTTTTTAGGGTACAACCAGCTAAGTCAGCCTTGAAGGAATCCAAGGTTACGAGGAGTCTTACGGAGGTCTCTATGACTAACTCGCTAGTCCAAAGGAACGGAATGTCTAATGGAGAGCTTGTATGTCAATGAGAGTTGAGTGTGATCGATAAAACAACGTGAAAAGTATGACTATACTCATGGAGTGGAGAATAGTGCCGATATATACATTATATAATATGAAACCATCGTTTAACAGAATCAGGATAAAATCATTTTTTTCAGAAAATAACGACTTACGCTAAGTCGTTTCTCAAGTAAATAACGCCTAACCGAAGGGCGTTTACACATGTTTCCATTTTGCAGAATTTTCAATATTTCAGTAATTTATCTAAAAAGCGCCCTGGACAGGGGCGTTTCGTTGCAATGAGACGACTACAGTAGCAGGCGTCTTTTTATTTACAATATTTTACAGAACATATTTATTTTCAGAAATTATCAAAAACGCGCCCTTTGCAGGGGCGTTAATCATTAAATTCTTATTTTCACAGAATATATTGTTCGGGATTTTAACATAAACGCGCCTAACGAAGGGGCGTTACTTTTACAATTCACGCCCTGTGATGGGGCGTTAACAAATGGAAAACGACCTTGTCGAAGTCGTGAATTCAAGAAATTGCAGTAATTGACACGAACAGCCAAAAGTTTCACAATAATCAATGTACAGGATGGTATTTATATAGTCGTGACAGGAAGAATTTCACAGGGAGAGTCATGCATTCGATATTTCATATTTATGGATTTTTAAACATGAACAATTTAATTACATGTGATTTTCGTGGATAATCAGTTCTTAAGATCGCTGATTAACATTACATGAAATTAACGCCTGTGTATAGGGCGTCAAATATGAAATTGACGACCTGGGCAGGGTCGTGTCTTGTAAATTAGCGCCCTTGACAGGGGCGTCTCTTTCAAAATATTTCAGAAAAACACAACGAAACCATATATAAACCGTATGCATGACATGCTTATATATATATATCTGGCATTAATTTCATTTGGGCTACATTAACTTGAGAAAACCTACCTTTACAGTTGATTTAGAAGAAGACTTGTGAAGTATTTGAGGAGAACCCTTTCTACTGCAACTATATAACCGCAGCAGCAGCAGGAAGAATCGTTCGTTTTGAAGAACCCTTGTTCTTCGACAGAGCTTCCTACAGAGAAACATGAAGATGTATCAATCCTCACTTCATCATACTTTGGCTGAAGGTAAAAGAAAGAAGAACATTACCTTTGTTCTTCACGTACGCAGGTGCTCTCTTCGACCTGTAAGAAGAGAAAGAGATGAAGAGTCAGTCACTCTTCATATGATAGAAAGAAAAGAACGTTCAGTTCTTTTACTCACCGCAGCAGACGATCGATCAAATGGATTTAGGGTTTGGTAATCAAAGGTATTTATAGGATTTTGGGTGTCCTATTAGAGTTAGTGATTGTGTGAGGGTAATATATCCCTAATAGAGTCCTTACCCTAGTAGACACTTACTGGATTAGGTTAATCTTTCCCTGGATAAGCTCCCGTGTCGAACGGAACTCGAATGGAATTAACGACTTTGGTCAGGGCGTCGATTCTTGAATTGACGACCTGGTTCAGGTCGTTTCTTAAGAAGCGCCTTGTGTAAGGGCGTTCCTTGTTTTTAAAACACGCCCAAGATAGGGGCGTTTCTTGGCCTTACCGTTTTTGGTGTTTAGAATTTGACGCCGTTTGGTCAGGGCGTCACTTCTTGAATAACGCCTTATCCAGAGGCGTTTCTAATTTGAATAGCGCCTTTATCCGAGGCGTTATTTTATTTTGTTTTATTTATCTATTTATTTGATTTATTTTAAAATTTTTATTATTATTAATATTTTATCAAGGTTGCTACACCCTCCCCCACTTAAAAGAATTTGGTCCCCAAATTCAATTGCATATTATGTATACACGCGGAGAGTGTAGAGTATATACCTCTTAGAACAACTCGGAAAATCGTTTCTTCATAGATTCCTCGGTCTCCCATGTTGCTTCGTGTTCAGAATTCTTATTCCATTGCACCTTAAGCATGGGAATAGCCTTATTCCTTAGTTCTCGTATTTCTCGATCTAAGATCTTCATAGGCTTCTGTTCATATGTGAGATCTTTCTGGATCACCAGATCTCCATGTTCAATAATATGCGATGGATCGTGCACATACTTCTTCAACATAGATATGTGAAACACATTATGCACCTCGGACAATTGAGGAGGCAAGGCGATGCGATAAGCAACCTCGCCAACTTTTTCGAGTATCTCAAATGGTCCGATGAATCTTGGCGTAAGCTTGCCCTTAACATCAAATCTTCGTATGCCACGTCCAGGCGATATTTTAAGAAATACATGATCTCCAACCTGGAATTCAAGATCTCTCCTTCTTGTATCAGCATAAGCCTTTTGTCTCGTCTGAGCAACTTGCAATCTTTCTTGGATTACTTGTATCTTCTCAGTTGTATCCCTTACCATGTCTGGACCTAACAGTTGTTTCTCTCCAACTTCGTTCCAGCATAAGGGTGATCGGCAACTCCTTCCATATAAAGCTTCGAAAGGTGCCATTTGGATACTAGCTTGGTAGCTATTATTATATGCAAATTCCACTAGTGGCAAATATTCATGCCAGCTTCCACCAAAGTCAATGATGCAAGCTCTTAGCATATCCTCAACAACTTGATTAGCTCTCTCGGTCTGACCATCCGTTTGTGGGTGAAAAGCAGTACTAAAGTTGAGCCTTGTTCCCAACGCATGTTGTAATCCCTTCCAAAAATGAGAAGTAAAACCGGGATCTCTGTCAGACACGATTGAGACAGGAAATCCATGTATCCTGACTATTTCCTTGATGTATAGTGCAGCTAGTACATCAATTGACCATCGGCTCTTTATTGGCAAGAAATGCGCCGATTTAGTTAAACGGTCAATAATAACCCATATTCCATCATGTCCTCCTTTTGATTTAGATAAACCCATGATGAAGTCCATACCAATATCCTCCCACTTCCACTTAGGAATATCTAGAGGATGTAGTTTTCCAGTAGGCTTTTGGTGTTCTGCCTTGACCTGTTGGCATGTGAGACAGCGAGATACATAGTCTGCTATTTCTCTTTTCATATTAGGCCACCAAAAGTTCCTCTTTACATCTTGATACATTTTGGTTGATCCTGGATGAATAGTGTACCTTGATCTGTGAGCTTCATCTAAGATCTTCTCTTTAATTCCGGACAGTCGGGTATACAAGTTCTGCCTTTGAATAATAATCTTCCATCAGAAGTTAGTTGAAAATCAGATTGTCCTTCTAATCTGCCTTTGATTTCCACTAATATAGGATCATCATCCTGAAGTGCTTGTATCTCAGATAATAAATCTGACTGTATGCTTACATGAGATAATGTGACAAATTTGGCTTCCTTGTCCAAGCTTATATTGAGCTCGGAGAATTGTTCTAGCAACTTCCATTCTTGTATCATACAATTGGCTATCATTGCTCTCGGCTTTCGACTAAGGGCATCAGCAACATAATTACCCTTTCCAGGATGATATTGTATATTGAAGTCGAAGTCCTTGAGATATTCTAGCCAGCGTCTTTGTCTCATGTTTAGCTCCTTCTGTGAAAAGAGATATTTGAGACTTTTGTGATCGGAGTATACAGTAAACTGCACTCCATATAAGTAGTGTCTCCAAATCTTTAGGGCAAATACCACCGCGGCCAGTTCTAAGTCATGGACGGGGTAATTCTCCTCATGCTTCTTCAGTTGACGAGAAGAGTATGCTATGATCTTCCCTTGTTGCATTAAGACACACCCGAGGCCAATGCCAGAAGCATCGGTGTAAACCTCGAATTTCCCTCCTTCTATTGGTAGAGCTAACATCGGAGCTGTAGTGAGATGATCCTTGAGAGTTTGGAAACTTCTTTCACATTCCTCACTCCATTCATATCGGATCTCCTTACGAGTTAACCTTGTAAGGGGCACGGCGATCTTGGAGAAGTCTTTGATGAATCGCCGATAATAGCCTGCAAGACCTAAGAAACTTCTGATCCCGCTTGCATTGGTTAGTTTTTCCCAGTTTCTAACAGCTTCAACCTTTGACGGATCTACTGATAGACCATCCTTGGATATCACATGTCCGAGGAAAGTCACTTCTTCAAGCCAGACATCACACTTGCTGAGTTTTGCATATAATTGATTTGTCCTCAAGACTTGCAATGCAATCCTCAAATGCTTTTCATGTTCTTCCTTAGTCTTGGAATATATCAATATATCATCAATGAAGACTACTATGAATTGATCTAAGTAAGGCCTGAATATGCTATTCATTAACTGCATAAAGGCAGCAGGGGCATTTGTTAGTCCAAAAGACATAACAACAAATTCGTAATGGCCATACCTGCTTCTGAACGCAGTCTTATGAATATCTTCATCCTTGATCCTTAACTGATGGTATCCCGATCTAAGATCAATCTTCGAAAAATATTTGGATCCTGAAATTTGATCAAATAACTCATCGATTCTTTGCAGTGGATACTTGTTCTTGATAGTAAGATGATTCAACTGTCGATAGTCGATACACAATCTCATGGATCCATCCTTCTTCTTTACAAATAAGACTGGTGCTCCCCACGGAGAAGTACTTGGTCTAATGAACCCTTTTCGAATTAATTCCATCAATTGCTCCTTCAACTCTTTGAGTTCAGCAGGGGACATTCTATATGGTGCCTTTGAAACTGGACCAGCACCAGGGACTAAGTCAATGGTGAAGGCCACTTCTCTTTGAGGGGGTAATCCCGGCAAATCTTCCGGAAATACGTCTGGAAATTCTTGCACTACCTGAATGTCTTCTATCTTAGTGTCCTTTGTTTCCTTAACTGTGACAAATGCAAGGAAGGATACACATCCTTTTCTGACGAGCTTGCTTGCTCGAAGAGCCGAAATAAGAGGGGATTTGCTCCGACTCTTGGGGCGAGTAAAGACTAATTCTGGAAAATCTTTGAAAGCAATTTGACTATTGCGGCAATCAACCGTTGCCTGGTATTTGGATAACCAGTCCGCTCCCAGTATAACATCACTCCTTTAGATCAAGGCATATGAGATCTATAGGTAAATTCCTACCTTGAATCATTACCTCACAGTTTTGGTAGTGATGAGTAATATCATTTTCACTTCCAAGAGGAGTAGTTAGAACTATTTTTATCAATTCTGGTTCTAACGGTAACGGGTCGGCAAACTTCTTAGAAATAAAGGAATGCGATGCACCCGTATCAAATAAGACATAAGCACTTTTGGAACAAATTTTCAATGTACCTTCCACTAATCCACCTTCTTCTTCAGGTTCGGTCTCCTGGATTGCATGAAGACGAGCATTTTTTGTCACCGGGCGTTTACCGTCACCGGCTTGGTCATTCATTAATGGACAATCGGGAATCCGATGTTCGCGACTCCCACAACGGAGACAAGCTCCTAATTTCCTCCAGCATTCTTCTGTCTTGTGACCAGCCTTGTCACAATGCTTGCATACTACGTTTGAAGGTGTAGTGGTGATAGAGAAGGGCTTGGATTTCTTGAACTTGGAATCTTGAGAGGATGAACCTCCAGTATTGGGCCTCTTCTTAAAGTTGGGTTTGAAAGAACCCGAACCTGTGACTTGCTCCTTCTTGTCTTTTCCACGGATCCTATCAGATAGCTCCGTGGCATCTTCAAGTAGTTGAGCTCGGCGCACTATTTCAGAATAAACTTGGATGTCCATAGGCGCCAGTTGAGTAATATAGTGGGGCCTAAGCCCATTAAGAAATCTACGGGCTTTCATCTTCTCCGTGCTAATAAGATGCTTAGCATATCTAGACAACCTGGAGAACTGAGCTTCATAATCTGCTAATGATAAAGATCATTGCTTTAATGCAGCGAATTCTGCAGCCTTCTTTTCTTGGACTCGGTCCGAGAAATATTTAGCATTGAAGTATTCCACAAATTCTTCCCATGTTACTTGAGTAGGATCGATGGTTGCTTCAATAGACTCCCACCAGCATCTAGCATCTTTCTCTAACTGGAATGTAGCTAATAGAACTTTGTCCTGATCCGTGCATTGCATGACACGGAATATGCGTTCGGTTTCCCGAACCCAATGCTCGGCATCGTCCGGATCGGTCGATCCCATAAACTTCGGGGGATTCATGTTCTTAAAGGCTTGGTGTAAGCTTCCAGCTCGTGGAGCACCACCTTGTTCTACCTGTTGTAGCACTTGAGTCATCCCTTGGAGGGTACGCTGCATGTTGCGCCATTGAGCACGTTCGGCAGCCATTATCCTACAATTATAATAGCTACATTAGTATTATATCACTGTGATCTTATAAAAAGACTCATCGACTCTTAACCCTTGGTTCTACCCAATCTCACTGGTTTAAAGGTTCAAACTTATCCTTGGACTTGGGTTTTTCCTAGGAATTGAATACCTTAGGCTCTGATACCACAAAAACTGTCACGCCCCGAGCGCCGAAGATACCCGGAGACGCGTGACGAGTTTATATCAATCATGTCAATCAGAGTGGTCGTGTATTCGACACAAAGACAGAGATGCGCAAAATAGCAAGATAACCCAATCCTTTATTTCATAATGGATAGACTATTACAAATCCAATACTCTGTTTAATAAAAAGGAAAAGAATACATATTTGACTCAAGAAACTATAGAAAAGACTAGATGACACTTGAGCAGCTCTATCACTTTCACTCTTGACCATTCCCATCCGATTGACTTCCATCGTCGTCGGACTTACCTGAAAAGTGAAAAGGGACAAACGGAATGAGCGAACGCTCAGTAGGAAATTATATCTCAAGTACTAGCAAGGGGTTTAAGTAATTACATCTTTCATGAATGCATTACAGCTATGCATGCTCGCATGAAACGACAAGATAGAGAGAATGTAATATCAAGGAAATAAGATGAACTTAATCATGAAATTTCAACAAGATAACAAGTTCATTCAAGATATTCAAGCAAGTACGTTTAACAAGTCATGTCAAGAACTTTGGCTATCATGTATCAAGCAAGTAAATTACCCTTTTTCGGGCCACGCATTTCATGTCAAGTCAAGTACGATTCAAGTACAAGATGTATGTGGAATGTCCAATCAAGTAAGTCAAGTACTCGGTATAATGCCAGATACCTTATCATTTTAACTCCCATGGGCACAAGTACTTTCGGGTGCTCCTCCCAGGACCAGATCGGGCCCTATATGCGCAGGCATTTATCATGTGTTTTGACATCCACTCTTGTTTATAGCCAACACAGAATTTCAATAATCAAGCTTGTAGACACGTATGACAATTTTGATAGAATAGAGTCCAAAATATGACAAAGGACATAGATTGGCGATAATAACAGTATAATCACGATTAACGATAAAACTAGGTAGAATATGGTTCCCTTAACTTGGGTACCATGACAAATCAAGGTGGACATTCTTTATATAGAATTGAGGTCCACATGAACAGTATATCAAAGGTAAGATACCCTCATTCTTATCATAGAATTGAGGTTTACAAGAATGACATGATATGGCATGATATCATCATCCCATTAAGAATTTCTTATGATACACTCTTTGTATAATCATAAGGGCCGGTATACCATGTTTCTTTAGAGTGACATGGCATCAGTGGTGTAATGGGTTTTTAGGGTACAACTAGCTCAGTCGGTCTTGAGGGAATCCAAGGCTACGAGGAGTCTTACGGAGGTCTATGACTAACTCGCTAGTCCAAAGGAATGGAATGTCCAATGGAGAGCTTGTATGTCAATGAGAGTTGAGTGTGATCGATAAAACAACGTGAAAAGTGGGACTATACTCACGGAGTGGAGAATAGTGCCGATATATACATTATATAATATGAAACCATCGTTTAACAGAATCAGGATAAAATCATTTTTTTCAGAAAATAACGACTTACGCTAAGTCGTTTCTCAAGTAAATAACGCCTAACCGAAGGGCGTTTACACATGTTTCCATTTTACAGAATTTTCAATATTTCAGTAATTTATCTAAAAAGCGCCCTGGACAGGGGCGTTTCGTTGCAATGAGACGACTACAGTAGCAGGCGTCTTTTTATTAGCGCCTGTGTATAGGGCGTCAAATATGAAATTAACGCCTGTGTATACAGACGCTGATTAACATTACATGAAATTAACGCCTGTGTATAGGGCGTCAAATATGAAATTGACGACCTGGGCAGGGTCGTGTCTTGTAAATTAGCGCCCTTGACAGGGGCGTCTCTTTCAAAATATTTCAGAAAAACACAACGAAACCATATATAAACCGTATGCATGACATGCTTATATATATATATCTGGCATTAATTTCATTTGGGCTACATTAACTTGAGAAAACCTACCTTTACAGTTGATTTAGAAGAAGACTTGTGAAGTATTTGAGGAGAACCCTTTCTACTGCAACTATATAACCGCAGCAGCAGCAGGAAGAATCGTTCGTTTTGAAGAACCCTTGTTCTTCGACAGAGCTTCCTACAGAGAAACATGAAGATGTATCAATCCTCACTTCATCATACTTTGGCTGAAGGTAAAAGAAAGAAGAACATTACCTTTGTTCTTCACGTACGCAGGTGCTCTCTTCGACCTGTAAGAAGAGAAAGAGATGAAGAGTCAGTAACTCTTCATATGATAGAAAGAAAAGAACGTTCAGTTCTTTTACTCACCGCAGCAGACGATCGATCAAATGGATTTAGGGTTTGGTAATCAAAGGTATTTATAGGATTTTGGGTGTCCTATTAGAGTTAGTGATTGTGTGAGGGTAATATATCCCTAATAGAGTCCTTACCCTAGTAGACACTTACTGGATTAGGTTAATCTTTCCCTGGATAAGCTCCCGTGTCGAACGGAACTCGAATGGAATTAACGACTTTGGTCAGGACGTCGATTCTTGAATTGACGACCTGGTTCAGGTCGTTTCTTAAGAAGCGCCTTGTGTAAGGGCGTTCCTTGTTTTTAAAACACGCCCAAGATAGGGGCGTTTCTTGGCCTTACCGTTTTTGGTGTTTAGAATTTGACGCCGTTTGGTCAGGGCGTCACTTCTTGAATAACACCTTATCCAGAGGCGTTTCTAATTTGAATAGCGCCTTTATCCGAGGCGTTATTTTATTTTATTTTATTTATCTATTTATTTGATTTATTTTAAAATCTTTATTATTATTAATATTTTATCAGGGTTGCTACACTAAGTGTCCACCTCATCAGCCACATCATCAAACCCTTTCAACTCCCCATGCAACATTAACTCCACCCATTATTCCCTCCCCTTCCCTAAGCAACCTTTCATCTTCCCTAGGCACCCTTTCATTCTCTCAAACCACCCTTCCACTATCCCAAGAGAGAATCCCTCTCCCCAAGCTACCCTTTCACTCCCCAACACAACCCTTCTCATCCCCAAGGCCCCCATTAACCACCCTCATTAAGCCACATTCCAACCTTGGAGAGAGATCTCTCCCTCCCTCTCTCCCTCCCAACCCAAATTCGTAGCTCCCCCTCCAACCACCTGCTAGACTCCCTTCCAGCCCCCATTCTCCCACTCCCTCACCTTGGTTCGCCCCCTCCCAGGTCCCCTCACAGTCAGGGGTCGCCCCCACACCCATTTACCCCATTTCCCCTCCCATCTACCCCCATTTCCCATCCCTTATCTCCACTGTCACCCAGAGACAGCAGCAGCAGGGTCATCCACTGTCTTGCAGCAACGGCCACGACATCTCCGCGAGGCTTCAGGAGGCATACCATATACCAGTGGAATTGTCGTCCTGTCAGCTTCGCTGCCGAGGTAGTCCCACCTTCATCCGCCCTCAGAGCTGCCTGGGGGAGCTATTCTCGCCAGACTGCGCATTCTGTCTCTGGCAGACAGCCAGAGGCGATTTGCAGAAGCTCCCACGACCAGTTTAGAGGGATTCCAGGTGCCATCTTCGGAGGGATACGACCTGGGCAAGTCTTCTTCGCGTCCCAGGAAGAAGGAGGTCGTTCGCACACCGGAGCACCCCGTTCTAGTCGTCTTCCCCAGCTCGCGTTGACTGCGATCGCCAAAACTAGGTTGGACACCTTCCCACTTATTCCCCTCCATCGATCTACTCCAACCTCGTCTGGGGTCCCCGTTTGTCTCTGGACGAAGAGGACCCTCCCACGGTCGTGTTGATACCAACTACGCCTTCATCGGAGTTCGGAGGTGCCCGGGGCAAGGATATCTTCAGGCGCTCGCAGTTCTGGGACAGTCAGGGCCGCACCTGCTCACCTGGGTTATCAGAGCTGCCCCGGCTTCCCATGGTCTCCGACCGGCCCACAAAGTTTACTGAGCACTCCTGAACTAGTACAGAGCAGTTTGGCGCCGGTCCTGCTATCAACAGCAACCAGAGGAGCTCGTGGCTGCGCCGAGATTGACTCCCTGTCCGTCCAACCCAGTACAGACAGCACCGGAGCGGTTCATGAGTTCGGTCTTGCAGCAGTCCCTCCCCATCATCGGACAGCCCCGGACCCCTCCTCCCGACTGCTACCACGTCCCCAGACGATTTGCTGATGGCCCCGCCTTCTACAGCACTCAGAGGTGTTTGCATAGACTCCGCACTCGGCTTGCTGTCCCTGCAGAACTGAGTTCGGGACAGATTTAAGTTCCGCTTAATCCCCAACCCGCCTGGCCGGCTAAAAACCCCTCCCTGCGTGGAGGTAGTGTTTGAGTGTAACCCATCATTCCCCACCCCTTGTCCACCCCTCCTGCGAGAGGTGTAATGATGTAATTAATTATTCACAGGTCGAAACTACATCGACATAGTGTGCGGGAGGTGAACCCACGCTTCCCTACTCGCCCCCGTCTCCGACCGGGTAAGCTCTCAGACCTTGTTCTTTATTTGTCCTTGTTCATTCAATATTCAACGTTTGCTCTATCGATTAAGGGAGAGAGCGCCCGGTCCCGAAGTCCCACCGTCCTCAAGTGACCGCTGTAGGGGTGAGTGAGTGAACCCCGTGCCCTTCGACACTCGGCCCGCCCATTGAATCAGGCACCCATACCCAAGGGGAGTTAGACCTAAGCCTTCCTGGCCCTCCATCATAAACGGTCCAGCCCCATCCCCTCGACTCGATATCCCCAAGTCACCCCGGGTTGAGTGTGTGCATGTGCCGTGAGAGCGCCCGCCTACGCGAATTCGATAAACTTGTGATTGTGCTTGTGGTTGTAGGTCCAAGGGGCATCGGTCTAGTGGCTGCCATCCCCAAGGTGGTGTCACGTCACATACATTAAGTTGGATGCAATGCAAAAGGAATGACTATGACAATGACTCTCATCTCTCATCTCTCACCTCTCCCCCTTTGATAGCATCAAGAAGGGGGTGCACTAGTGGAGGTCCCGGGCTTAGAAGAGTCCAGAGCTCAAATTTATGACACTATCTGCTGGAGTTGAGAAATGTTTGCAGCAATAGAGGTAAGTCTGTCGGACAAAAGCTGGTCCCATTGATGTACAAATATGTTAAATGCTTGAAGTTTGGAGGTGATATCTTCAATCCACCCATGCATCATTTCACAAATATATTCAGTCTGAGCTTTCTTTTGAGTTGCCCTCATGGGAACATAGGATGAAGTCGCTTCTGTCTGTGGGGGATACCAACCCTCACTGATGTCTTCCAGAGTTGGTGGAAAATGTTCTTTAAGAATTCTCACCATATTAAGCACTTCATCTCCCACCATATCTGTTCTTTCATATAATTTGGCAACTGCTTCACCAAACGAAGTGACTTTGTCAAACAGCTTAGCATTATTTAAGCTCAAGCCCATTTGCTCTTTTTTAAAATCATAGTTGTATCTTTGCATTTCTGACAGTTTCTCATGGGTTTCTTCGTGAACCTCTTTGAGTCTCTTCATAATTGAACCAGTTTTCTCACACACATGCATTAAAGAATCCATATAATGATGCAGTTTTTTGTCCGACCTTTCTTTATCTAGTGTGTAATATTCCCAGCGGCTGTCAATTTTTTGTTCCAAATGAGCCATCTTCATGTACATACTTCTGCTCAGGTGCTCCACATTCATATTTAGCTGCATTACTGAAGAATTGATACTTGAAAACTGAGATGACAAAAAAATCATTAGTGTGGGGTTAATGCATGATAAAATTTCAGCATGGACAGTCGATGGCCCTTCTCTTGTAGAGGATGTCTCTGCCCGGAATTCTGGAGGTATTTCTGTTCCAGTGTAAACCTCAGGCTCATGTACCTCCTCTTCTCTTCTTGGAGAAGGTTGTTGAAAAGGACCAAAGATGACTACTAGTTCTCTTGATTCAGTAGGAGGAACCATAGGAACTTGTGCTTCACCTTCTACTGGTTGTTCAGGCAGTTGTGCTCCAGCAGCTGCAGGAGGAGGAGGCTCTTCTTGATGACCAGGTAGATTTCGAACAATTCTGCCTCCCTCCTTCTTGAACTTCATAAATTTTTTAATGAATCTCATGCAATAGACGTTTGCATTTGGAATCTCTACCATCTTTTCATTCTGCAGTGAAATTCCAACTCTCCTAAAAATGGCCGTCAAGTGTGCAGCATAGGGTAGATTTCTTTTCTGCCCGATACAACTACCCATAATCTGAATAATAACATCCGGAAGGCACAGTTTCATGTTGTTAAACATATAGAAGAATAAAAACCTTTGTGTTTCTGTCAATTGGCTTCTACCACCACCTTGAGGTGTGATTATTGTTGTGAAGATGTGTTGTAGAAGTTGTTGGAGAGGAGGAAATCAGTTTGTGTTGAAACCTGTGACGTGTTTGAGTTTGGTCTGCTGGGTCACTGGGCTTACCAGTCATGATGGTATACGCAGCAAACGCATCATATTCATAGTGAGATTCCATTAATCCTTCTGAGGAAATGTGCAGCGCCTTATGAAGAAGCTTCTGTTTAACATGTATTCTAACCCCACTTACTTCAGTCCACAATTTCTTGTCATCTGGGTCATGGAACAGATTCTTGTACCACTGTTGAACTAACCTCAGATAGTAGACCTTGTGTTTGCTTACAAAATTCTTCCAGCCTTGAAAGTCCAACAACGGTAGTAGTTGGGGAAATGCGTCGAGCATCTTCTAATCATGGCAATCGACAAACCGTGGAAACAAAATCCGAGGAGAGGCGTCCTCTTTTGCTCTCTGAGATAGTGCTAAAGATACCTGTTCTTCGCCAACAATCCCTTTGCCTTTGGCTTGTGCGGAAACCTTTCTTCTTTTAGCTGGAGGTTCAACCATCTTTTCTTTGCCTTTGTGTAAACCCTGCGCTGGCTGCTCTTTCCTACCCCCGGTAGAAACATCTACATCATGAGGATTCTTGGATCGAGGCTCCACCCTGTCGCTTGTCTTGACAGGGGCTCACTTTTCCTTCATGGGAGCTTTTCCTTTACTGCGTGTGACTGGTGGAGACATCGTAGGGCTAGGCGGAGGTATTTGAGGATGCACAATAGTGAATAATAAGAAGAGAATTGGATGGAGACAGCCTCAGGAGCAGGAACTGCTTGGGAGACCAGAAAGGAAGAGAAGATTTGAGCTCGGAGACGAGGGGACGCAGTGTCGACCTCGCAGGCTCTGGAGAAGATACGCTGCAGAGGGTTCTGGAGCAGAGAAGAAATGAACGAGGGTTTGGCCGACGATCGGTAAAGGCTAAATCATATAACAGATGTTGAGGTTGTTGAAATATTAAAAAGACACCCTCAATTTTTGAGATTTACAGATAATGACCCTATTTTTCAAAGGTTCACCGTTTATAAGCCAAAAACCTAGAGCTTAAATCCCCTAAAAGCTCACATTTTCTGCAAATTTAATAGAATTAAGAAATCATTTTAAAAACATGAGTCTCCCCTCCCCCCCTTTCTGTTTGTCTTACTTATTAATTTCTTGAGACTCCTCTAGGAAATATTCATGGCCAATATTGAGGTTAAACACAAACTATTCTGAAGCAACCTAGAGTCAACCATTTTCTCATATATTTTTAGACTTATTTCAGCTGCTTTAAGAACAGTCAAGTCTAGTCAACATCTTTTGACGCGAGGAAACACGTTGATTAGACGTCTAAGTCCCCGATTACTCAATGTGACTGACTATTCTATTTCACGTTTCGACCAGAGATAGCAAGACACATCATGACATCTTCCACAACATTTCATTGATGCAGGGAGGTGTTTCTCCATGAATACATGCCATTGCTCTGTCTCATCATCATTCAAAATTTTGATTTTTAAAATTTTCATGGCGTATTCCCTTTGTTGCTTTCAGTTTCAGTTAAAGGTGTTTAAAGACAATACAAAGCCTTAAATTCTACAACCAGAGTTGTCCCTTTACTTTCAATTTTCAGACAACCAGATGGGGTTCGAGACTATATCTTTTCAAATAGTTTTAAGTCTATTCCGCCTACAGAGATGGTTGCTGTTAAGATATTCAATTTTAGATTTTAAGTTTATCAACAACAAACCAATTACTCGAGAAGGTCGGTCGCATGATCAGATGAAATCTCTCAAAGTGAGAGTAACTATTTTAATTTCCCAAATCATTTAATATAATCTAGCCCAACCTCTTTTAGCTCCCCCTAAATGAGTCAAGAGTTTTCAGGCTGTAAGCATGATAACAAGATGAAGAGTTGAATACCAGACTAGGAGAATGGCTTAGAAAAGCCTGGTAATGAGGTTAGTCAAGAAATTGTGAGTAATAGAGGGATGCGTCGACGCATTGAACAATGTGCGTCGGCGTAGAGAATCTGGCACACAGAAAAGACCTGCCATGCATCGACGTAGTTACTTTAGAGAGTCGACCTGTTGAACTTATCCAGAAACCACCACTCTTGCCTTTTCTTCTGTGGTGTCGACGTATCAGACCCAAAGTGTCGACCTCCTGACAGCAAATAGAACATCAAATCCACCCTTTTTTATCAATGGTGTTGACGCTCTTTTGACCTGGGTCGACCTGTTCAGTCCAATGAAATCAACCAGTCTCTGTTTCAACAAATTCCTCCTCATTTGCAGTCAATTGCAATAAATTTCTGACAGCCCTAGATATTAAAAAAAATCATTCAGCTTGAATCTTTGTGTTGGCCCAGAGAGATGGCGGACAAGAAGGGGGGTTGAATTGTCCCCTTGTCGAGATGGCAGATTTTAAAAAATATTCTCACCCAATTACAATAGATGTAGAATTAACAACGCTGATTAACAAAAACTTCAAGTGAGATTAAGATATTCTCTCAATCTATCTGATCTCACTCGGACAACCAATCCAACAAGCGATGAACGATTACTGATAAACAGATAGTAGAGCTAGCGAAGTGTAGTGGTGTAGTGAAATAAAAATCAATAAGATAACCTGTGAAGGGAGATAGGAGAAATGAACAGTCACATAGGCAATCACAATAAACACAGGGATTTTTAGGTGGTTCGAGACCACGACGGGCACCCTACGTCCACCCCTCACCAAACCCGGTGAGGCTTCACTAACACGCTACCGAAGTAGCAACACGGGGATGAACCCCATCCACACACACACTGCTTCCGCAGCAATACACACACGAGGCCTTGCCTCAACACGCTGCCAGTGCAGCACACACACACACGTACGTTCGGGGAACGTACCCCGGACACAACAACCACACGGAGTCGCAGCTCCGTTCACACACCACCAAACACGGGGAGACTTTCCCCACAATAAACGCACACACGCGGAGATACAACTCCACCCACACACAGTGTATTTCGAGTTCAATAAAGCAAGAGAATATTCAATACATGCTCATACTCAGAATAGACTGAAGAAGAATCTTCAAAATAAACTAAAGAGGGATGGAGAAGTATATCCTTAATATATGGACGGCCTTGAGATGATCTCTTTGAAGCTTTCAAGGTGAGGGAAGGTCGATCTTCTACAGGTATGAAGCCCCACGAACTCGGCTGCAGATCTAGCTTGTTCCCCACATGAAGGCTTGATAGAATGGGTGTATCTTTGAGTCCCATTGACCAGGAACGTTCCTACAAGATGAAACAAGAGTGAAGCCCCCAGAAAACATTCTCCCTCTCAACCTTGCGGCCAAACCCTCTTTTCTTTCTATGTTTACTATGTAGAAATTGTAGCTAACAAATATATGCTAAGACAGAATATGGAAATGAAGAAGCAAGAAATCCCCCTTTAGATTCTTCAATGCAACTCAAAGATAGAATGGAAGGGTGCACTTAGAAAGGATAAACCAAAGAGTAGAAGCAGCCGTCCCTTGTAGATCTGAACGCCTAGGTTGCAGATGGTGGAGAACAACCGCAGCTGCCACCAGATCTGAGCTCAGGCTCTTGAACGCGATCCACAGCAGTCTCTTCTTCCTCCTCCACAAGTGTGCGATGCCCTCTCCACCATTCCTGCACAGAATAGAACAATATCAGCCCAAGGGGGTGTGTTCTACGAATGGAAATAGCAAAGGATATATAGGGCATATAATGGATAGACAAAAGACAAGAAAACCCATGTATAAACCTCCCATAACCCTTCTATTATATGTATATAAACCCTAGGGGTATAAGGGTAAAAACCCATGGCAATCGGACCCTCTAATGGGGTTTTCGTAGACAATCCGAAAACCACGATTTGGATGTCCCAGAAAAAGTGTCGACCTCTAGGGTCGACACTCGTGTCAACGAGATCAGCCAAAAATACGAAATCCAGAGTTTAAACAAAAGTGTCGACCCATGGGGTCGACCTTTTTTTCATGAGGTTCTGTCCTGAGACAAAATCAGGACCCCGGGTAAAAAGTGTCGACCTCTGGGGTCGACCTTTTTTACTGGAGGTTCTGTTCTAGTTAAAACAGCATAACCCAACATAAAGTGTCGACCTCTGGGGTCGACACTTTTTACCTGGGGTCGACACTTTTTGTCAGCATAACAGAAATCAATACAAAACAGCATACCGTGTAATAAGTGTCGACCTCTAGGGTCGACACTTTTACTGACATAAATGAAAACTCAATAAAACTCAATAGAAACCTTACAAAACCTCTCCCAAACATTAAAAACAATTAACCATGTGTTGAAACATGGTATTGGCATACATTAAGGCACGTTTCAACATAAGCCAATGAAAGTGACAATTATATTGAATTTCAAACCATTTAGTCCTCAACTTTCAAATGAAATCAATTGAAACCAAGAAAAACATTAAGGACCAATAAAACACAATTAAACCCCATCCAAGTACAATCAAATGACATGCATGAGGGGTTTTAAAACATAAAACCAGATATTGAAATCAACAATGGGAATCAAAAAGACCATGATGCATCAAGAAGCTCAATAGACAACGGACCATTAAGTAACCAAATAGACCCATAGCCAAAATACATGATCCGAATCTAATCAAGGCATATGGAAATATATTCAAGATAGATTCTTACCATGATAACAAAAGTTTGTGGGCATCTATACACCTGCACTTTCAACCAATTCAAGTCATGAGAGTTATGAGTCCAAGCACTTGAAGAAGCCATTTTCAACCCTTTTATGAAAACTTGACTTAGCCAAGTGAAAAGCATGCATTTGAGTAAAGTGAAATACATTCCTCTCATGGATCCAATGTTCAGTCTAAATTTCAGTTTCAATCAAAAACTATCCACATGCATATTGAAATCAAATATGTAATTGACATGTGTTCAACCTGCATGTTCGCATATTAAACACCCAATGCAATCAACAAGATCTGAGCATTGTTTCACCATATAATACAATAAGTTCCGAAAATGACTTTAACCAAAATTACACCTCAAGCCTATAGAAAAGCATCTATAGAAGAAGATGTTCAAGCAATTCTCACATGATTGGTCTCACATCAGCTCACACAATATAATCAAGGCTTAATCTATAAAGTTAGATTCAGTTATCAAAGACAACCATGCAATCCACAAAAGTCACATGATCTAGACAATCATGACTTACAAAAGCAGTCCAAGAAGAACTGAACTCTTACAAACCAATGCAAGAGTTAACATCAAGAATATATACATAAGGCACAAATAGCCAGGGGTCGACCCATCCAAAGGAGATTTGAAAGCTGCCTTAGCAGTCCAATGTAATCAAATGATCTTACCAACAGACTATCAAACCAATACCCAACAGTCTCATGTACAACACGCATGATTCAACATCAGAAATGTATCCATGAAAGACCATTGAAGTTCTACCTGCAAAACAAGATATCATCATATTAGCTTATTTATCACGAAGATGCCATTGAGCATAAAACACATAATATATTAGAATCATCAAAACCATTGTCAAAGACAACGAGGGGGCGCACAGAACCCAGCAATCTCCCCCCTTTTTTATGATGACAATATATTGTGGCCACTCAAATTTCTCTCCCCCTTTGGCATTATCAAAAGGATGGGGGACTCAGGAGTAACTATGAAATTTTCAAAAACGAGTGAGACAAGAGCGCACGAACCCATCAATTAACCTCCCATGAAGGGAAGGTGTGGAGACCAAAACCAAACAGGAATTTGAAATTTTATGTGCAATTAGCAGATTTATGAAATAAGTGCAAATGCTCAATTTTTGTAAGTTTTTATTATATGTATGACTAAATATATATAAGTAGTATAAAGAAACTATATGCAAAGATGAAACCTAAGTATGCACAAAATGTATAGTGCTAAAAAGCACGTTATTTTCCCAGATTGTCAAGTACCAAAAACCAACTGACAATGGGTTATTTAACCTGATATCTACAAGTATAACCTATGGATGCAACCTATGGAATGAGATATGAGATGATCAAACGAATCAAGCATTCAGGCACTCAAGCATGCATAACAAGTTATAGACTCATGCAAGTCCCTTCGGGACGGGTGTAAGGATAATGTAATTGATCGTTGAACATGAAGTGCATGAATAATACTAAGAAGGTCGTGCTTACATAAATAAAGTACTACATTAACCATGAAAGATAACTGATTCATAAGCGACATTCAAACAATCAAACCCAAGATGCATAAGTGAAGATTGAGCAATGAAAGTCAAGTCAATATGGAAAATCGAATTTTCTAAAGAACACTAAAAATAACTTCTCATCAATACACTTTCATACACAATGCTCGAATATTGGTAGCTATGTATGACCCCCAATTTTTAATTACTAAAAATGATGTGACTAACCTTTTGACACAAGTCATGCCCTTTGTTTCAGGGGCAATTCTCGGTTACTCAGTTTCGTCACTTTTTATGATGTGGATGGGACACTTTTCGACGCGAGTTGCATCCTTTGTCTCAGGGACACTTCCCGACTACTCGGTGGCAAATCACACTTATTTTTATATAGATTAGTTTCTCCTTTCGACGTGAGTTTCCTCCTTTATTTCAGGGGAGATTCTCGGCTACTCGGATCCACTTCCACTTATACAAATTTTTGAAGGGGTAAACAACTTTTTCCTCACGAGACATGTGATTTCTATGTAGAAAATCAATAGTCCTCAAAAGTGTAGAGTAGAAAATAGTAATCCTTATTAGATTGAATCATTATCTCAAAAATGTGCATTTTGTGTGGGTGGTTGTATTGAATGTAAAAGATGAATTAGTCTTAACACAGTAATGTCTCCCCCTAAATGTATGCACGGTTATAAAAATTCTCCCCCTTAATATATGCCATAAAATAAACATGTCTAAATCAATGTAATTTCATTTAGCAAGGGATGAGTCATAGAAGGAGTCAAAAAGGGGTTGTATAAAGTATATACATGCATTCAACCAGAGATTTTTCAATGACTTCAAGCAGATTGATTATCGGCACTTGGCAGAGAACGTAGGTCCGAAGATCACCTCACGCGTAGTGAAGGCTTCCGACTGAACATAATCCAACCTTCCACTAACACCATTTTATATATCGAATAACCATGGCATTCAAGTACAGAAGTATACAATGATATGCAAGTGTATGCATATAACTTGAAAAGATGATTAAAATTTTTCTTTATTTGAAAGTATGCAAAGATGTGTATGATATGTGCAATTTGTGTAGTGCAAGTAAATGTGTAAACTGAATATGCAAAAGTGTGTTGTTATTTGTAAAAATAAAGGAGAAGTGTGTATGAACAGCTATATATGTGCAGAGTAAGGCATTTGAAAGCTAAGTTTATTCATATGATGTGGAATTAGAAGTGCTCAAGTCCTTTAATCATGGAGAACAAGATTGCTCAACATTTCCAAAGATTGACAAGAGTCATTAAAATAGAAATGCAAATGTTTAATTGTAAACTTTTTCTTCCAAACATAATTTTTACCTTCTCAGTTGTTTCAGGGAGAACCAGGGCAATGTGATTTTCAAAACAAAACCAATTTTTCTTTCTCACCTTGAGATCCTTTTATTTATTGACATTTTCTTTGTTCTCAAGGCACCCCTGCAAAACAAGTTCTCATTTTGGTGATTTGGGTACCCAAGCCATCTTGGGTCCCGTGGGGTTAGTTCTAGCATGAACAAATGATCTTCTATATTGCCTAGCATGCCAATCACCATCCCATCTCATAGTAGAACAGTCATCCATAGAATGACCATTCTCACCACAATAAAAACAATTAGAGAATTTTCTTTTCATGGACAATATTTCATCATTTACCATTAAAGAACAGTTGTTCATCTTATGTCCAAAACCACCACAATAATGACATGAAAAAAATTTGTTGACAGACCATTCATCATCATTTTTCTTCGTAAAATAGTTTTCCAAAACATGACCATGCAAACCACAATAAAAGCAATGAATGTTCTGGGTTTTCTTTGTGGGTTTCTCATGGTTTGTAGAGTTGTCACCCATTTCCATTATTGATTTTAATGCATGTTCATCATCAGATTTCATCATGAAGCAGTCATACATTTCGTGGCCAAATTTACCACAATAGTCACAAAAGATAATTCTTTTCTTGGTGCATGAATATGTTTACCAATTTGGGAATTTTCATGCATACAAGGAGAATCAACATCATTTTTGTCTTTTGAATTTTGCTTATCATACAAACACAAAGACTCATTCAAGCTCTTAACTTCATTCTCAATGACGAAATATGCAATTCAGACTTAGCCATTTCATTTTCACACAATCCAAGTTTCTCATTCAACAAATAATTGATAGCTTTAAAACTTGCAATTTCTTGTTCCAAAATATGAAGGTTTTCAGAATTATCAACAATGACATGCTTTCCTTTTTCAAACGTGTGAATTTTATCATTCAACAAATTGTTTTGATTTTCCAAATTGTCAATTTCTTTAGCAAGCTTTTCATTCTGTAGAAGTTCATTGAGCAAGACTTGATCACTTTCCGAACAGCTCAATTTACTTCTAGAGTCCATTTCGAGGCTTTCAAGTTCTGAAAGTTTAGCCAATAAAGATTCATTTTCCTTTTTCAAACAAGTAATGGTTTCTTTATGACTATCTATCTCATGCACATGCGACTTAACCAATTTCTCAAATTTAGTACATTTTTCACATGGAGAATTATCTACACACGAATTGTCATTTTTGGAACACTTGACACAAGGAGTGTTAACATGAGAACAATCATCAACTTTCCTTTTGATTTTTCTATTTTCAGATTTTAAAGCTTTGTATCTATCAACTAGTTCATCATAAGTGTCCATCAATTCATCATAACTCAAATCACTTTCCTCATCAGAGTCAGAGCTAGAGTTTACCTTTGAGCTCTCTTCACTTTGACATTCAATTTCATCGTTTGCCGCTAGGTAGTCACCGTCGTTGCAACTTTCTTTTTGGGCTTCGATCAGCCTGTCCCAAATTTCTTTGGCTGTCCTACAAGGCAAAACAAATGAAAATTGATTAGTATCCAAGGTAGCCTTAAGAGCATTCAAAACAAATAAATTATCCGAATTCATTTTCTTATGTTCATCAGTCCACCTTAATTCATTTTTGGGTAAGACATGTGGACCATGAGAGATTAAGCTCATGAGTTTCGGATCAAAACCACAAATCCAAACACAAAACTTTCCTATCCAAGAAGCATAATCAAAACCATTGTAATTAGGAATATAATTCAAGCTAGCCATCATGAAAATGATCTTTACTCCTAGACCGTGAGGTCCGTTAAAAAATCAAAGACTGGGCTCCGATACCAATTGTTGGCCCAGAGAGATGGCGGACAAGAAGGGGGGTTGAATTGTCCCCTTGCCGAGATGGCGGATTTTAAAAAACTTTCTCACCCAATTACAACAGATGTAGATTTAACAATGCTGATTAACAAAAACTTCAAGTGAGATTAAGATATTCTCTCAATCTATCCGATCTCACTCGGACAACCAATCCAACAAGTGATGAACGATTACTGATAAACAGATAGCAGAGCTAGCGAAGTGTAGTGGTTGAAATAAAAATCAATAAGATAACATGTGAAGGGAGATAGGAGAAATGAACAGTCACACAGGCAATCACAATAAACACAGGGATTTTTAGGTGGTTCGGGACCACGACGGGCCCCCTACGTCCACCCCTCACTAAACCCGGTGAGGCTTCACTAACACGCTACCGAAGTAGCAACACGGGGATGAACCCCAACCACACACACACTGCTTCCGCAGCAATACACACACGAGGCCTTGCCTCAACACGCTGCCAGTGCAGCACACACACACACACACGTTCGGGGAACGTACCCCGGACACAACAACCACACGGAGTCGTAGCTCCGTTCACACACCACCAAACACGAGGAGACTTTCCCCACAATAAACCCACACACGCGGAGATATAACTCCGCCCACACACAGTGTATTTAGAGTTCAATAAAGTAAGATAATATTCAATACATGCTCGTACTCAGAATATACTGAAGAAGAATCTTCAAAATAAACTAAAGAGGGATGGAGAAGTATATCCTTAATATATGTACGGCCTTGAGATGATCTCTTTGAAGCTTCCAAGGTGAGGGAAGGTCGATCTTCTACAAGTATGAAGCCCCACGAACTCGGCTGCAGATCTAGCTTGTTCCCCACATGAAGGCTTGATAGAATGGGTGTATCTTTGAGTTCCCTTGACCAAGAATGTTCCTACAAGATGAAACAAGAGTGAATCCCTCAGAAAATGTTCTCCCTCTCAACCTTGCGGCCGAACCCTCTTTTCTTTCTATGTTTACTATGTAGAAATTACAGCTAACAAATATATGCTAAGATAGAATATGGAAATGAAGAAGCAAGAGATCCCCCTTTAGATTATTCAATGCAACTCAAAGATAGAATGGAAGGGTGCACTTAGAAAGGATAAACCAAAGAGTAGAAGCAGCCGTCCCTTGTAGATCTGAACGCCTAGGTTGCAGATGGTGGAGAACAACCGCAGCTGCCACCAGATCTGAGCTCAGGCTCTTGAACGCGATCCACATCAGTCTCTTCTTCCTCCTCCAAAAGTGTGTGATGCCCCCTCCACCGTTCCTGCACAGAATAGAACAATATCAGCCCAAGGGGGTGTGTTCTACGAATGGAAATAGCAATGGATATATAGGGCATATAATGGATAGACAAAAGACAAGAAAACCCATGTATAAACCTCCCATAACCCTTCTATTATATGTATATAAACCCTAGGGGTATAAGGGTAAAAACCCATGGCAATCAGACCCTCTAATGGGGTTTTCGTAGACAATCCGGAAACCACGATCTGGATGTCCCAGAAAAAGTGTCGACCTCTAGGGTCGACACTCGTGTCAACGAGATCAGCCAAAAATATGAAATCCAGAGTTTAAACAAAAGTGTCGACCCATGGGGTCGACCTTTTTTTCATGAGGTTCTATCCTGAGACAAAATCAGGACCCCGGGTAAAAAGTGTCGACATTTGGGGTCGACCTTTTTTACCGGACGTTCTGTTCTAGTTAAAACAGCATAACCCAACATAAAGTGTCGACCTCTGGGGTCGACACTTTTTACCTGGGGTCGACACTTTTTGTCAGCATAACAGAAATCAATACAAAACAGCATACCGTGTAATAAGTGTCGACCTCTAGGGTCGACACTTTTACTGACATAAATGAAAACTCAATAAAACTCAATAGAAACCTTACAAAACCTCTCCCAAACATTAAAAACAATTAACCATGTGTTGAAACATGGTATTGGCAAACATTAAGGCACGTTTCAACATAAGCCAATGAAAGTGACAATTATATTGAATTTCAAACCATTAGGTCCTCAACTTTCAAATGAAATCAATTGAAACCAAGAAAAACATTAAGGACCAATAAAACACAATTAAACCCCATCCAAGTACAATCAAATGACATGCATGAGGGGTTTTAAAACATAAATCAAACCAGATATTGAAATCAACAATGGGAATCAAAAAGACCATGATGCATCAAGAAGCTCAATAGACAACGGACCATTAAGTAACCAAATAGACCCATAGCCAAAATACATGATCCGAATCTAATCAAGGCATATGGAAATATATTCAAGATAGATTCTTACCATGATAACAAAAGTTTGTGGGCATCTATACACCTGCACTTTCAACCAATTCAAGTCATGAGAGTTATGAGTCAAAGCACTTGAAGAAGCCATTTTCAACCCTTTTATGAAAACTTGACTTAGACAAGTGAAAAGCATGCATTTGAGTAAAGTGAAATACATTCCTCTCATGGATCCAAAGTTCAGTCTAAATTTCAATTTCAATCGAAAACTATCCACATGCATATTGAAATCAAATATGTAATTGACATGTGTTCAACCTGCATGTTTGCATATTAAACACCCAATGCAATCAACAAGATCTGAGCATTGTTTCACCATATAACACAATCAGTTCCGAAAATGACTTTAACCAAAATTACACCTCAAGCCTATAGAAAAGCATCTATAGAAGAAGATGTTCAAGCAATTCTCACATGATTGGTCTCACATCAGCTCACACAATATAATCAAGGCTTAATCTATAAAGTTAGATTCAGTTATCAAAGACAACCATGCAATCCACAAAAGCCACATGATCTAGACAATCATGACCTACAAAAGCAGTCCAAGAAGAACTGAACTCTTACAAACCAATGCAAGAGTTAACATCAAGAATATATATACATAAGGCTCAAATAGCCAGGGGTCGACCCATGGGGTCGACCCATCCAAAGGAGATTTGAAAGCTGCCTTAGCAGTCTAATGTAATCAAATGATCTTACCAACAGACTATCAAACCAATACCCAACAGTCTCATGTACAACACGCATGATTCAACATCAGAAATGTATCCATGAAAGACCATTGAAGTTCTACCTGCAAAACAAGATATCATCATATTAGCTTATTTATCACGAAGATGCCATTGAGCATAAAATACATAATATATTAGAATCATCAAAACCATTGTCAAAGACAACGAGGGGGCGCACAGAACCCAACAATCTCCCCCCTTTTTTATGATGACAATATATTGTGGCCACTCAAATTTCTCTCCCCCTTTGGCATTATCAAAAGGATGGGGGACTCAGGAGTAACTATGAAGTTTTCAAAAACGAGTGAGACAAGGGCGCACGAACCCAGCAATTAACCTCCCATGAAGGGAAGGTGTGGAGACCAAAACCAAACAGGAATTTGAAATTTTATGTGCAATTAGCAGATTTGTGAAATAAGTGCAAATGCTCAATGTTTGTAAGTTTTTGTTATATGTATGACTAAATATATATAAGTAGTATAAAGAAACTATATGCAAAGATGAAACCTAAGTATGCACAAAATGTATAGTGCTAAAAAAGCACGTTATTTTCCCAGATTGTCAAGTACCAAAAACCAACTGACAATGGGTTATTTAACCTGATATCTACAAGTATAACCTATGGATGCAACCTATGGAATGAGATATGAGATGATCAAACGAATCAAGCATTCAGGCACTCAAGCATGCATAACAAGTTATAGACTCATGCAAGTCCCTTCGGGACGGGTGTAAGGATAATGCAATTGATCGTTGAACATGAAGTGCATGAACAATCCTAAGAAGGTCGTGCTTACATAAATAAAGTACTACATTAACCATGAAAGATAACTGATTCATAAGCGACATTCAAACAATCAAACCCAAGGTGCATATGTGAAGATTGAGCAATGAAAGTCAAGTCAATATGGAAAATCAGATTTTCTAAAGAACACTAAAAATAACTTCTCATCAATACACTTTCATACACAATGCTCGAATATTGGTAGCTACGTATGACCCCCAATTTTTAATTACTAAAAATGATGTGACTAACCTTTTGACACAAGTCATGCCCTTTGTTTTAGGGGCAATTTTCGGTTACTCAGTTTCGTCACTTTTTATGATGTGGATGGGACACTTTTCGACGCGAGTTGCATCCTTTGTCTCAGGGACACTTCCCGGCTACTCGGTGGCAAATCACACTTATTTTTATATGGATTAGTTTCTCCTTTCGACGCGAGTTTCCTCCTTTATTTCAGGGGAGATTCTCGGCTACTCGGATCCACTTCCACTTATACAAATTTTTGAAGGGGTAAACAACTTTTTCCTTACGAGACATGTGATTTCTATGTAGAGAATCAATAGTCCTCAAAAGTGTAGAGTAGAAAATAGTAATCCTTATTAGATTGAATCATTATCTCAAAAAGGTGCATTTTGTGTGGGTGGTTATATTGAATGTAAAAGATGAATTAGTCTTAACACAATAATGTCTCCCCCTAAATTTATGCACGGTTATAAAAATTCTCCCCCTTAATATATGCCATAAAACAAACATGTCTAAATCAATGTAATTTTATTTAGCAAGGGATGAGTCATAGAAGTAGTCAAAAAGGGGTTGTATAAAGTATATACATGCATTCAACCAGAGATTTTTCAATGACTTCAAGCAGATTGATTATCGGCACTTGGCAGAGAACGTAGGTCCGAAGATCACCTCACGCGTAGTGAAGGCTTCCAGCTGAACATAATCCAACCTTCCACTAACACCTTTTTATATATCGAATAACCATGGCATTCAAGCATAGAAGTATACAATGATATGCAAGTGCATACATATAACTTGAAAAGATGATTAAAAATTTTCTTTATTTGCAAGTATGCAAAGATGTGTATGATATGTGCAATTTGTGTAGTGCAAGTAAATGTGTAAACTGAATATGCAAAAGTGTGTTGTTATTTGTAAAAATAAAGGAGAAGTGTGTATGAACAGCTATATATGTGCAGAGTAAGGCATTTGAAAGCTAAGTTATTCATATGATGTGGAATTAGAAGTGCTCAAGTCATTTAATCATGGAGAACAAGATTTCTCAACATTTCCAAAGATTGACAAGAGTCAGTAAAATAGAAATGCAAATGTTTAATTGTAAACTTTTTCTTCCAAACATAATTTTTACCTTCTCAGTTGTTTCAGGGAGAACCAGGGCAATGTGATTTTCAAAACAAAACCAATTTTTCTTTCTCACCTTGAGATCCTTTTATTTATTGACATTTTCTTTGTTCTCAAGGCACCCCTGCAAAACAAGTTCTTATTTTGGTGATTTGGGTACCCAAGCCATCTTGGGTCCCGTGGGGTTAGTTCTAGCATGAACAAATGATCTTCTATATTGCCTAGCATGCCAATCACCATCCCATCTCATAGCAGAACAGTCATCCATAGAATGACCATTCTCACCACAATAAAAATAATTAGAGAATTTTCTTTTCATGGACAACATTTCATCATTTACCATTAAAGAACAGTTGTTCATCTTATGTCCAAAACCACCACAATAATGACATGAAAAAATTTTGTTGACAGACCATTCATCATCATTTTTCTTCGTAAAATAGTTTTCCAAAACATGACCATGCAACCCATAATAAAAGCAATGAATGTTCTTGGTTTTCTTTGTGGGTTTCTCATGGTTTTTAGAGTTGTCACCCATTTCCATTCTTGATTTTAATGCATGTTCATCATCAGATTTCATCATGAAGCAGTCATACATTTCGTGGCCAAATTTGCCACAATAGTCACAAAAGATAATTCTTCTTTTTCTTGGTGCATGAATATGTTTACCAATTTGGAAATTTTCATGCATACAAGGAGAATCAACATCATTTTTATCTTTTGAATTTTGCTTATCATACAAACACAAAGACTCATTCAAGCTCTTAACTTCATTCTCCAATGACGAAATATGCAATTCAGACTTAGCCATTTCATTTTCACACAATGCAAGTTTCTCATTCAACAAATAATTGATAGCTTTAAAACTTGCAATTTCTTGTTCCAAAATATGAAGGTTTTCAGAATTATCAACAATGACATGCTTTCCTTTTTCAAACGTGTGAATTTTATCATTCAATAAATTGTTTTGAATTTTCAAATTATCAATTTCTTTAGCAAGCTTTTCATTCTGTAGAAGTTCATTGAGTAAGACTTGATCACTTTCCGAATACCTCAATTTACTTCTAGAGTCCATTTCGAGGCTTTCAAGTTCTGAAAGTTTAGCCAATAAAGATTCATTTTCCTTTTTCAAATAAGTAATGCTTTCTTTATGGCTATCTATCTCATGCACATGCGACTTAACCAATTTCTCAAATTTAGTACATTTTTCACATGGAGAATTATCTACACACGAATTTTCATTTGTGGAACACTTGACACAAGGAGTGTTAACATGAGAACAATCATCAACTTTCCTTTTGATTTTTCTATTTTCAGATTTTAAAGCTTTGTATCTATCAACTAGTTCATCATAAGTGTCCATCAATTCATCATAAGTCAAATCACTTTCCTCATCAGAGTCAGAGCTAGAGTTTACCTTTGAGCTCTCTTCACTTGGACGTTCAATTTCATCGTTTGCCGCTAGGCAGTCACCGTCGTTGCAACTTTCTTTTTGGGCTTCGATCAGCTTGTCCCAAATTTCTTTGGCTGTCCTACAAGACAAAACAAATGAAAATTGATTAGTATCCAAGGCAGCCTTAAGAGCATTCAAAACAAACAAATTATCCGAATTCATTTTCTTATGTTCATCAGTCCACCTTAATTCATTTTTGGGTAAGACATGTGGACCATGAGAGATTAAGCTCATGAGTTTCGGATCAAAACCACAAATCCAAACACAAAACTTTCCTATCCAAGAAGCATAATCAAAACCATTGTAAACAGGAATATAATTCAAGCTAGCCATCATGAAAATGATCTTTACTCCTAGACCGTGAGGTCCGTTAAAAAATCAAAGACTGGGCTCTGATACCAATTGTTGGCCCAGAGAGATGGCGGACAAGAAGGGGGGTTGAATTGTCCCCTTGCCGAGATGGCGGATTTTAAAAAACTTTCTCACCCAATTACAACAGATGTAGAATTAACAATGCTGATTAACAAAAATTTCAAGTGAGATTAAGATATTCTCTCAATCTATCCGATCTCACTCGGACAACCAATCCAACAAGTGATGAACGATTACTAATAAACAGATAGCAGAGCTAGCGAAGTGTAGTGGTGTAGTGAAATAAAAATCAATAAGATAACATGTGAAGGGAGATAGGAGAAATGAACAGTCACACAGGCAATCACAATAAACACAGGGATTTTTAGGTGGTTCGGGACCACGACGGGCTCCCTACGTCCACCCCTCACCAAACCTTGTGAGGCTTCACTAACATGCTACTGAAGTAGCAACACAGGGATGAACCCCAACCACACACACGCTGCTTCCGCAGTAATACACACACGAGGCCTTGCCTCAACACGCTGCCACTGCAACACACACACACACACGTTCGGGGAACATACCCCGGACACAACAACCACACGGAGTCGCAGCTCTGTTCACACACCACCAAACACGGGGAGACTTTCCCCACAATAAATCCACACACGAGGAGATACAACTCCGCCCACACACAGTGTATTTCGAGTTCAATAAAGTAAGAGAATATTCAATACATGCTCGTACTCAGAATAGACTGAAGAAGAATCTTCAAAATAAACAAAAGAGGGATGGAGAAGTATATCCTTAATATGTGGACGGCCTTGAGATGATCTCTTTGAAGCTTTCAAGGTGAGGGAAGGTCGATCTTCTACAGGTATGAAGCCCCACGAACTCGGCTGCAGATCTAGCTTGTTCCCGACATGAAGGCTTGATAGAATGGGTGTATCTTTGAGTTCCCTTGACCGAGAACGTTCCTACAAGATGAAACAAGAGTGAAGCCCTCAGAAAATGTTCTCCCTCTCAACCTTGCGGCCGAACCCTCTTTTCTTTCTATGTTTACTATGTAGAAATTACAGCTAACAAATATATGCTAAGATAGAATATGGAAATGAATAAGCAAGAGATCCCCCTTTAGATTATTCAATGCAACTCAAAGATAGAATGGAAGGGTGCACTTAGAAAGGATAAACCAAAGAGTAGAAGTAGCCGTCCCTTGTAGATCTGAACGCCTAGGTTGCAGATGGTGGAGAACAGCCGCAGCTGCCACCAGATCTGAGCTCAGGCTCTTGAACGCGATCCACAGTAGTCTCTTCTTCCTCCTCCACAAGTGTGCGATGCCCTCTCCACCGTTCCTGCACAGAATAGCACAATATCAGCCCAAGGGGGTGTGTTCTACGAATGGAAATAGCAAAGGATATATAGGGCATATAATGGATAGACAAAAGACAAGAAAACCCATGTATAAACCTCCCATAACCATTCTATTATATGTATATAAACCCTAGGGGTATAAGGGTAAAAACCCATGGCAATCGGACCCTCTAATGGGGTTTTCGTAGACAATTCGGAAACCACGATCTGGATGTCCCAGAAAAAGTGTCGACCTCTAGGGTCGACACTGGTGTCAACGAGATCAGCCAAAAATATGAAATGCAGAGTTTAAACAAAAGTGTCGACCCATGGGGTCGACCTTTTTTTCATGAGGTTCTGTCCTGAGACAAAATCAGGACCCTGGGTAAAAAGTGTCGACCTCTGGGGTCGACCTTTTTTACCGGAGGTTCTGTTCTAGTTAAAACAGCATAACCCAACATAAAGTGTCGACCTCTGGGGTCGACACTTTTTGTCAGCATAACAAAAATCAATACAAAACAGCACACCGTGTAATAAGTGTCGACCTCTAGGGTCGACACTTTTTACTGACATCAATGAAAACTCAATAAAACTCAATAGAAACCTTACAAAACCTCTTCCAAACATTAAAAACAATTAACCATGTGTTGAAACATGGTATTGGCAAACATTAAGGCACGTTTCAACATAAGCCAATGAAAGTGACAATTATATTGAATTTCAAACCATTAGGTCCTCAACTTTCAAATGAAATCAATTGAAACCAAGAAAAACATTAAGGACCAATAAAACACAATTAAACCCCATCCAAGTACAATCAAATGACATGCATGAGGGGTTTTAATCAAATGTAATCAAATGTAATCAAATGATCTTACCAACAGACTATCAAACCAATACCCAACAGTCTCATGCACATCACGCATGATTCAACATCAGAAATGTATCCATGAAGGACCATTGAAGTTCTACCTGCAAAAGAAGATATCATCATATTAGCTTATTTATCACGAAGATGCCATTGGGCATAAAACACACAATATATTTGAATCATCAAAACCATTGTCAGAGACAACGAGGTGGCGCATAGAACCCAACACTTTGACTGTTCACCAAAAAGTTTGGGCTCCCCCTTACTCTATGCATGGTTCAATGTACAAGAAAAAATGTAATGTTTTAACATGCTAATGCAATAAGAGACAAGAGAAAGCACATGCAATGGTTTTCACTAAATGCAAGTAGACCACTGGTACCTGGCGGTGGTATGTCCTCACGCAAAGTGATAGTTTTCGGACAGGCTTGACCTGTCTTTCCACAAATCACCATTTGATATACCATTGAGTCTTTGTGTATGACGTGTAATGCAACAACAATCAAAATGCAACAAAGACAACAGTTGTACACAACCTTCCCCTGAATATGACAATAATAGAAATGTCCAAGCAAATTTGACATAGCAGTGCTAAGAATTGCAGATTACAAATAACAGCATGAATCCACATGAACACAAATCAATCAAAGCATTCAATTTTCACAATGAACAGGTCTACATAAACCAAGCTCTCTTCTTAACGAGGTAAATCTTTCATTACACAGAGGCTTAGTGAAGATGTCAGCAATCTGCTTGTGGGTTTCAATAAAGTGTAATTCAAAATTTTCTTTACTGACTTCATCTCTAATAAAATGGTGTCTGATTTCAATGTGCTTGGTCCTAGAATGTTGGATATGATTTTTTGTTAGATTAATAGTGCTAGTGTTGTCACACAGAATTGGGACACATCCAAGATCTACTAAGTAGTCCTGGAGTTGGTGTTTGATCCATAACACTTGGGTGCCACAGCTCCCAATAGCGACATATTGTGCCTCTGCAGTGGAGAGGGCAACCGAGTGTTGTTTCTTGGATGCCCACGATACCAAACAGCCCAAGAACTGGCAATAACAACTGGTGCTCTTACGATCTAACTTACAACCAGCATAATCTGCATCCAAATAGGAAATGAGATCAAAGTTAAAAGATGCAAGGTACCATAATACCAAGTCTTGGGTTCTAGCAAGGTATCTCATGATAAACTTGACAGCACCCAAGTGGGAGTCTCTAGGACTAGCTTGAAATCTAGCGCACATGCAGACACTAAATTGAATATCAGATCTAGATGCAGTGAGATATAATAGAGATCCGATCATACCTCTGTATGTTTTCGCATCTACCATGTTACCTTTCTCATCCGTATCCAATGAAGTGTTTGTGCTCATGGGGGTTGCAATGACTTTGTTGGTCTCCATGTTGAATTTCTTCAGCACTTCCTTCAGGTACTTGGCTTGATTGATGAAGCATCCTTCTTTACTTTGAGTAACCTACAGACCAAGGAAAAATTTAAGTTCTCCCACTAGACTCATTTCAAATTCCTTGGTCATAACGTTGGCAAAGTCTTCACACAATTTAGGATTAGTAGACCCAAACACGATGTCATCAACATAAATCTGAACAATAAGAATATCATTACCTTTTGTTTTGGTAAACAGAGTCTGGTCTACTTTTCCTCTGGAGTAGCCCTCGTCTTTGAGGAAGGTGCTCAACCAATCGTACCAGGCGCGAGGTGCCTGCTTCAATCCATACAGGGCCTTTTTCAACTTAAAAACATGGTTAGGAAAGTTAGCACATTCAAAGCCTTGGGGTTGTCCTGCATAGACTTCCTCTTTTATTCGCCCATTCAAAAAAGCACTCTTGACATCCATCTGTTGCAATTTTATTTTATGTGATGATGCATATGCAAGTAAAATTCTAATAGCCTCCATCCTAGCAATAGGGGCATATGACTCTTTGAAATCAATGCCAAACTCTTGATTGTATCCCTTTCCAACTAACCTTGCCTTATTTCAGACAACGTTTGTGACGACCCGGATCCCGGATACCAGATATACTCGATAGGACTACCGAGTAGACTCGATACCACTTGGAATCCGCGAGGCCTCCCAAGAGCGGTAAAACTCCGAAGGGATAAAAAGATTATCGTATAGTACATTGAAGCCACAGAGATATAACAGTAAGCAATTAAATTTCATTAGATCGGTTTGCTAAAGTAGCAGAAATAAAGTTACTTTTTAATTAACAGTTTAAGTTTAACAATTATACTAGAGTCCAGTCCAAATGAAAGACAAGCAGTACAGTCCAACAGAAAAGAAAGACGTACACTGAGGTCGAGGCAAGCCCGACGTAGGTACCGCTGGCAACTACGAACTCGCCACACCAGGAACCGCGGAAGCAGAACGACGCCACCCACCTGAAAAGTAGGGTGAGCCTCGTGTCATTGGCCCAGTAGGGGTCACGCGGATCCCCACTGAAAAACAACGCAGTAACACGGAACAACAAAACAGCAGTAGTAGCAAAGTAGTAAAACTACCACTAGAAAGCTGTAAAAGAAGACCGAAACGGAAGGAGTATAGTAGCTAAAAGAAAAGGGAAAAGCCGTACTGAACAAAACACAGCTGCCGAACTAACCTCGGCCCTAAGCTACTCCAAACAACAATAGCAACATATGGGTAACTCTAAACTGACGAAGTCAAGAGTCACCGATCTGTCAAGCCCACAAAGATAGGCAAAAAGCCTAGAAAGAACCTAGACAGACACAAACGCCCTAAAGCATACATGACTCGAGTGCCATGCACGCTCTTCTAGATATGACCACACACACGACTAGAACGTCGTGCACAAGACACAACACTGACCTCCGGCAAGACCACGAGAGGGCTAGCCCGGAAAGGTCACGACGCACGAGAAACACGAGAGCCACGTGTCACGTGACGGAAGTACCTCCTCACAAGAAGAACAGCCAACTGCGTCCACTGACATCTTATGATGCGCCTACAAGCGCCTCATCTACTATGCCGCCTGAAGCACGACAGAGACTAAGACACACTCAGAACCAGAGCGGGACTATAGTAACGAGTGACTAGACAGGATAACACCCATCGGCGTCAGTCCAAAGCCCCTGACCACGTGTGCACACACCGACTCTTGCTGGAGAGCCAGGCCTCTAGCTAGTTTTTCCCACCCAGCAGGACGCCACTATACAGAGGGGCCCACAGAAACTAGCTTACAAACCGTATATCGGGAACTGCCACGCCACCACTCCCGGGTAGGTCGACATGTCGTAACGTGTCGCCAGGCTACGACTAGTGGAGGCTCTGAAATAATAGTGATGTAGTACAGACAAGCAAAGAAGCACTGTCACACGTACTACGAAGCACCAAGGCAGCATGACAACTGCTGACAGACTCAGGACAAGGCAACTAGACCTGAAAACACAACAATCCTTGAGTCTCACGACTTGGAGTCACGATCGTCGTAGAAAGCAGAACAAGCCGCCAATCGGTCTAATCCTAACCCAGAGGAAACGACATGACCGTGTAAAACGACACACGGGGACATAAGGGAACACCAAGACCCTCAGCACATTTAGACACGCAAATCGAGGTGCAATGACAACCCGAGACGTCCAGAACCATGTCTCGAATTGGGCAGAACCACCAAGACACTCAAGGTTACCTGTCAACCACTGGGTGACCCCGGGTTGACCGGAACCCCAACAATGATGACTCTACAGTAGAAAGGAGAATCCCACTACAAGAAAGAAGATTTCTGGCTACCTCATAACGTAGTCTTACCCTCATAGGATGCCAGGAGACACCCACGGGACAACGGACAGACCACAAGGTCAAGCCAAGACATACAGAAATCGGAACGGTGGGAAACGACACTCTGGGCATAGGCGATTCATCACTCGGCCCCCAGGCAAACCCAGCAGTCAAGGAGGAACATGCTACGCACACAGAGACAAGGACAATGGCGGTTATAGACGAAGTCGTTAGGGAACTGGAGTAGTTAGAGAGTAGACCGCACTCAGTCGACCCTGAACCGACTCATTTGGAGAACCACCGACACCCAGACACCGCCCTAAACAACCTAACAGACAGACACGGGATAGCCATCACGGCCAACAGATAAGACGACGGACTCAACTAGTTGGGTGCTCACACAGGGACCACTCAATGAGATGAACGGTCCGGATAGGACAACTCAACCAAACAGGATGGGTGGTCACAAAGGGACCACTCAAAGGGATGAACGGTCCGAACTGGACCACTCAACGGGATGAACGATCCGAACTAGACCACTCAACCAAACAGACCCAAAACACTAACGGGGGATGGGTGGTTAGGGCTGGACCGCCCATGGCGTTGAGCGGTTAATGGATAGCCGCTCAAGCCAACCGACCTACTACAGTGTCGGTCAGAGCGGTTTTGACCAAGCCACTCGACGCGATCGACACAAAACTGTTGACCAGAGGTCAATGGGGATAAATGGTCCAAATCTGACCACTCAACCCAACGGGAAGATGAATGGCTGGGAACCAGCCGCCCAAAGGGGATAAGTGGTCTATCGAGCGACCACTCAACCTCAAACCAGCACAGGATGAAAGGTCCAAAGCCAGCCACTCATACCATGAACGGTTCTGGTTCGACCGTTTAAGCGTCACGGCAAGCAAATCGTGGGATCGGCCCGACGGAGGCCTTTCCACGTCCCGTTCATTCCGAGACGAAGGGGATACATCCATGGACCCACTGGCAATCACATAGACTCCGACTGGTGTCAAAACGACGCATGAATCATAAGAAACGGGCGATTCTAACGAAATCACCCAAAAAGGGTTTTCAGACTTCCCGTAGCCCTACTGGTCAAACGGGACCACCAATCGAGACGAAATCAGTGACTATGGAACGCTGACATTCTAGGGAGTCCATTGACAGCAACTGATCTAAAAACCATCGCCGTTTTCTGACGAACCCTACGAAACCCACGAAACCCCAATTTAGGCTAAACGAGCCCAAACTCGACCGTTTCTGCCCCAAACGACGTGCAATGGCAGGGCAAACGTGCAGGAGGAAGTGGTGATCCGTCTCCCTACCTCCACCGAAGAAATCATGCGCCGAGGTGACTAAACCACGCTGAAAACCACCAAGAACACGAATGACGCCTTCTCAGAATCCACTAAGGGATCGCGCCCGCCACGCTCAAACCGCTGCTCCAACCTGCGAACCGATCACCCCTAGCACGTCCACGCCTCGGCCAGCTCTCCACGGTCGCGCGCCCTGCGTCGAACGGTCGAGAGAACGGAGTGAGAGAATGTGAGGTTGAAAATGAGCAGGAGAGATAGTGGAGTTGAATTTATAGAAAGAAATTAAAAAATTTCCCTAATTTCTGAAAATCCGATATTTGAGCCGAAAATCCACTAATTCAGAAAAATACGCAAAAATAGTCGAAACGATCCTCGCGAAGAGTACATCGCAGCTGTAACGTCCACGAGTTGATGAACTGAGAAATAAACTCACCGTAGGGTTCCGTAACTAGTACGAGAGAAAAACCCACACGGATCGTAAAACTTAACTCGGGAGCTACAAAAGCGATCCAAAACTCTCCAAAAAGGATTCGAAAAGACCTAATAAAGATCCAATAAGAATCCAGGGCATTACATCTTCCCCTCCTTTAAGAAATTTCATCCTCAAAATTTAAGGACTAGCAAAGGAGAAGCAGGGAAGAACAACCCCAAGACATAATGTGAAACAGCGCGAATCTAACACAATTCAGAGGGACATAGTCAGATCATAATCACAGGCACACGCTCTGGATCGAGCACAGCACAAGTGAACACAAGTCCGACACCTCCAAAACAGGGCAACGTCGCTTACGTCTCACAGGGTAGGAGACACAACTTCCACGGCAATAGATATCGAGGAAATGAAACGACAGACAAGACAAGCATCAGCTTACACAAGGAAGCATAGTCCTCACAGCTGACAGCTCGACAACATCATCAGCTCCTGTGCCAAAGGCAATAGGGAACACCTGGCACCCAGGATGCCAACGACAACAACACTGGACCACAAGCACAATTAAGCCAGTCCTCACTCAGATATTACATATAATCGAGTCGCAAGCTAACTCTAGGGAAGAAGAGTACAGCAAAGCTAACTGACAAGACCAAGGTCCAGGACAGAGACACAAAATCATAAAGAAATAGCGCTTAGAAAAACAACGACAACGGTAGCACCTGTAGGATTCCAGCTCTGTACAGAACACAGAACCATGGAACACAACTGCAAGCAGGGTCACATCAAGGCACAAGAACAGCTGAACACACGACCACAAGGGACGGGTCATGCATCAGACTGCTCACCAAGAAATGACCCACGACAACGAGAAACGATAATCTCGGGGAATGCACCTCAAGGACCACGATCACGCCTCGAGAGCACAACACCCAAGAGAAGGAATGTAGAACCGAGGGTACTCAATCTGCAAGTAATGCCGACAGATTCCCCAACACTCGCAAATGCCAACACCAGAATAACTCTAGTAACAGCACGGCAAAAGACAACATCAAGGCACAAGAAGCCAAGATAAAGTCACATCGAGAAAGAACAAACCTCTCGACCCGTGGGTAATCAGCCCATACGCTTCAGCTGCACACTCATAAAACGCACACATGCATCAAAAAATATCTCGATATCCGCATCTCAGCACACGTACGGCGGCATCGCAATTCATGAAAATCGTAATATAACACGCCATGAGTACTGATCCAGCAAACAACCGATCACAAGAAGCCTAAGTGCAAAGAAGAGGAGTACCAGCTTCAGCACAAGGCCCAAGGAAAAGGCTAATCTCAGCTTACCTTCACGTCCTGAAAATGATAAATGAGCCTTCACAATACATCGGCCGCTGGACACGACACGACAAATACTATACGCGACAGCTCTTAACACCATGATGGAGTCCAAAGCCAAGCAACCGTAAGACAAGGAGCAGTTCTGGCTCAGAATAAACGTTGTCCACACTTAAGCAGACATAGGACAAAGGCATCACTAAGATAGCAATTCCAATGCTTACCTCGAAAGGACTCCACCAAAAGGGATGAGAAGCATCAAGCACACAAACAGAAGCTCACCAGGAAGGGAAAATCCTAGGTCGCCTTAGCATCTTCTCAATCGACGGAATCTAATCGAGCACTTCAATAGAAGCGAGACACATCAAGAGCTGAACAGACTCAAGTTGGGACAACCAATACAACGTAAGAACGTGTACAGTCATCACAACAACTCTGAAAGTCAACGGCAACCTGAACAACATACAAAGAAATCTCGAACAAAATACCGAAGATTCAAGCCTTTCGACGAATATTGCCAAGTATAGCATGATCGAGATAGAAACAACGGTGAAAAAGAAGCACCTCGTCACATCCTGACAAGAATAGAACCATCTCGTACAGTGCGAGAATAGCACGCACAAGACGACATGTGGAAAACAAAGCGATAGAGAATCGTAAAACCTAATGCCAGCTGCAGACTGTACTGGACTTTCAAGACTCTGGTGACTATATACCTCGGATTCCCATGTACTTCACACAACAACACTCTGATACCAGCTATGACGACCCAGATCCCGGATACCGGATATACCCGATAGGACTACCGAGTAGACTCGATACCACTTGGAACCCGCGAGGCCTCCCAAGAGCGGTAAAGCTCCGAAGGGATAAAAGGATTGTCGTGTAGTACATTGAAGCCACAGATATATAATAGTAAGCAATTAAATTTCATTAGATCAGTTTGCTAAAGTAGTAGAAATAAAATTACTTTTTAATTAACAGTTTAAGTTTAACAATTATACCAGAGTCCAGTCCAAAGGAAAGACAAGCAGTACAGTCCAACAGAAAAGAAAGACGTACACTGAGGTCGGGGGAAGCCCGACGCAGGTACCGCTGGCAACTACGAACTCGCCACACCAGGAACCACGGAAGTAGAACGACGCCACCCACCTGAAAAGTAGCGGTGAGCCTCGTGTCACTGACCCAGTACGGGTCACACGGATCCCCACTAAAAAATAATGCTGTAACATGGAACAACAAAATAGCAGTAGTAGCAAAGCAGGAAAACTACCACTAGAAAGCTGTAAAAGAAGACCGAAATGGAAGGAGTAGAGCATCTAAAAGAAAAGGGAAAAGCCGTACTGAACAAAACACGGCTGCCAAACTAACCTCGGCCCCTTAGCTACTCCAAACAACAACAGCAACAGATGGGTAACTCTGAACTGACGAAGTCAGGAGTCACCGATCTGTCGAGCCCATAAAGATAGGCAAAAAGCCTAGAAAGAACCTAGACAGACACAGACGCCCGAAAGCATACATGACTTGAGTGTCATGCATGCTCTTCAAGATACGACCACACACACACGACTAGAACATCGTGCACAAGACACAACACTGACCTCGGGCAAGATCACGAGAGGGCTAGCCCGGAAAGGTCACGATGCACGAGAAACACGAGAGCCATGTGTCACGTGACAGAAGTACCTCCTCACTAGAAGAACAGCCAGCTACGTCCACTGACGTCTTATGATGCGCCTACAAGCGTCTCGTCTACTATGCCGCCTGAAGTACGACAGAGACTAAGACACACTCAGAACCAGAATGGGACTACAGTAACGAGTGACTAGACAGGGTAATGCCCATCGGCGTCAGTCCAAAGCCCCTGACCATGTGTGCACACACCGACTCTTGCGGTAGAGCCAGGCCTCTAGCTAGTTTTCCCTACCCAGCAGGACGCCACTGTACAGCAGGGGCCCACGGAAACTAGCTTACAAACCATATATCTGGAACTGCCACGCCACCACTCCCGGGTGGGTCGACACGTCGTAACGTGTCGCCAGGCTACGACTTGTGGAGGCTCACTAGACACAGAACTCTGAAACAAGAGTGTTGTAGTACAGACAAGCAAAGAAGCACTGTCACATGTACTACGAAGCACCAAGGTAGCATGACAACTGCCGACAGACTCAGGACAAGGCAACTAGACTTGAAAACATAATGATCCTTGTGTCTCATGACTCGGAGTCACGATCATCGTACAAAGCAGAACAAGCCGCAAATTGGTCTAATCCTAACCCAGAGGAAATGACATGACCGTGTAAAATGACACACGGGGACATGAGGGAACACCAAGGCCCTCAGCACATCTGGACACGTAAATCAAGGTGAGACGACACCATAAGGTATCCAAAACCATGTCTCAAACTGGGCAGAACCACCGAGACACTCAAGGTTACTTGTCAACCACTGGGTCACCCCGGGTTGACCGGAACCCCGACAATGATGACTCTCCATTTAGTTGCATTTGTCTTGGGGTCATTTCCCTCCTTGTATTCATTTGAGATCCACTATGCAAAGTCTCCATTCTCCCCATGGAGCATTTTTCCCATGTACCTTATTCCTGCACCTCTCCATCTTCTTACCCTCATGTGGATTCCTCTTCCCATGCGGGCCCATCTCCTTATTCCTCTATTGGACCCTATTCTGTTAACGGGCCTTCTTATCCCGCCCGTGCTGCTGCTAGTCCAATCAATTCTCACTCCCACCTTCATAATTCTTCTAGGCCCATGTATTCCTCCATTCCTGGAATGGGCTTTCCTTCTTCTCAGGCCAGAGCCCCTTATCCGGCCCATCAACATTATCCTGGTCTAAATTCATCATCTCTTGCTCAAGCTGGCTCATATCCTTCTCGGACTCTTCCTACCGAGGAGATGTTCGCTCAGGCCCAACGCCAGTTTGATGAATTGCAACGACGAATCAATCCTCAGACTTCTTTAGATATCCCATTTGCCTTTCAAGGTCTTCAACTCCCACCACGTTCACAGATACCGGCTTATCATCGCTATGGTGGAATTGGTGACCCCTACGTCCATTTGAAGGATTTCTTATATGAGTCGGCCCAGTTCCAGCATGATCAACGCTTGATGGCCTATTTATTTGGCCTATCTTTAGAGGGCTCGGCCAAGGATTGGTTCTTCACATTGCCGCAAGAGCAAATGATGAATTTTCAGGCCGTCCAAGTAAGATTTATTCAGCAGTACCAGGACCAGGTTAGGCCCAGACATTCTTTGGTTGATCTGGCCCAAGACAAGATGAAGCCCGGCGAGGGGTTCTCTACCTTTGCTGATCGCTGGCGTCGCCTAGCCGCGCAAGTCCCGGGGCATATTCCGGAGGGCGAGCAGATCAAGATGGTTATTTCTAACGCAACGCCCGAGCTCAGATGTATCTTAGCCCTGAACGATATTACATCCTGGCAACAACTTTACAGTCGAGCCCGCTTCATTAGCCGACAACTCCTAGTTTCCTTTAACCACGAGTCTCCTCCACCTTCGCCTTCCACATACACTTTCCCTCCGCCCTCCACCGCAAGTCAGCCCTCCACTACATATCCCTCCACGAGTCACCCTCCGCTCCCACACACCCATATGCCTCCACCTCACATCCCTTCACGAGTCAGCCCTCCGCTATTTCATCTCCCCACATCTCTACACTTCCGGTCAAAGAAACGCTATATCCAGAGCGGGTAGATGCCGTCCATTACATTCCCACTCCCTCCACACTGCCACATAATTCTAGCCCTCCGCCTTTGCCTACGCAATCCCCCTTACCTACGCAACCTCCGCTACCATCCCCACTACCTTCTCACACCCCTCGGCATCCGCCTTGCCCGAAGCAGGCTTCTCACCCCCCGTTGCTGGAATCTCTTACAGATGTTTTCAGGGCTTTGATGACCACCCATGCGTTGCAACTCCCTCCGCTTATGCCTTGCCGACCCGCGGTCGAGAATTTGCTCCATTTCTGTGAATTCCATCGTCAACAGGGGCATGTGGTCGAGAATTATTCCGAGTTCCGAGAACTTGTTTACAGCTTGGAAAACAAGAAGATGATTGATTGGGTTGTCATGCGCCAAGTTATTTTAGATCTCAGCAAATAGCAACAGTAGCAAGCTGTGCCGCCTAGGCAACCGTCTCCACTTCATGCCAGGGGCACCCTGGTGTTTCTTTAGTTGATAAGATACCTGCTCTGTTACCCACTTCTTCCTCTATCCCATCTCCTCCACCACCTTTATCTACCCTAGCCTCCGCTCGGGCAACCTCTCTTTCACCCTCCGTTTCCACCACCACATCTATTCTGAACGCCTCTCGACGTGTTGTAAAGATACGTCGGAGAACGCCACCACTTACCACTTCCCCCACTACGCCACTACCTTCAACTCCTCCTTCTTCCCCACCCCTACCTTCATCTCCTTCCCCTTCACCTTCACCATCTCCATCAACCACATCACCCCCTTTGCCACCTTTATCGCCTTCGCCACCATTGCTGTCACCCTCACAACCATCCCCGCGACTGATGCCACTTCTTTCGCCATCATCTTCTGAGCCCGAGCAGGCCGAGCCTAAACCCACACCTCCACTTTTGCCTTTACCTCAACCCATGCCCATCATCATCAGTCTTTCCCCATCACTTTCACCATCACCACCCGCGCCCTTCAAACCTCCTCCTTCTAACCTTCCTCTACCACTTCCCACTTCGCAGAGCAGGTACACGATATCTTTGGTGCCCCTCGGGTCTAGTCCCCAGGGAGATAAGGAGCCGAGCTAGGTTTTGACTATGCATAACAAGCTTCAAGATTTCATCTGCCGCCTACCGGTCTGAGTCCTGGACCCTGGCTTTTCTAGGGATAATCAGCCCACACTTGCTATGAAGACGGTTGCCAAAAAGAGTTCCTGTGCACTGGTGCCAGTTTCTTCAAAAGTGAAGTCGGTGGCAATCTCTTTGCTCGCCGGAGAATTCATGTTAATATTGTTATCACCTCTCGCTTGATTGCTATTCAGTTCACTGGCCCAGAAGAGTTTTCCGCCCGGATGATGCTAACCTACACGGCCGCCAAAGGTTTAAAGAGTTCAGCACTCAAGGGGCAATTGGCCGTGTCTTCTATATTTTCCAAGGACATTCTGCATGTCTTATGTAATCTTCCTCGGTTTATTGGTGAATCGGCCACGTCAACGCCGCGTATCACCCTCCCTCAGTTCCGTCCTGCGCTTCTAGCAAGGGAGTTGTACTTCGTGTCTGATTACCGAGAGGAGATGCCGAATCTTATGTTGTTGACGCCAAACGACAAAACTCCATTGATTTCTAATAAACAACACAAGGAGTTGATTGTTTTGGAATGTCTTTCCATGGTTAGCACCGCACAGCTAGGGGCAACCGTCTCGATGAAGCTGCATATTCATGACTGGGCTAGGCCGTCTGCCAGGTGGGCCCGTTATTTGAAAAAGCATTGCAAGACAAGAAGCCCGAAGGCCCGAGTCCGCGTCGGGCTGAGTTGTTTCAAGAAGGTTGCTGCTAAGAAGAGGCGACGGCATAAGTTCAAGGGCCGTCAGTTGCGCACTTGGGGGTCCACTTCCTCCTCTCCTTCTTCCGTCCATTCATCTTTTCTTCTGCTCAGTTCTTATCCGTGGGTGGTGTACCTTCCGCCACCTGGCCATATTTACGCCATCTTCTCCTATCCTTACCATTCTATGCGTCGGCCTATGTCTTCCTCTTCCCCTGATCTAGGGGAATCTTCTAGTTTTCCTCCCCGGATACATCTGGATTCCGCTTCTCATCTTTTTCCCCCGACCCTGTTGGGGATTCCTTGTGCTCGTTCCTCGACCTTGTTGGGTGGTGTTTCTGATCCTTCCCCGACTTTGTCGGGTGGTTTCCATTTCTTTTCTCCGACCTTGTCGGGTGTTCATACATTTTCTTCCCCGCCTCTAGCGGGTGATCGCTATTCCTTTTCTCCGACCACGTCGGATGATCACTCCTCTTCCCCCTTATCTTTGCCACAATCTTCTTATGGTTCGTTTATTCTTTCTGTCTCATCCTTTAAGGGTCATTACCCTTTTTCGTGTTATTTTCGAGGCTTTAGCCCACCTTGATCTCAGTTAATCCTTGTTTATTTTGTATCTGGTTCCTTGTTATCAGGGCCTCAGTGCCTTAACGAGGGAGTTCTAGCCCTCGTCTCTCTTCCTTTTTATCCCTTCTTCATCCAGTATGATGTCTGCCACTCCTCTGTGTCGAGGAATCCAATCTTTTGCTATCCTTTTTCACCCTTTTATCCTGGCAAGCAAGGAATATAAATCTCGCGCTCCTCAAAGCTCGATGATCGAAACGCTTCATGATGCTGGTTTCCATGCCATGGATCTGCAAAGGTATCTTTATTTTGTGCAAGAATGTGCTTTCATTTCCATTATTTCTATTATTTTTGCACATGATTCCTTAACATGATTGAGTGGCTTTAGGAGTCTTTGTTTAATTAGATCTTAACTTTGTGTCAAATAAAAAGTTAGCTTCTGCAGCATCCTTAGGCCGGTGATAGCTCCGTGCTGGGAGTCTAGTTCTTTCCCTGATTGTTGAAGGTGACCTTCGAGTATGGGTTTCCACACACTACACGGCGAGTCATAGCCGATCTCTCTGAGGCGCACCGTTGCTACTTTGGCCATACTTTGGGTATGCACAAAGGTCTTTTTCTCTTCTCTACTCGGCCAAGTGCAGGGGCAAGAGATTGATGGATGAGATGACCAGCCTAGGCATTCCCCGATATGAGAGAGGTTTCAAATAGGGGTAGTCTTGAAAGAAAGAAAAAGAAATGAGTGAAAAACACTATGAAAAATGCCCCTGATCCTAGTAATAGGGCCTGCTTCTCCTAACAAGAGTTGAGGTTCACGTAAAACGGTGAAGGGTAGTGCAGCATCATGCGTGTATCAAAATCAAAAGTAAGCGTTGTTTCAATATCTGGCCGATAAGGGCTATGCAAAATTATGGTTAAAGACACAAAGCCCCGGCGCAACAGGCTATCTCTTTGAGGGGTAGTGCCCTGGAAGGAATTCGAGCCTTGATATCTCCCATACTGCATAAAGCTTGTCTCTAATTTTTCTTCTGCTTCTCCCTCTTAGGCTGGGTTGTATCCCGGGTATGGCCTTAGTAGGGGCATTGTTCTTTAGAAGCGGTTGGTTATGGTAAGCCACCCTCACATGCACGCCCTGCTTAAAGGAAGCCTTTAATGAAAGGGGTAGAGAAGGCGATCCCTGGCCAGTAATTTGAGCGCGTCTTTAGGTGCTGTGGATTGCTATATCAAAATCAAAATTTCTAAAAAAAAAATCAAACATTGTAAAAAATCCAAAAAAATCAAATACTTCAAAATTTCAAAAAAAATCAAATATTTAAAAAAATTGAAAAAATCAAATACTTTAAAAAAAATCCAGAAAAATGAAATACTATTGAAAATCTAAAAAAATCAAAAAAAAGATCACAAAAATCTAAAAAAATGTGTCTTTTTCATGCATTTGTATTTGTTTTGAGGATAGATACGTAATCCGTTTGCTAAGTGTGCAGGTTACAAGTACTCAGGCATTACTCACTATATCTTTTTGCCCTGTCTCATGTCCACATCTTTGATCTGTTCTTTCCTTCTTCGATCCACTCTCGATCTGTTCTGAAGCTCATGTCCTTCCCAGCTTTTCTTTGCAATAGAGAGCTTTGCCTCACGATTATGAACCTGGCGGTTCTGCTTCATTCTGATCTTGGGTTTTGATTGAAGTGCGTATTTGTTCATGTCTTTTGTCCCACCGTGACCTTGTCTCGTGTCTATATCCCACTGTATCGTCCCACACTTGTTGTTTGTTCCTCACCCCATGTTGTTAGTTGACTTGCATATGTTGATAGTCGTCCTTCTATGTTCCATGTGTTGTCCCAACCGTGTGATCCGTCATGTTCTTATCCCAACCATGTGTTGTCCCGCCGCATTGGTGTCTTGTCATGCTATGTTCGTGCATGCATATTGTCTATTCATGTCTCGCATATGTGCTCGTTTGCATTTGATTGTCATGTTATATCATCTTGTTTGTCGTTCAGTTAAGCATTGTGTTATCTTTTGCTATGTTTATACTCATTTGTCTTATTCATAAAAATCCATGAAAATCTAAAAATAAAAATCTAAAAAAAAGCATGCCGTTTTACCTACACAGGTAAGTCAGGTATGGCTTTCTATCCTTACATCCCTTATTGCATTATTATATGGTACTATGATATATTATCTCAAGAACCAGTTGGTTATCTACGTGTTCTAGGATCTGATGTTCCCCTTTAACAAAAACGATGATGATCCAGGTTCACGTGTTTAATCTTCGGATAGGCCGTTAGGTTGGGATGTCATGGGGAGGATGGTTCTATCCTGCACGTTGTGGTTGTGGATGGTATCTTGACTCTGATTTTCCCAGCTTAGCAGTATTATTCTCAAGTATTTTGTATTTTAATCTTTCTTTGCATTTGTTTTAATGATTTCTTTTATTTTTAGCCCAGCATGCATCATACGCATCTTTTGAGCTTTCATGACCCATGGTTTGCTTGAAGAATGTCCCACCAGCGATGGTAAGCTGTGCGTTCAGTGTTTGAGTAAGATGAACTAATTCCACTCTGAGTTGGAAGGTTCTCTTTGGTCAATTCGCTTGATTTGGTTGATTAAGAGGTCCCCATCTGGACCTTTAGCCTATTTCCTTTACTTTTGCTGCCTGCTTTTGGCCTCCTCATTGGACCGCGGGATTGTGTCCCCCATGAGGTTGGTCTTGTCGATTTGTTTCATTTCGTTTAGTTTAGTTCCTCCAGACTGGTGTCACTTTTGGTTTTATCATTCCTTGCGTTTGGTTCAGAGTTTTTCGGAAGATTCCTGTCACTTGTTGGTAAAAATGGATGTCATTTTACCTTAACGCCCACTTTCCGGTCCACTCTGTTGCATTTTCGCTTCATCTCCATGTTCCATGTCACTTCCGCTTCACCTCTGCTCGCTCCCCTGCAAAGAGGATGTTAAGGAGGGGCATCTGTTGACACCCATTTTTTACCGATAAGTTGAGTCATTCCTCTTACTCTCATTTATCGATGCCTCGAGTTGTCCATCACTTGTTGGGGCTATTTTCAGGCACGTTTTGGGCTAGTTTTATGGGTAGCCTCCCTCCCTGGTTAGGTTCGTTTCAATTCTAGGCTTAATGGGCCTTGGTTTTTGTTGATTGAGCTTTTCTATGAGTTTCAAGCGCCCATATACATGTACGGTTCATCTCAGGCCGCTCAATCAATGTGCGGTTGCCTGTGGACCGTCCATATATTTTGAAATTTTTTTGTTAATTTTCTGAATTTTCCCGACAAGCATTTATACGGTCTTTCCATAGCCGTTCAATATGATGGACGGATGGATAGTAGCCGCTCATCTCTCAGAGACCTGCGTTTGGTGGTTTTCTCAGATAATTATCCAATTAATCTATTTATCACCGACAAGGCTAGAACGGTGGGTCTTTGGCCGCTCTACCTTTGAACAGTCTCATCTGAGCCATTCATCTATGAGAGTCCAACGGCGAACTATTCGGCCGGTTTAATGGATAATATTTTCTATTTTTTGAATTTCCACCGACAGGGTTGGACGGCTAGGACATGGCCGCACATCCCATTGAGCGGTCTATCGTAAGACCGTTCATCCGTTCGATTCCTAAATTTCAACAGATTTTCTCTCTCTATCCGTGGTTTTATCCCTAACTTCTCCCGTCATTTTCTCTGCGGATGCTGAACCATTTTGAGTGCCGTTTCGACTGGATAAGAGATAATTTGATTATCTACGATTTTTATTTGATAATCTTGACCTGAAAATGCTTCTAAACCCTAATTTTGAGCTAGAACTTTAGGTGCTCTATAAATAGACCCGAAAGGCTACCTTTGAAAGGGGGGGGATTTTTGGTCGACGGCGAAGCCCTGCCGCATTCTTGAGCGACCTAGCACCAAGGAGGGAAACTTTCCACCTCCATATAAGCCTCTGGTTCAGGGAGTAGTCTAGTTTTTAAGTCTTGTGTGTTTGATAGGTTTTGTCCATTTTTTTCATTGCATGCATCACTCTTCTCACTTTCTCCCCATGTTTTTCTTCACCTTCATTGCCATGCACACACCCACCCACGTTATGACACCATAGGGGTTTAAAATCCCCCAGGTATCCCCCTTTCCACTTATTCATGTTCATTTCTTCTTATTTTGGCATTTACTACACTTTTCAGTTCTAATCTTGGGTTTCTTTTATCTTCTTCACATCATTTTTGCAGGTCAGCAATCCCTAGCACGAGGCCCATCCCCTCTGGCCGGCCGGAGAGGGTGGAGGTTGGACCCTTTGTAACTTCTGGCGTGGTGGTCTTGCGTGGTTCTATACCATCCGTTCAAGGAGACCTGCGGTGCTACCTGGACCGTCCTCCTTTTTCCTGCAGTCGTGATAGAGCCATTCAACTGCCAGGAGTGCCTCATCCCGCATCCTCTGCAGCGTTCTTAAACGGTCTGTCGTGAGATCGTGCTTCTTATAGGTGGTTCTTCTGGAGCCGTACATCTTCGCAGCGCTGCACACCAGGCGAGTACCTCTCCCTCTTTCCAAGGTACGACGTGTTCATCACGTTCGGCGCCTTGGTGATGATCAAAGGTTTTTATTCCTCCCTTTCCCTCTATCTTCATTCATTTCCCATGTTGGATGTGGTAGGATAGACATGGGAGGGCATTAAAAGAACGGACGGGAGGAGAAATATATCTACACGGGCATGCCAGTCGATTTCTCGACAATCACCTATGGAACCGAGGGTCAACTGGGGAAGCGCCACCAGGGCGCGGCACGTGGGCTCGAGAGGTCGGGCGACACATGGATCGAGGGGGTTCCACGGGGGCGAGTGCGCAGGTGATTGTGGGAATCGTGTACTGGACGTCTTTCCCCATCGACCGCAAGTGATCGATATTTATTTACATCGGATTGAATCCAAACACCTTCGTTCTATGCTGAAGAGAAGCATGTATGTGTCGGAAACCATGGGTGGAGGGCCAGGAGCATTCCGCAGCTGTGGGCGCGCTTTCATCTGGGGGAGGTGATGGCTGGGGTCGGAAATGTTTGACACGTGGGCCGAGTGGTGTAGGTAGAAAACTAGGGCACTCGCACTAACACATGCATGCAACTGGTTTTATGATATATGAGAGCCACATCGGCTTTACAAATGGGTCAAGGAGGCCTAGAGTACAGCTGGTGTAAGTCGCGGGACAATTCCGACATGAGAGTCGGTCCCCGGGTCAGTGCGTGGTATGGCGGATGTCCGAGTGTTTTACAAAGGCTCCGTAAGGGGAGATTGAGACATGCCCGACTACCTGGATGGCGGGGGCAGTTGTAGGCTGGCACCTAACGAAGGTAGGACGCGGCTCGAGGTGAGCGGTCGGGTCCGGGCCTCGGAGGCGAGTGATAGTCACGCGGTTCCACATCGGTCGTAGGTGCGGCATCATGTCATGAGCGTGGCCACGGTGAGTTGTCGTGCCCGGGAGGACCCAGGATGCGGGCGTGTTCACCATTGTCATAACCCCTTACGTGCGATGGGAGCGGGCATGTGTATGATGGCTAGAAGACATATGAGGAGAGTATGGACATACGCCCGGCGTGTGCAAGCCGGTCTATAAGCCACCTACACGCGCACCTTGTTCCTTGCGTCCCCGACCCATGCCAAAGGCCTCGGAAGTCTGAGGGTGCGACAGTTAGGTCGAGTTTGTCCGTCTGAGTGCCTGCTGGTGTGTGCCCTTCCTTGTGTGTCTTGAGCTTCTAAGGGGGGTGGAATTTATAGGAAATTGAAGGGGCAAGGGTAGGGTTTAGGCGGACCAAGTTGAGGGTTCAACTTGGTCCGAGTAAACCCTAAAGAAAATAATAATATATTTTTTTGTTTAACAGAGTGGGGAGATAAGGTTTAGGAGGACCAGCCGCTTAGGCTGGTCTGGTCCGCCTAAACCCCTCTCGGAGGGGTTTTTTTTTATTAAAAAAATGTTTTTTTTTTGTTTTGATGGGGTTTAGGTGGACCAGCCTGAGGGGGCAGGCTGGTCTGCCTAAACCCCCTCCCCCAGGGGGTTTAGGCGGACCAGCCTGGGGGTCCAGGCTGGTCTGCCTAAACCCTCCCCCAGGGGGGGTTTAGGCGGACTGGGTTGGCCCTTTTTTCTTTTAAAAAAACTTTTTTTATTTTGGTGGGGTTTAGGCAGACCAACCTTAGGGGGCAGGCTGGTCCGCCTAAACCCCTCCCCCGGGGGGGTTTAGGCGGAGTAGAGTAGAGAGAGAGGGGGGCGGTCCCCACCTTTATAAAATTGGATTTTTTGTTATTTTTTGTGTCCTAATTCGGCTCATAAGAGGAGGACAAAAGATACGTGGCCCGAACTGGTTGGCTGGAGACTGTGGAGGTTGACTTGCATGCTTCTGCGTGGCTCTGGGCTTCGTTGTGTGCGACTCCTTTCACGTACGAGTAAGGTGAGCGAATCCCTGCACGATCCTCGCACGGGAATAGATTATTGCATGAAACCGGGACTGGGGACGACCGTGGGGCCTCTGGGCTGGGAGGAGGGCGCGGCCCCCAGGGAGTTCACCCTCTCTGGGGGCGTGGCCTCGCCCCGGGGCTAACCGGCCCCGGACGAGCCGCAACCTCGAGGGATGGCCCCCGGGGGTCTTCTTTCATCGTCTGAGGGTGTCCTTTGAGGGACACGGGGCTCTGGGATGCTGGGGTTAGCCCATGGGGGGCTGTTGTTGTGGAGTCGTAGTTGCCGCTCGCGAGGTGTTCGGGTAAATGCCCGACACACCCCGGGTTATGGAACGGAAGTAGGTGATCGGCGGGCCTTGGATTTGACCTTGGGCTGAGAATATGAGCTTATGGGGGTTGAGAGGAGGCACTTTGGGCACTTGGGCCACACCCTGTGATGTGTGCCACATTGCACGGCGGGTTGGCGGAGTGGCCTCGGGTTGGCCCGAGAGCTAAGTCTAAACGGCTCATCACCGTGTGTCTGAGGGTCGGGGGTGGCCCCAACTAGCTGGGGGGTTGTTGTGGAACCCGACTAGTGTGCTGGAGTCATGGGTTGACCCACGGTTTGTTGTAGGAGGACTAGGACATATGCGCCCACAAGGTGTTCGGGGAAAAGCCCGGCACCCTTGTGTGAGCTGTATGCACATGCTACGGGCCTCCAAAGCCTGTGGTTGACTTAGTTAAGTATTCCTTTGGCCTTGGAAGGTTGAAAGAAGGTGTCTCGGGGGTAGCCTCCTGGCCTCTTCGTTGAGTGCCACGTGGCGTAGCTTATAGTCGGGGCGCCCCCCGGGTTGGCCCGGGTGGTTGTATAAAATGTGAACAAAGTCTACAACTGAGGGGTCAGGAGTGATCCCGGTTAATTGCTAATGTAGCCGTATATCCCGGCTAGCGAGTTGAGGCCGTTGATCGGGCCCACTGGGTTGCCGGAGGGGCTGGATAGCCCATGCCTTACAGGTGTTCGGGGAAATTCCCGAACCCTTATTCTTTGGTATTTTGCTTAAGAAATTGTCCGGGTACAACAGTACCAAAATCAATTAGATGATAATTTTGTGTCTTGCAGATATGCCTTGAAGCCAGGGGGAGCAAGTGGCATTTGGACAGCGGTTGCTCAAGGCATATGACAGGGAACTCAAAGGTGTTCTCTACACTGTAGGACAAGGAAGGAGGCTCCGTTGCCTTTGGAGGAAAGGATAAAGGTAAAATCATCGAGATCGGCAACATAGGTAAGAATTCTGAAACTTTAATTGAGAATATTTTTTTTGTGAAGGGTTTGAATCATAACTTATTGAGCATAAGCCAATTGTGTGACAAGGGATTTAAAATTATTTTTGATGAAACTCACTACCTTGTCATGAATAAAATAACAAATGAAATAAAATTCATTGGAAAAAGGAACAATAATGTATACACCGTTGATCTTGACGATGTTTCATGCGATGATGTGTGCTTGGTAGCTAAAAACCATGCAAATACGTGGTTATGGCACCGAAGACTTGGGCATGCTAGTTTTGGAGTAATCTTGTCACGCCCCGAGTGCGGAAAGAACCCAGTACGCGTGACAAGTTTATATCAATCATGTCAATCAGAGCACAAGGAAATTCGACACACAGACAGAGTACGCAAATAACAAGTGATGCGGGACGGGGCTGAAAAAGGCTAAAACCTACGACTACAACGAAGTGCGGCCAGCACTCGCACGCCAAAGGCAAGCCGGGCGGCTGACCTCTGTAGCGTTCCTCCGGGTGGAGGCGTCTCTCAACAAGAAATCCAAGCCCAACGACCGTCCCTATGAGGGAAGCGCGGGGATCTCAGCGGCTAAGGAACCGCCGTACGCCTAAGGGAATCTAGTCCGAGCTCGGCGCTCGACTAGGGCCACGGAATGGGTGCTCTCAACTCACAGTCACGCGGTGACTAAAAGACTAGCTAGGATCCTAAACACTCACGCGGCATACTAGAAAGCATACTAGTAAAGCAAATGCCAACAAGGGGAGCGTCGCACGTACCTCCACGCCTAGGCGTGGGGAAGAAACCCCGGCCGAGATCAACAACCCCGATACACAAGGTGAATAATAATACAACTCCAACCAAAAAATGCCCACTCCTCGCAGGGAGATAACAGGCTACAACATATGGATTCGGGGCTGCCAATGCACGGGCTAACGGGCGACACTCGGTGAAGGGGTGGCCGCGAGGAGGACCCGGGCGGCAGTCGGTAGGTTCGCAGCAATGCGCGACTCGGCGGTGAATGCTCCCACGGCCTGGTCCGGTGTCCGATTGAGGCGCCGTCAGCGAGGGCGCGTAGCTAGGTCACGGGAGGAAGCCTCGGCCAAAGGGGGCACTCAGATTCGCACCGAGGTGGCCGTGAGGTCATCTGCAAGTCGTGACTGGTTTCCTGCACACAGAACAGTGCACTCGAGCAGGAAAATTGAGAACTCGTTGTTCCGGTGGGCGAACGGGACGCCGCTTGAGGGAGGACGTCGGGGACGCAGAGCAGCAGGTCCCGACTGAAGGGCTCGGTCAGATATGGTCAAAGTTGGCCGGGAGAATCTCTGCAAGTCGTTGCTGATCCTGGGGTCGGACTGCACAGGTTGATCTGCGCGGTCCCACGAGAATTGACACCACGCTCAGCACCGACGTCGAAACGAGGCGAGGTCAGCGGCGTTGGAAAGGGGATGAAGAGAGGTACGATCCCTGAAGATCCCGAGTCCAGACTCCAAATTGTCCGCCCTGTGGAATTTTCGCAAGAGGGTGGGCAGGATCTGGCTCGCAGGGAGAGGGGGTTCTGCGCGATCTCACGGAGAAATTCGCCACGGCTGATGCCGAACTCCAAATGAGGCGAGACCACCTCGCACGCGTTGGCGACTCGTAGTAGAATCACCCAAAAATGGGCTGGTCGCCCAAAATCGCCAAGGACAGAGGATGTTGTCGCGGCTCTTGGAGACAAAATCTGGTTGCACCGAACTTGAACCTGAGAAGGGATAGAAGAGAGGGGGAACCTCGGCGTCGCACCGAGGGGATGGGGAGTCACACCCCGGGCTTGCTCCCGTCGCAGGAGCTAGGAGGAACAGAGGGGGGCGCAGCCTCCTTCAAGAGCAACAGCAAATCTTCTTTTCCATTCATAATAATGCTCCAAAGAAAAAATACAAACCTTTTATATGGGGAGGGGGAATGCTAGGGTTGAAACCCTAGCCAAGGGGGAAAGGGGGGGTGCGCAATGTGCTAGGGGGGGAAAGGGGGGTGCGCACCACTCCTAGATTCTAGGAGGGGATTGGGGATGGGGGGGCGGCCAAAGGAGGGAGGGGGGTGATCGGATGGGGAAGGGAAAGGGGGGGCCGCACCCCTCTTCCTATAATCTAGGAGAGGGGCGGTTGCAACCTTCCAAGAGGAGGGAAAAGGGGGGGGCGCCCAAAACCCTAACCCTAGGGAGGGGGGCGCAATTCCCCAGGTGGGCTAAGCCTTGGTTGGCCAGCTATGTCAAATGGGCCAAGGCTTGAACCAAGAAAGTGGCCCAATAGCCCTATCTCCCACCTAATAAGCATAAAAAGACCCAACTAAAGCCTAATTGGCCCCAATTGGCCTACAAAGGTCCACAAATAATAAAAGTGTCCACGCAGGGACTAATCCAAGGCCCAACATGGCCTAAAGTATAGAATAAGTGAAGATAACTCCGCTAGTCTGCCAAGTGATCGCCGAGCCAAAGGGATGCCGGCGTGCTCCGTGTGCTCCGTCGAGTAATGCGGCGCGTGTCCTCACCAATTCTCCCCGGGTGGGAAGAACTCGACCCTGTCGAGTAAGGGTCACGGTCGCTCAAGTGGCGCTCCAGCAAGTCGGGGTCGATCCTCTCTAGCTCTCCTCGTGTGATCCAGGTGTCGTCTGTCGCAGGGCGCCCTCTCCAACGCACTAGGAAGCGTTGGTAGGCTCCGCTCCTAGTAGTGGTCACCTGCTCATCCAGTATACAATCTATATGCTCGCGTTTTTGTAATGGGGCTGGAGGAGGTGGATGCTCAGAAGGTGTAACACTCTCAAGAGGAGGGGAGGGCTCAAAAGGCTCACTGGGAATCACCGCGGGGTCCCGATATGCCACTAAATCTGAGACATTGAACATCGAACAGATCCCATAGCCTTCTGGCAGCTCAATCTCATACGCATTCGACCCAATTTGCTTCAAGACTCGGAAGGGTCCAGCACCGCGGGCCTGGAGTTTCTTCACGGCCCCCGAAGGAAACCGTTCAGGTCTGACCCTGATCATGACGTACTCTCCCTTACGGAACTCACGGGTGTGTCAATGCGCGTCAGCTAACTCCTTATAACGTGCGTCGCTGGCCTCAAGGTGGTGATGATGCAGACTCCGAATAAGATGGGTAGACTCATACCTACGTGAATGCAGGGGTGGTCCTGGACATCCAAATATGGATCTAATACGACATCTACCAGACTTGACAACATGGGGAGGACCTGGACAACCAAAGTATGATCTATCATGCACATGTGTCCTACTAAATATGGTAGACTTAGGAAGACGAATAACCCCAAACTTACTCATGACATTACCCCTATATGATGAGGGACATGGAGAAACATGAGAGAGAGACATGTGTCCCCGGCCTCCTAAACTCTGGCGCCTGGGTGTATGCGAGGTGAGATGTTGACTAGTAGGTCTGGATGGGGTGTGATAATGGACCTTCTCGACAAGGTGGGGAAAAGAATACGAGTCGAGAGGCTCACCAGGGAGGGGATCGAATGGGTCAAAGAAATGATTACCCCTCCCGATAGGTCCCTTTACTATACTTGCCCATGTCTGACATTCGCCCAGGTGCAGATGATCACCTTTAGGGGCTCTAATGTATGGGGCAAGGGGCTCATGAGGGAGGCAAGGAAAGCTAGGTTCCTCCCTCGGGACCGTGACACCATAAGAGGGGACAAAATCAACCTCCACGGGCATGGGAAAGAATAAAAGGACCTCGGAGGTGATATGTCCTATGGTGTATACCGAGGTAATAGACCCCAAAGAAGGGAGCGTGAAGCTGTGACTATAGGGTTGGTCAGACCCTAAGGTCAACATATATGTCAACTCCCATTGACAATCTAAACTCCTAAGGAAGTCCTTTACATTTTCAAGAAAGTAGAAGGACCGAAAAGTGGTGTGAAAGGAGTCAAGGGGTATAATTGGGAGGGCTGGCTCCATGGAGGGGTAGCAAGGGATCGGAGCATCTAGAATTTGGCCCTTCCTTAACCAGCTAGCTAAAGGCCCTTCAATGACAAGTTCACCCTGGGGAGGCAAGAATGGCTCCAGATGAGGGTCGAAGGGAGCCTCTCCCTCAGGTGGGGAAAAGGGGTCCTCTATGATGTGGGTGGCACCTTGACTCTCCATCGAGTGTCTCGGGACGAGAGTGCCGGTCCCAACCTCCATAGGTTTAGGCACGACTGGGTGCTCCATGAGATCATTCCCTAACTCCTCAACCTTAGTTAGGTACTCCTCAGCCAACTCCTGTTCAGCCTCGTAAGTCACCGGAACAAGCCCAGGTGGGGGACATGAGCCCGGAGGCGGAGTGGATCGCTGGGGGTGGGTGGCTAGCGACACGGAGGTGGTCGGCACAGCGCCGTCATGGAAGACGAACTCGCCTGGAAGGTGAGATGGGTGTAAGGTGCAGGTCCTCCTGTCCAGGTCGATGGTCGCTCTTCTCTCCTCCAACCAAGTTTGCCCTAAAATGATGCATGGACCAGCAAGTGTGTCGATCTTACACCATGCGCCATCGTGATATAGAACGGGGCCGAACCACCGTTGAAACTCGATAAAAGCTAAGCCACCGTGGAGAACAATCTCTCTAGTCTTAGAGAGAGACTCAACAATGTCCTGTGAGACCCAATTAGATGGAACCCTACTGATGAAGTCGATCTCCGTATGCAACCCATTAGGTAGGACCGCCACGGACATGACAGGGCGCTGGAACGACTCGGTCATCGGTATAGGGATCGGGTCTCCCGACGACTGAGTGGTAGGGGCGACACCTAGGGGTCGTGCCATAAGTGCCTCGAATTGGGCCACCAGGGATGACCAATCTGACACGTGGGCTCGAGGAACCACCATGGGGCTGGCGGTGAGCTGGACATGCAAGACTCAACGAGACAAGGATAAAACTCTAACTAGACACAAACCTAAAATGACAATGCAATGGTAGGTTACCTAGATGAACTAAGAGACTCAATGCACCCTAGACAACCTAAAGACTCAAATGACCTAAGACCCCAATTTGTTAGAACAAACTGGTTCCCTAAGCTCTGATACCAATTTGATGCGGGACGGGGCTGAAAAGGGCTAAGACCTACGACTACAACGAAGTGCGGCCAGCACTCGCACGCCAAAGGCAAGCCGGGCGGCTGACCTCCGTAGCGTTCCTCCGGGTGGAGGCGTCTCTCAACAAGAAATCCAAGCCCAACAACCGTCCCTATGAGGGAAGCGCGGGGATCTCAGCGGCTAAGGAACCGCCGTACGCCTAAGGGAATCTAGTCCGAGCTCGGAGCTCGACTAGGGCCACGGAATGGGTGCTCTCAACTCACAGTCACGCGGTGACTAAAAGACTAGCTAGGATCCTAAACACTCACGCGGCATACTAGAAAGCATACTAGTAAAGCAAATGCCAACAAGGGGAGCGTCGCACGTACCTCCACGCCTAGGCGTGGGGAAGAAACCCCGGCCGAGATCAACAACCCCGATACACAAGGTGAACAATAATACAACTCCAACCAAAAAATGCCCACTCCTCGCAGGGAGATAACAGGCTACAACATATGTATTCGGGGCTGCCAATGCACGGGCTGACGGGCGGCACTCGGTGAAGGGGTGGCCACGAGGAGGACCCGGGAGGCAGTCGGCAGGTTCACAGCAATGCGCCACTCGGCGGTGAACGCTCCCACAGCCTGGCCCGGTGTCCGATTGAGGCGCCGTCAGCGAGGGCGAGTAGCTAGGTCACGGGAGGAAGCCTCGGCCAAAGGGGGCGCTCAGATTCGCACCGAGGTGGCCGTGAGGTCATCTGCAAGTCGTGACTGGTTTCCTGCACACAGAACAGCGCACTCGAGCGGGAAAATTGAGAACTCGTTGTTCCGGTGGGCGAACGGGACGCCGCTTGAGGGAGGATGTCGGGGACACAGAGCAGCAGGTCCCGACCAAAGGGCTCGGTCAGATCTGGTCGAGGTTGGCCGGGAGAACCTCTGCAAGTCGTTGCTGATCCTGGGGTCGGACTGCACAGGTTGATCTGCGCGGTCCCACGAGAATTGACGCCACGCTCAGCACCGATGTCGAAACGAGGCGAGGTCAATGGTGTTGGAAAGGGGACGAAGAGAGGTACGATCCCTGAAGATCCCGCGTCCAGACTCCAAGTTTTCCGCCCTGTGGAATTTTCGCAAGAGGGCAGGCAGGATCTGGCTCGCAGGGAGAGGGGGTTCTGCGCGATCTCACGGAGAAATTCGCCACGGATGATGCCGAACTCCAAATGAGGCGAGACCACCTCGCACGCGTTGGCGACTCGTAGTAGAATCACCCAAAAATGGGCTGGTCGCCCAAAATCGCCAAGGACAGAGGATGTTGTCGCGGCTCTTGGAGACAAAATCTGGTTGCACCGAACTTGAACCTGAGAAGGGATAGAAGAGAGGGGGAACCTCGGCGTCGCACCGAGGGGATGGGGAGTCACACCCCTGGCTTGCTCCCGTCGCAGGAGCTAGGAGGAACAGAGGGGGGCGCAGCCTCCTTCAAGAGCAACAGCAAATTTTCTTTTCCATTCATAATAATGCTCCAAAGAAAAAATACAAACCTTTTATATGGGGAGGGGGAATGCTAGGGTTGAAACCCTAGCCAAGGGGGAAAGGGGGGTGCGCAATGTGCTAGGGGGGGAAGGGGGGTGCGCACCACTCCTAGATTCTAGGAGGGGATTGGGGATGGGGGGGGCGGCCAAAGGAGCGAGGGGGGTGATCGGATGGGGAAGGGAAAGGGGGGGGCGCACCCCTCTTCCTATAATCTAGGAGAGGGGCGGCTGCCACCTTCCAAGAGGAGGGAAAAGGGGGGGGGCGCCCAAAACCCTAACCCTAGGGAGGGGGGCGCAATTCCCCAGGTGGGCCAAGCCTTGGTTGGCCAGCTATGCCAAATGGGCCAAGGCTTGAACCAAGAAAGTGGCCCAATAGCCCTATCTCCTACCTAATAAGCATAAAAAGACCCAACTAAAGCCTAATTGGCCCCAATTGGCCTACAAAGGTCCACAAATAATAAAAGTGTCCACGCAGGGACTAATCCAAGGCCCAACATGGCCTAAAGTATAGAATAAGTGAAGATAACTCCGCTAGTCTGCGAAGTGATCGCCGAGCCAAAGGGATGCCGGCGTGCTCCGTGTGCTCCGTCGAGTAATGCGGCGCGTGTCCTCACCAACAAGATATTAATAATAACAATCATAATCCAATTCCACTATTTAACCACATATCTATAATATCGATAATTCAAAACCATAATGATGATGATCCATAACCATCCATGTGGCTACAAGTCTTAACATGTTTCCATGATGACTCACATAACTGAAAGGAAGTACTATGACAAGGGACTCCAAAGAAAAGATCAAGATGAGACTAGACACGACTAGGTGAAGGCTTGGCGTTCAGAAGCTATACACTCCTCACTCGGTCTCATTCCCCGCCGATTGGTTGTCGCTATCCAAGTTACCTGTAAAGTGGGGAAAAACTTAGTGAGCGAACGCTCAGTAGGATTTATATCTCAAGAACTGGAAATGATTTAAGTAGTTACATGTTACGTGCAATGCAGGTAAGGCTATGCATGATGAACGATCATGATGTCAAGAACTTTAAAGATGAAACACTCATGATGTCAAGGTAATACTAAGGAACTATCAAGAGTTTGCACAAATTTTCAAGGGGTGATAGTATCAAATATTTCAAGCATATAAGTAACAAGTCTTGTCACGAAATTTGGCTATTTAAAGCTAGCAAGTACTCGCCTGTTCTGGGCCACGCAAGTCAAGTCAAGCACGCGAGTAATAGCAAGTATTATCACGAGAGAGTGAGTGGAATGCCTTCTACCTAGAACGACAAGTACTCCGGTGCAATGCCACACTGTGGTCAATCAACTCCCATGGGCACAAGTACTTTCGGGTGCTCCCCCCAAGACCAAATCGGGCCCTATACGCACAGGCATTGAGTCATGTAAAGTTTCTAGACATCCACTAGTTATAGCCAATGGAATTTTCAAAGAATAAGCTCATGTAGGACGATAAGGTGGATTCACGGAAGTTAAGGAGTTCAAGGATAGAATTTAACGTAAAGCTGGACCATGATAAAATTCTCATGAAACTCGTGACAAGCCGAGAAAATAGGGTGGAATTAGCGCCCTCCTGGGTGCCATCTTTCTCAGAATCGGCGCCCTAGAAAGGGGTGCCCATTCTATGAAACAGAAGAATTGGCGGATACTCAAGTGGCGCCCATTCAATTAGCGCCCGCTGGATCGGTCGCCCATTCCAGAGACACAGGAATTACTCACAAGGGCCAGGGACAGCACCATGTGAGGGCTGGATCGCCACGTTTCTCCAGAGGGACGTGACATTCAATTGGGTTCCAGGGTTTTTAGTGTACAACGTGCTCAGCGGCCTTGAGGGAATCCAAGGCTTCGCGTAGACTTACGGAGGTCCCAATGATGAAATCGCCAGTCTGAAGGATGGAATATCCCGCGGAGGGCTCAATCATCACCGAGAGTTAGGGGCTATGCGAAAAACAACGTGGAACGTGGGACTGCATCTACTGACTGAGACACAGTGCCATAGACCCGCGGTATGGGCTGAGAAAACATGATAAATCTGTGAGAGAGGAATGATAGGTGCAAGGCTCGGATTCAGAAGGGGGGTTGAATGAATCCCCTATTTAAAATTTTGTCCGATTAAAACATGTAATCGAACAATGATGCGGAATTAACACAAATAGGTGCCTTGTATGACACAAGTGCTCTCTTCGAACGAAATGGAAAGATCAGATAGACTGAACTTCTGATCTACTCTGTATGCGCTGGTGTGCAGACCCATATTCAATCAAATATGTTGTGTGCGAATAAACCACTCACTAGATGAAAGAACACATCGAGCCTAAGCATGCATCTAGATAAACACAATGGACAAACAAACCACTGCACATAAGATTTTTAGGTGGTTCGGTCCTCCAAACCTACGTCCACCCCACACTCAAACCAGAGTGTGGATTCCTACTGAAACACAGCTTAAACCGCTGAGCCTCACAGATTGCCTACAACTGCTGAGCATCACAGCTTGCTTCCGCTGGGCAGTACAGCTTAGCCATCCGCTGCCTAACAGCTTGACCCGTTGGACAATACAGCTTAGCCGACCAGAGGAATCCTCCTCTGCAACCGCTGAGCAACACAACTTGCTCCGCTAACTAACAGCTTGAATAAAGGTTCAAAAGAAAAACAAGAGATAAGAAAACACATCAACTGAAAGCTGTAAACGACATCAACACAGATATGGCTCCCATGGAGCTGACTGGATTGGATATGATCTAGATTCAAGTAGGGATAGATCTTCTGATGAAGCTTCTCTTCTTGTCCTCTAACTCTCTATCTCTCTCTATCTTTCTTCTTCTTTATCGTTTCTTTTCTTCTCTGCTACTCTCTCTCTATCTTTCTCTTCTCTCTAGATTGTGCAGGCTCTTTCTGCTTCTGCTCTTCTAAGGTATTTTTTGATCCTCACACTACACGATCACCTTCTCCAGATGGAGAAGTCTTCTTTTTATAGCAGCAACAGATAGGTGGGCGTGTGTCCTCCACGAATTCCCACCCTATAGCCTAGACCACGTGGCAGCATTTTAGCTCACTACTTTACACGTGTCACGATCCTAGCACATCCTCCATTCTTGGATCACGTGCCCTTCTTAAACTCCTCGAGCAGATATCCTGCAAAGGTCAGACTTAATATCAATTAAAATCAATATGAGGATAGTAGAAAGATGCACAGAGTTGGTTCGAGAGTGTATAGACTTGCTAAGTCATCAAGGCAACCGTGTGCAGACTTAGTATTCAAATGCACGAACTTTACGTATGTATGGAATAAAAGTTGCACAGACATGCCACCAAGGAATGTACAGACTTTGAGTGCATTGTACAAAAGATGCACAGACTTGCCGTCGAAGAATGTACAGACTTTGTTGTGTAAGATGAACACATGCACGGACTTAGTCACGTGCAGTAACAAAAGTTGCATCGACTTGAGTTCATGCTGTAACAGGAGTTGCACGGACTTGGTGACATTGTGTATGCATGGAATCAAGAAGATGCACTGACATCGCTCATGCAAGAAAACATGCATTGAATATGTATGCCTTAGACACAATCAAGACGCTGAGTGAGACTCAGACATGCATCGACTTGGCATGAGCGAAGGGAAGAATATGCACTGACTTAAAGCCACCATGAACCACAAATATGATATGCACAGGCCTAGACAGTTAATCCTGCACTGACTCGGTTACGTGCTGCAACATAGCTTGCATCAACTTTATGTATACATGTACGAGCATAACGACATGTGAGCAACCTTGTATGAACTCAAGGTTCATGCAGCAAACATATGCATGGACTTAGGTTGTTCAGGATGAAAGTATGCACCAAGAAGCCATGTAGTCTAGGCAAAACTCTGTACTGACTTAACCTGTGCATGGACATTTAATCAGAACAATGCACTCAAAACATCATTTCATCAACAATGCACAAGGGGCCTGAACCTAACACACTCCCCATAGCAGTTAGCATAGATCATCATCATTCTTATGTGGTGACTCATTGAGTTGCTATCATCAAAATAATAACACACTATCATCAAAAGACAAGGGGCACAACAATCTCCCCCTTTTTGATGATGTCAACACAATGAGTCACGCAGACTCAGCAAACAATTCTCCCCCATTGACATAATCAAAAAGGAAATGATTTGCGAGGGGAATGAAAGACATGTATGAAATATGATACCAATTCTCCCCCATAGAAACATGCAAAGTGAGCACTGAAGAATAAAATAAAAGAACTCCCCCTATAGACATGAATGTTTGACTACTCTCCCCTTAAATGCAGATGACCCAGAACTCCCCCTGAAGTGCAGGAATGAACTCTGGTTATCCAATGAAGCAATCTGAGATCTGCCACCACAAGGAATCCAAAACAATAATGGTTATGGCACTTCACATATGTATGGACAGAATAAAGCTGGTGGAAGGTCCACAGAACTAGAACAGGTTACAGAAACAAGATGGAAGATTCCAATAGTGTGGAGAGTAAAACAGATGATGATAGGAAAGTAAAGGTAGAAAAGAGTAGGGGTGAGAAACAGTCAAGGCACAGTACATCTCAAGGAACAACCAATCAACAGATAAGAGAGAATTGTCAACAAGGTTCCTGTTGATTAAGTTGTTAGGGGTGAATCAGATCATGAGGGATTGTAAGGCATGCACCACTCCAATAAGTCTTAACATGAATAGACTCTCCTATCATAGAGGGTTATGAATTGGTAACTTGACCAACCTGATTTAATTATGATGTATATCAAATTTGTCAGTTAAACTCAATACTTATATCTGAATTCAAGTTTTAATAAAAGTGAACCAAATAATTAGATAACACTCAGGACCAATCATCTTTATCTTACACGCATGATCTCAATGACTCCTTTGAGAGTTATACAGATTAGTATTGAGATTAAACACTTTTACAAGAGCATGAGTTGACAGAGTTTGCAAGATTTTCATTTGAATCACATTATTCTTTTCCTGAGCAATTTAAGTTGATCAACACCTTTTTACGTGAGGCACAACATGTCTCAGGTGAAGTGACCCAGTTACTCAGTGTAATAACTGGCATTGCCTCTCAACATTGAGACCAGAGTTAGACATAGAAGTGTCTTTTTACGTGAGGAGACACCTTGATCAGAGGCCAGACTTCTCAGTTACTCAACATAAACATGCCATTGCTCTGTCAGGTTCTCAATGATTTTTGCTTTAAGCGACTATGACACTTCATGACTTGGGTTTACTTCATTTCTTTGATGGAGGACCCAGTTTCTCAATGAACAAAGTCATTACATTACTAACCGATTTTCTTTTTAGACAGACTCTTCAAGGTTAATGTTTAAGAACAATACCGACTCTATGTATCTCAACCAAAGTAGCTTTGATTTTAAATTTTTAGATTTCAGATGAGTGAATCTAAGGTTTTCATGACCCATATGGTTAAAGTTTATTAAAGCTTATCATTCAGATATTTTCAAGTCATTTAAATGCAAATCTGAGAATACATTAACCTTATATCAGTCTGATTCAGTGGTCACTCTTAAACCTATATGATAGGAATTTCTACATGATTCTCAGACTGAATTGCATGGCATGCAGCTTGAGTTCCTCAGATTAGATCAAAAATACAGCTGACCAACTAATCAACAATAGATACAAATCAATCACATCAGCTAAGAAGAATGTGAAGGATAAGTGTAAGCTGGTGAAAGAAACAACAACAGGAAAGAAGAGCATCGAAAGAGTGTATATCAACAAACAGTAGCTGAGTTTGGAATACAGATAGATCAGCTATTTCAGTGATGACAGTAGAGAATTCAAGTAAAATAAATTGAGAGCAGCAGAAGATCCAATAAACTTAACAGGAGAATTTCAGGTAAAGGTGAACAGGATGATCAAAAAAAAGCTCCCTCTGTCTAGATGCATCATGTAAACAACAAAGCATGAGCAGCAGTATGGTTAATCAAGAATGATTGAACTCCCCCTGACTAAGTGCATGATATATGATGAAAGCACATCACATGATTTCAAGTTTGACATTCAATTATAATCCATGCACTTCAGACAGAAGTGAGCTACCATGAACATGATTGAGCAATTCCCATTTCAGAAAATTTCAATTTAGCCCCAATAGAGTAACATGATATACAGTCGTTTCAAATTCTCAATTTTCGGATGATGGAATTTAAACAGAGTGTTCAGAACTGACCTGAAGCATAGGATCCTGGGGTTTTCATTTTGAGTGCCTTGGTTTATTTACCCCTCTTTGTTCGTTCCAAGGCACACCTGCTGCACATTAATCATTTTGATCCTGCAGGGACCCAAACAGCCTTGGGTCCTGCGTTAACCCTGACAGGTGTTCTGAACAGTCTCTTAGCAACATTATCATCATAATCTATCAGGTAACAACTATCCATGGAGTGACCAGATTTTCCACAATATCTACATGAAACAACAGATTTTCTGGTCCTATGATGCATATCAACAACAGTATGAGACCCATGAACATAATCATAAAATGTTCTGTTGTATGCATGGACAGTTTGATTCTTATTACATGACAACCAACAATTTGCATACTTGTGACCTGGCTTACCACAATTGAAGCATGAAGTATTTACAGGTCTTGTTCTAGAGAATTTAGCAAATTTGGAATTAACGTGATTTCCCTGAACATACCAGTAGTCCTTGACTGCATGGCCATATTTCCCACACTTAAAGCACCTTAGGTGCTTACCTCTTGAGTCATTGTTTCCCCATGAAGGCCCAAACCAGCATTGAATAGCTTTATGACCACGTTTGTTACAGTTATAATAGGTGATGTGTTGGTTTGAAGCAAACGTGTTCCTTTTGGGGTCATGATGATTTGTAAAAACTTTATCATGCATCATATCATCATTTTCCATTACATTACAGTCTTCCATACAATGACCATGCCTGCCATAGTAATGACATGAAACCAGTGACTTTCTTGCAGTATGGTTACTAACACACTGGCTAGATGCATGCGAATGAGTAGATGAGGAATGAGCAGTGTGCATCGACTCATCGAATTCAACAGAGCTAGCAGATTTTAGAGCACGAGTAGGAACAAATCTAATCTTATTCTTTTGAGCATTCTTCTTTAAATTCTTCCCCTTTTTTTCACTTTTCATTTGTTTTTCATTTTTCTGAGCGTTGAACTGAAATACAGATGATGAAGGTGCTTTCTGATTCTTACTTTGTTTTGGGGATTGATTTGTAGTACCAGCTACATCAGAGTTTTGCACAAAAGTGGTGTATAGCTGGTTTCTAATAGTTTTCTTAACATCAGAACTGCCACTTATCCCCTTTTTTGAATTATCATCCTCACCTTCCATGACAGCTTTCATTTTTCCTTTATTTTTAGCAGACTCGGATGTTGAGTTTTCCAGATCATGAATTCTATTCTCCAAAGAAGCAATGTGAAGTTCATAACTGGCTATCTCCTGTTCACTGTAATTAACGCATTCATTTAGAACTTTGTTTGCAGTTTTATACTTCTAAATTTCTTGTTCCAGATTGCTCAAAATTTTTGATTCTTCATCATATACATGTTTTCCTTTTTCTAAGGTAAGAAGTTTTTCAAACATAGCAGTGTTTAACCATTTTAATTTTTCAATTTCAGCTTTCAGTTCAATGTTTTCGTTGGTCAGCTTCTGAATTTCTTCACCACTAGATACAGACTCTACTCTTTCAATCAATTCTTCTTCTCTTTCCTCCACTTTAATTTTCTCAGCAAGCATATTTATGTGATCTTCTTTAGATGAGCCAATCAGCTTATTCAGCCATTCATTCTCACTATAAAGATCTTCATTGCATTCTTTTAGAGCCAAGCACTTGTTGCAACTTGATTTTAGAGAGGAAACATGCACACCTTCCTTGTTAACTTTCTCTATTTCAGCTTTAAGATTTTTATTATTCCTCTAAATTTCACTGTTCTCAGCTTTCAATTTCTTCATATCAGAATTAATCCTTTCCAACTCTTCCAGATTTATCAGATGTTCATCAGTTTTCACCTTTAACTGACTTTCTAATTTGAAAATTTTATTGGCACATTCTTGGTTTTCATTTTTCAGCAAGCACATTTGCTTCAGATTCAAGTGAGTCTCAGACAAACATTCATCATATAATTCATTAATCTTCAAGCACTTTTCGCATGATGAATTAGAATCATTTTTATCAATTTTCTTTTTCATTTTCTTATACTATTTTCTTAAATGATCATGAGACTCCAGCAATTCATTATATGCAGCAATCCAATCATCCAGGGTGTAATTTTTAAAGATGTTTACCTTATCATAGTCATGTTCTTCATCTTGATTGCTATTTTGTTCACTCTCTTGAGCCATCATGCATCGATCATCATCTCTACTGCAACCAATCCTCAATTTATCTAGGATTTCCTTGGCAGACCTGCAGGATGAAACACATGAAGTTAGATTTCTGTCAAGGGATCCCTTCATCAAGTTTACTGCTCTATCATTGACAGAATTTTTTAATTTATCCTTCTTGGTCCATTTGGATTTATCTCTTGATAATGTGTATGGACCTTGAGTTATTACCTTCCAAAGGTCAGGATCAACTAACCTTACGTACCGATGCAGGCTCTCTAACCATAGATCGAAGTCTTTACCTTTGAACATCGACAGATGAGCCATAAGGACAGATAAGAGGCAGCAGCAAAATCACGAAAGAATGCACCAAAATCTCGATCGGAGCATGATAGACAACATACAGAAATGGCACCTAAACCAGCATGATCCTCTATAGATCGTTGGATCTGAATGCACAGAGACCTACTTTGATACCAATTGATAGGTGTAAGGCTCGGATTCAGAAGGGGGTTGAATGAATCCCCTATTTAAAATTTTGTCTGATTAAAACCTGTAACCGAACAATGATGCAGAATTAACACAAATAGGTGCCTTGTATGACACGGGTGCTCTCTTCGAACGAAATGGAAAGATCAGATAGACTGAACTTCTGATCTACTTTGTATGCGCTGGTGTGCAGACACATATTCAATCAAATATGCTGTGTGTGAATAAACCACTCACTAGATGAAAGAACACATCGAGCCTAAGCATGCATCTAGCTAAACACAATGGACAAACAAACCACTGCACAGAAGATTTTTAGGTGGTTCGATCCTCCAAACCTACGTCTACTCCACACTCAAACCAGAGTGTGGATTCCTGTTGAAACACAGCTTAAACCGCTAAGCCTCACAGCTTGCCTACAACTGCTGAGCATCACAACTTGCTTCCACTGGGCAGTACAGCTTAGCCATCTGCTGCCTAACAGCTTGACCCGTTGGGCAATACAGCTTAGCCGACCAGAGGAATCCTCCTCTGCAACCGCTGCGCAACACAGCTTGCTCCGCTGACTAACAGCTTGAATAAAGGTTCAAAAGAAAAACAAGAGACAAGAAAATACAGCAACTGAAAGCTATAAATGACATCAACACAGATGTGGGTCCCATGCAGCTGACTGGATTAGATATGATCCAGATTCCAGTAGGGACAGATCTTCTGATGAAGCTTCTCTTTCCAGTAGGGACAGATCTTCTGATGAAGCTTCTCTTCTTCTCCTCTAACTTTCTATCTCTCTCACAATCTTTCTTCTTCTTCTTCGTTTCTTTTCTTCTCTGCTACTCTCTCTCTATCTTTCTCTTCTCTCTGGATTGTGCAGGCTCTTTCTACTTCTGCTCTTCTAAGGTATTTTTTGATCCTCACACTACACGATCACCTTCTCCAGATGGAGAAGTCTTCTTTTTATAGCAGCAGCAGATAGGTGGGCATGTGTCCTCCACGAATTCCCGCCCTAGAGCCTAGACCACGTGGCAGCATTTTAGCTCACTGCTTTACACGTGTCACGATCCTAGCACATCCTCCATTCTTGGATCACGTGCCCTTCTTAAACTCCTCGAGCAGATATCCTGCAAAGGTCAGACTTAATATCAGTTAAAATCAATATGAGGATAGTAGAAAGATGCACAGAGTTGGTTCGAGAGTGTATAGACTTGCTAAGTCATCAAGGCAACCGTGTGCAGATTTAGTATTCAAATGCACGAACTTTACGTATGTATGGAACAAAAGTTGCACAGACATGCCACCAAGGAATGTACAGACTTTGAGTGCATGGTACAAAAGTTGCACAGACATGCCGTCGAAGAATGTACAGACTTTGTTGTGTAAGATGCACACATGCACGGACTTAGTCGCGTGCAGCAACAAAAGTTGCATCGACTTGAGTTCATGCTGCAACAGGAGTTGCACGGACTTGGTGACACTGTGTATGCATGGAATCAAGAAGATGCACTGACATCGCTCATGCAAGAAAACATGCACTGAATATGTATGCCTTAGACACAATCAAGATGCTGAGTGAGACTCAGACATGCACCGACTTGGAATGAGCGAAGGGAAGAATATGCACTGACTTAAAGCCACCATGAACCACAAATATGATATGCACAGGCCTAGACAGTTAATCCTACACTGACTCGGTTACGTGCTGCAACATAGCTTGCATCAACTTTATGTATGCATGTACGAGCTTAACGACATGTGAGCAACCTTGTATGAACTAAAGGTTCATGCAGCAAACATATGCATAGACTTAGCTTGTTCAGGATGAAAGTATGCACCAAGAAGCCATGTAGTCTAGGCAAAACTCTGTACTGACTTAACCTGTGCATGGACATTTAATCAGAACAATGCACTCAAAACATCATTTCATCAACAATGCACACGAGGCCTGAACCTAACACACTCCCCATAACACTCCCCATAGCAGTTAGCATAGATCATCATCATTCTTATGTGGTGACTCATTGAGTTGCTATCATCAAAACACAAGGGGCACAACAAGGAAACTGCGCCTAATCAGAGGTCGCCATTTAATGAAATAGCGGCTTTTTGAGTAGTCGCTCAATCATATTCATAACTGAATTTTCTTGAAAATAATAAGAATTAACGACACTACGCACGGGCGTTAATTCGAATAATTTCCAGTAAATCAATATAATTAATTACAATTAGAAACCTTGTAAAAGGGTGCTTATTCATTAATTAACATCTACTGTCAGGTCTCAAAATCTTAATTTCCATATATTTTACTTTTTAACTAATATTTTTGCAAATAACGACACTGTATAGGGGCGCTTATTATTTAAATAGCGACTATGAGGCTGTCCCCCATTATTTGTCTGATGCTACGCATCGGGCAGGTACAATCATAGACACATGGTATTTTCAGTTTATCAAATCAACTAAGTAAAGACATGTATAGGTAGAGAAAAATATACAGGTTCAAAAACATGTTTGTGCATTAAATTTAGCATCAGGTTACATAGTTATTTAATTTCTAAGCATGTGTATTTATTAAATCACGTTAAAAGATATGGCGACATGGCTATGGTCGTAAATTAATGGACGACCAAGGGTCTGTTGCATAATTTTTCAATTTGCGACTCTGTGCACGGTCGTTCATCAATTGACGCCCAGAGACTGGTCACTATTTACAAAACTCACTAAAGCAATGCTAAAACTCAAGGAAAACATTACTGCATGACCTATATGCATGTATCCCACTAGTTTACACGTTGGGCTTCATTTGCTTGAGAACACCTACCTTTTTGGGGTGAATAATGAGGACCGAAAGTAGTAGTAGAAGGAAGAAGAAAGAGGAAGCAGTGGCCTCCTCACGTAGTAGCAGCAGGAAGAAGAAGTCAAGCCCTTCACGTCCCCTTCAACAAGGCTTCAGCAGTAGGAGGAAGAAAGAGGAAGTAGGCTCTCCCTCCTGAGGTTTCACGAACAGCAACAGAAGAAAGTATGGACAGCTGCAGCAATAGTGGCTGCCTGTTCGACCAGGGAGGTTATTTATAGGGAAAGAAAACCCTAAGGGGTCAAATGTCATCGAAATCAAGGTCTAAAAACCTTTCTATGCGTCTTTCCAACCCCTTCCAAAAAGCTAGCCGCCTGCCATGCGTTGGTTTAAAACGTTTAAAACCCTAAAGCTAATACCCCATGCCTATTCGATGCATTTCTGGTCTGACCTTGGATGGAGGTAATGGGTTTTGGTACTATAGATAGCCCTCATGTATATAGGTATTATGTTTATACTTCCAAGCTCCTTATAATCTATATGCCCACTTAGCTCACGTATACATGGCTCCATTATATATGGTTTCTGCATGGGAATGGGTTAAGGTTACTATTATTATTATCGTGAGGGTTGGGCTGTTTGAAATCATGGTAAATTTGATTTCAATAGCATACATGGAGACATGGAGGGTGCGAAGTACTTACAGTCTAAAATAGCTCTGGATATCTCCTTCTCATAGACTCCTCGGTTTCCCACATGGCTTCTTGTTCCAAGCACTTATTCCATTGGACTTTCACCATAGGGATAGTCTTGTTCCTCACAACTCGGACTTCTCAGTCGAGGATCTTCATCAGCTTTTGCTCGTAGGTAAGGTCCTTTTGTATCACTAAGTCATTGTGGTCAATGACATGGAAATGATCATGCACATACTTCTTTAACATAGAGATGTGGAATACATTGTGCAGTTCCGATAGTTGTGGAGGCAAAGCAACGCGGTAAGCCACCTCGCCCACTCTTTCCAACACTTCAAATGGACCGATGTATCTTGGGGTAAGCTTGCCCTTAACACCAAATCTTCTAATGTCTCAACCAGGAGAGACCTTGAGGAAAACATGGTCTCCAACTTGGAACTCCAGATCTCTTCTTCTATTGTCAGCATATGACTTCTGCCTAGACTGAGCTATCTTGAGTCTATCCAGGATGAGCTAGACCTTCTTAGTTGTGTCTCTTACCATATCCGGGCCTAGTATTTGTCTTTCGCAGACTTCATCCCAGCATATAGGAGATCGACAACTCCTGCCATAAAGTGCTTCGAACGGAGCCATCTGAATACTAGCCTGATAGCTATTGTTATAAGCAAATTCATCCAGGGGCAAGTGGTCATGCCAGCTTCCGCTGAAATCGATGACACATGCCCTTAACATATCTTTAACAACCTGATTGGTTCTCTCAATCTGACCATCTATTTGGGGATGGAAGGCAGTGCTAAAGTTGAGTTTCGTCCCCAGGGAGTTTTGTAGACCCTTCCAAAAATGGGAAGTGAAGCACGGGTCTCAGTTAGACACGATCGACACAGGTACACCATGCAATCTTACAATCTCCTTGATGTATAATGCGGCTAGGACATCAACCGACCAACGGCTCTTGACAGGTAGGAAATGGGCCGATTTGGTCAAACGGTCGATGATTACCCAGATGCCATCATGTCCGCCCTTAGACTTAGGCAAGCCCATGATGAAGTCCATACCGATGTCTTCCCACTTCCACTTGGGAATATCTAGCGGATGCAACTTTTCGGCGGGTTGCTGGTGTTCCGCCTTCACTTGTTGGCATGTGAGACAGCGAGACATGAAATCAGCTACCTCCCTTTTCATATTGGGCCACCAAAAAGTTCATTTCAAGTCTTGATACATTTTAGTGGCTCCAAGGTGAATTATGTACCTTGATCGGTGAGCTTCTTCTAGAATCTTCTTATTCAACTCGGGACAGTTCGGAACACATGTCCTCTCATGGAATAGCAATCTGCCATCAGATGCCAGCTTAAAATCTGGTTGTTCTTCTAGCTTATCCTTTACTTCCACTAGCATAAGGTCTTCATCCTTATCTTCTTAATCTCGGACAACACATCCGGATGTACACTCATGTGAGATAGAATAATACACCCCTTCTTTTCAGTGCTTATATCAAGATCAGAGAACTTCTCCAATAACTTCCATTCTTGTATCATACAGTTTGCCAATGTTGCTCTCGATTTTTGACTCAGGGCATCTACTACAGAATTTCCCTTACCAGGGTGGTATTGTATCGTGAAGTCGAAATCCTTGAGATATTCAAGCCAACGCCTCTGCCTCTTGTTGAGTTCCCATTGGGAAAATAGATACTTGAGGCTTTTGTAATCGGAGTACATAGTGAATTGTTCTACGTAGAGATAGTATCTCCAGATTTTTAAGGCGAACACTACCGCGGCTAGCTCCAAGTCATGCACCAGGTAGTTTTCTTCATGTTTCTTCAATTGCCTAGAAGAGTATGCAATGACTCTCCCTTGTTGTATTAAGACACACCCGAGGCCAATACTAGAAGCATCGGTATATAGCTCGTACTTCTCTCCTTCCATTGGTAATGATAAGACTGGAGCAGTAGTTAAGAGATCCTTCAATGCTTGAAAACTCTTCTCACAATCTTCATTCCACTCATAAGGCACCTCCTTGCAAGTCAGTCTCGTGAGAGGAAGATCAATCTTTGAGAAGTCTTCAATGAAACGCCAGTAATAACCAGCCAGCCCCAAGAAACTTCGAATCTCTGTTGCATTTGTTGGTCGTTCCCAATTCTTCACGGCCTCAACCTTTGAAGGGTCGACAGAAATTCCATCCTTCGAGACTACATGGCCCAAGAAGGATACTTCCTCGAGCCAGAACTCGCACTTGCTAAATTTGGCATACAATTTATTTTTCCCTCAATATTTGCAATGCCTTCCTCAGATGTACTTCGTGATCTTCTTCGGTCTTTGAATAGATCAGAATATCATCAATAAAGACCACAGTAAATTGGTCTAAGTGGGACCTGAAGATGTTGTTCATTAACTACATAAAACTGATAGGGGCATTTGTTAGTCCAAAAGGCATAACAGTTAATTCGTAATGCCCATACCTGCTTCGGAATGCAGTCTTGTGAATGTCCTCTTCTTTGATCCTTAGTTGGTGATAACCCGATCGAAGATCAATCTTTGAGAAGCATTTTGCTCCAGAGATTTGATTAAATAACTCATCGATCCTCGGCAGCGGGTACTTGTTCTTGATTGTGAGATGGTTTATCTGCCGATAATCGATGAAGAGTCTCATCGATCCATCCTTCTTCTTGACGAATAATACAGGTGCTCCCCACGGGGAAGTGCTTGGTCTGATAAAACCTCTTTTCAACAATTCTTTTAGTTGCTCCTTTAGTTCTTTCAACTCAGCGGGGGACATTCTGTACGGTTCCTTAGAAATAGGGTCATCATCCGTGCACTGCATTACACGGAATATCCTCTCGATTTCCTTCAGCCAATTCTCGGCATCGTTGGGGTCGGACGAGCCGGTGAATTTAGGTGGGTTCATGTTCCGGAAACCTTTGTGGAGATCACCAGCTCCACGGTTAGCACTGCCTTGCGCCACTTGCTGTAGCGCCTACGTAAGACCTTGCACTGTGTGCTGCATCTCGCGCCATTGTGCTCTTTCAGCGGCCATAATCCTATAAGAGATTTTACTCTAATTAGTGTCGCCCTTTCAATTATAAAGTTGGACGTCAACATAGGGCTTAACCCGTGGTTCTACCCATCTCACCGGGTGTAAGGGGTATACCTATCCTTGGACTTGGGTTTCCTAGGAGTTTGAAATCATAGGCTCTGATACCACAAAAACTGTCACGCCCCAAGCGCAGACAGAACCCAGTACGCGTGACGAGTTTATATCGTTCATGTCAATCAGAGCACGAGGAAATTCGACACACAGACAGAGTACGTAAATAACAAGATATTAATAATAACAACCATAATCCAATTCCACTATTTAACCACATATCCATAATACCGATAATCCAAAACCATAAAGATATTGATCCATAACCATCCATGTGGCTACAAGTCTTAACATGTTTCCATGATGACTCACATAACTGAAAGGAAGTACTATGACAAGTGACTCCAAAGAAAAGATCAAGACGCAACTAGACACGACTAGGTGATGACTTGGCATTTGGAAGCTCTACACTCTTCACCTGGTCTCATTCCCCTCCGATTGGTTGTCGCTATCCAAGCTACCTGCAAAGTGGGAAAAAACTTGGTGAGCGAACGCTCAGTAGGATTTATATCTCAAGAACTAGCAATGCTTTAAGTAGTTACATGTTATGTGCAATGCAGGTAAGGCTATGCATGATGAACGATCATGATGTCAAGAACTTTAAAGATGAAACACTCATGATGTCAAGGTAATAATAAGGAACTATCAAGAGTTTGCACAAATTTTCAAGGGGAGATAGTATCAAGTATTTCAAGCATGTAAATACTAAGTCTTGTCACAAAATTTGGCTATTTAAAGCAAGCAAGTACTCGCCCGTTCCGAGCCATGCAAGTCAAGTCAAGCACATGAGTAATAGTAAGTATTATCACGAGAGAGTGAGTGGAATGCCTTATATCTAGAATGACAAGTACTCTGGTGCAATGTCACACCATGGTCAATCAACTCCCATGGGCACAAGTATTTTCGGGTGCTCCCACCATGACCAGACCGGGCCCTATATGCGCAGGCATCGAGTCATGTAAAGTTTCTAGACATCCACTAGTTATAGCCAATAGAATTTTCAAGGAATAAGCTCATGTAGGACGATAGGGTGGATTCACGGACGTTAAGGAGTTCAAGGATAGAATTTTACGTAAAGCTAGACCATGATAAAAAATCTCATGAAACTCGTGACAAGCCGAGAAAATAGGGTGGAATTAGCGCCCTCCTGGGTGCCATCTTTTTCAGAATCGGCGCCCTGGAAAGGGGCGCCCATTGTATGAAACAGAAGAATTGGTGGATACTCAAGTGGCGCCCATTCAATTAGCGCCCTCTGGATCGGTCACCCATTCTAGAGACACAGGAATTACTCACAAGGGCCAGGGACGCACCATGTGAGGGCTGGATCGCCACGTTTCTCTAGAGGGACGTGACATTCAATTGGGTTCCTGGGTTTTTAGGGTACAACTTGCCCGGTGGCCTTGAGGGAATCTAAGGCTTCGCGTAGACTTACGGAGGTCCCAATGATGAAATCGCCAGTCCGAAGGATGGAATATCCCGCGAAGGGCTCAATCATCACCGAGAGTTAGGGGCTATGCGGAAAATAACGTGGAACGTGGGACTGCATCTACAGACTGAGGCATAGTGCCATAGACCCACGGTATGGGCCGTGAAAATGCGATAAATCTATGACCCAGGGTTCGGATACCGAGTAAACCTGATACCACTTGGATCCTGCGAGGCCTCCCAAGAGCGGTAAAGCTCCGAAGGGATAAAAGGAGTGTGTGGAGTACATTGAAGTTCCAGATAAAGTAGTAAGTAATTAATATTTCATTGATCAGGTTTGCTAAAGTAGCAGAAATAAAATTACTTTTTTAATTAATAAATTAAAACTAATAGAGTCCAGTCCAAAGGAAGACAAGTAAAGTCCAACAGAAAGGGAAACGTACCCTCAAGTCGAGGGAAGCCCGACACTGGCAACGCTGGCAACAGAACTACCGCACAACGGAACTCACAGCACAAGGAAGCACAGCTACACCTGAAAAGTCAGGGGTGAGCCTCCTGTCACTGGCTCAGTAGGGATCCCGCAAAACTCTACCGGAAATAACACAAAAGCAGCAGTGCTAAACTACAACAGTAAAGCTATAAAAGCTAGAGTAAGAATAGCTAAAGGAAAGAGTAAAGCCGTAACAAGGAAACATGGTCGTCGATCGAACCACGACTCTCTAAGCTACTCCAAACAGCAATAGAAAGGCGAACCCCGATCTCACAAAGTCGGGAGTTACCGATCCATCGTCAAATCATGAAACCTTATCACGAAAAGCCTAAGCCTACCAAAACAGGCAAAAGTCTACAAAAGACCTATGCTGTAATACCTTAGATTCTTATCGGATCTTTCGGATCCTTTTCGGAGTGCTTTCGGATAGCTTTTGTGGGTCCAGAGTTGAGTTTTACGATCCACATGGGTTTTTCTCTCGTACAAGTTACAGAACCCTGTGGTGAGTTTATTTCTCAGTTCATAGACTCGAGGACGCTACCATTGTGATGTACTCTTCACGAGGATCGTTTCGGCTTTTTTTCATATTTTTCTGAATTAGGGGATTTTCGGCATAAAAATTAGAATTTCAGAAAATTAGGAAAATAAATTTCTTTCTATTTAACCTTCCTCACCCTCTCTCCTCCCTCATTTCTCACCTCTCTTTCTCTCTCTCATTCCCTCTCCCCTCTGCTCCTCTCAACGTGGGGTGCACACCGTTGGCGAGCTGGCTGAGGCGAGGACGCGATGGAGTGATCGGGACGCGTGATGGGGCGACGGATTGAGCGTGGCACGGTGCGATCCCTCGGTGGATTCAAAGCCTGCGCGGTTCGTTGTGTTGGTGGATTTCGGCATGGTTTAGTCGCTTCGGCGTACGAAATCATCGGTGGAGGTAGAGAAATGGATCACCTACTTCTCCTCTATGTTCCCTCGCAGTTTCACGCCGAACGGTGAGCATATGAGTGGGTTTTATATCGTTTGGGTGAAATCATGCTTTTGGGGTGTTCATAGGGTTTGTCGAAAAATGGTGACAGTTTTCAGATTAGTTGATATCATTCGAACCCCTGGAATGTCAGCATTCCAGATCCGCTGATTTCGTGTCGATAGGTCGTCATTTGGGACCGGTACGAGCTCGGGAACCCCGGTGACCCAAATAGGGTTGATTCGATGGAATCACCCGTTTCTTGCGATTAAGCTATTGCATGTGCCCCTTTCGGCCGGTGAAAGGTTACTTTTGTCCATTAGAACTGTTTCCCCTTCGATCGGGATCGACGGGGCATTGAACTGGGCTTTATGGCTCGGATCCACCAATTTTCCACCGTAACCGGTCGACCGCCGTGGGCTGGCCGGTCGACCGGCCGGCATTCATAGCGGATGGGTGACCGCCGTGTCGGTCCGGTCGACCGACCGCCAAGGTCCGGTCGACCGACCCTGTCAAGTCGATCGACCCCAGGCGTAAGGTCGACCGAAATTCTGTATTTTTGACCATTTTGAGTCCCGATCGGTCCGGTTAAGACGCAATGACCGACCTATGGCCTCGCGAGTGTCCCGGACACCCAGTGGGTTCCGTGTCCATGTTTCTGGGGTGTCATGAGGTGCCGTGTTACCTCGATTAGCATGCCCATAGGTGTGTATGTCTCGGGCTTTATGTTACACTCGATCGAGTCACCGTGTATCGGTGTGAGTGCGGTGGGGTTCCCCTACATGTGTGTGGTCTCCCTTGAGTTCCCATCTTGAGGGGATGGTCTCGACGGCTCGTGAGCTGCCTCGGTGTTTGTGTTACCGTGGTTTTAGACCTAGTCAAGAATTTAAGTCGGTTGTCCTTGGCGGCCCAACCTTCGTCCGCCTCTTCGTTGTGGCGCCCCATTCTTAGGCCGCTACAAGTCGTTTGACTTAGGTCAATGTTTTAGGGCGGTTGTCTCTTGGACCGCCTAGTCCGTGTGGCGGGTCTATATTAGACCGCTTGGTGGTTTAACTGAGTAGGTCGGTTCGAGGGTTGACTAGGTGTAGCGGCCATATCTTTGACCGCCACAGTCACCTCACGGCCCGGTGTAAGACTGCCAGAGTCCTTGCCTCTGTGTGTGTAGCGGCTTCTTCCTTGGCTGCTTGTGTTGCTTAGCGGCCGAGTGATGTATCGCTTGCGTCCCAGAGGATGGTTTACCGGTATTTTGGTTTCCGAGTGTCTTGGCTTGACCTCGTGGTTTGCCCATTATTCTGTGGACGTCTTTTGATGTCCTATGAGGGCTATGACCATGTTATACGGTAGCCAGGTGTTCTTTGTTATTTGTTAGTTTTCTGTACTGCTTCGGAGTCGTTGTTAGGTTCTGGTCAACCTGGTGAGACCTAGTGGTTGACAGGTGACCTTGTGTGTGTCTCGACTATTCTGGATAGCTCGAGACATGGTTCTGGATGTCTTGAGGCATGGTCTTACCTTGATTTACGTGTCCAGGTGCTTTGAGGGTCTTGATGCTCCCTCAGATCTCCGTGAGTCATTTCCTCCGGATGCATCGTTTCTTCTAGCTTAGGATTAGACCAATTGGCGGCTCGTTCCGCTTTGTGCGATGATCTTGAATCTGAGTCGTGAGACTCAAAGATCGTTGTATTAGCAAGTGTAGTTGTCTTGTCGTGAGTCTGTTGGCGGTTGGTATGCTGCCTTGGTGCTTTGTAGTACGCGTGACAGTGCTTGCTTGGCATGTCTGTACTGCAGCGCTCGTGTTTCAGAGTCTTTGTGTCTAGTGAGCCTCCACTAGTCGTAGCCTCATGATCTCGAGTGTCGGCCCACCTGGGAGTGGTGATGAGAGCAGTTCCCGAGATACGATTTTTAAGCTAGTTTTCGTGGGCCCCTACTTTACGGTAGCGTCATGCTGGGGGGGGAAAACTAGCTAGAGGCCTGGCTCTAGGCAAGAGTCAGTGTGTGCACACGTGGTCAGGGGCGTTTGGACTGACGCCGACGGGCGTGACCCTGACTAGTCACTCGTTACTGTAGTTCTTGTTCTGGTTCTGTGAGTATCTCAGTCTCCGTCGTTCTCGGCGTCCGTAGGGAGATACTTGTGACGCAGTACAAGATGTCAGTGGACGCATCTGGCTGTTCTTCTAGTGAGGATGATGCGGGACGACTACGGGACTTGACTCGGGCGGGTTGCGACCTTGGACTCTAACGGACGACTCGACTAACAAGACGACGCGACCAGCAACGACACTAGAACGCGGCACCGAACGAGCTCCAGAAGAGGCGATCATGCCCCAAACAAGAAGCACTAACTCACAATCGTCCCCGGTGAGGGAAACGTGACGATCGTGCACGGTTGGGAAACCGGCTTTGAGACTCGGGTGGTCGGCTCACTCTCGTGCTCGGAATGAGTCACGGGACGGGTCTCGCACTCTCAACTCACAGCGGTGATTAAATATAGCAAGCTAATAAAATATCCTACTCACATGCAGCGGCATCTAGAATGCATACTAGCTAAGCAAAATACGACAAAAAGGGGGTGGCGAGTGTACCTCCACGTTGGGGGAGTGGGGAAGACTTCCCGGTCGAGATCCGGAACTCCCGGTACAACAATAATTATTAATTACAAAAGTGATTCTACAGCCCACTCCATGCAGGGAGGTAACAGGCAATACGTGGGGTCCGAGAGCACCAATCTCGGGTTGGCGGGCAGCAGGCGGTGGCGCTCGGGCGGACGCGGTCGGCCGGTTTAGCTCCGTTCACTCGGGCCCGTAGGATGGTACGTGGGACCCGCTGCTAGTACAGCGGCGTCTGGGGCTGCTCCTGGCTACAGTGACTGACGAGGGCGCTTCTGGAGTGTCCCAGGTCGATCCCCGGGAGCGGCGGTCACTGGAGTGGAGGTGGGCGATTTCTTGGGATCTATCTCCCAAGGCTGTCCCGCAGCTGTGTTTCTATCCAGATCCGCACGCTCCGACGAGATCGGCTGGTAAGCTCAACTCCAACGTCGGATCGAGACACAAAAGGTACCATTGGAAAGAGGACTCGAAATCCTACGACATACTAGAATTACAGCATCGTCCAACTGTTGGAGTTTAAATGGGAGTGACTTCAAAATGACTTAGTACACTGTCCCGAATTACAGAACATGCTGGATAGAACCTAACCTTTCTGATCAATGGCTTTGACTGATGATCATATGACTGAATTAGGAACTGGGATTTTTATGGTGGGTAGAGGGGAGGGTGACGGAGACGCACATAGCTCTTTTGTGAAATTTGGACAACATTTGATGGGTGATAAAAATCGGATGTCAAGATCTATCTCGCAGATTTACACACAGGAAGACTTTGAGAAGAAAGAACAGGTGGCTAGAAAAGGGGGACAATGGACTCTGATCGACCTAAAAATGGAACTGGGAATGGCCTCTGATATGGGGAACCTACCCTCAAAGTTTCGCAATGATCCAACGGTCGGATCTTCTATACCAACACTTTCACCGAGCAGCTATCCTGCAACTCCGAGTTTGGGGCAGCAGGATGAAGACCGGCTTGTGGTGGCTCAACGGCGGCACTAACGGCGACGGCGGCGGTGATGAACGATCTCAGTAGATAGAGGAAGGAGAGAAGAAGAAGAAGTTTGAGGGAGATAGAAGATTGGAACTCAGATCTAGAAGAGATTGGAGGTGGGAGGAGGAAGAACACCAAGAACACCTAGGGGAGAGGGGGGGTGTGCACCAAGCATATTTCTCATGAATTTTTCATTAATTCCTCCACAAATTATACAAGAGACTATAAATATTCAAACCCTAGACCTAGACCAAAAGACAACAACTAACCTTGGTCAAGGATAGGTGGGAGGGTATAATAGGGAAAGGAGACTTATGGGATTTGTTTAATCCCACATGGGGGACAAGCATGGGGGACAAGCATGGGACACCCCCTTGATTTAAGGGGAGGGAATCTTGACTTCTTTCCCCCTTTGTCCCCTTGGTCCAATGGTCCAAGTCCTAGGTGGACTATGGGCCAGCCCTCATGGTCCCTAGCAGCCACGTGGCCCAATGGGAGAAAGGGTGGGGTCCCTCCGGGCCCAAGTGGTTATTTTATAAACAAACCCACTAACTTAGCCTAATTAAACACACCAAATGCAAAAATACAAATACAAATACAATACTCTCAAAATAAATATAGAAAAATGTCAAGACTCTGATGGAAGCTCCATGATGTCGCCCAACCACAAGGATGTCGGCGTGCTGCGCGTCTGGTACTGGCGGGTAGCTCTAGTGTCCCCACCAGAGGAGGTGCTTCCGTCACGTGACACGTGACTCTCGCGTTTCTCACACTTTGTGTCGTGGCTTTCCCGGGTTAGTCTTTTCTTGGCCTTACCCGAGGTTACTGTTATGTAACATGTATGACGCTCTAGTTGTGCATCCAGTTGTGTTTAAGTGAGCGTGCACGGCAATCGAGTCGTGTAGACCTTAGTGTTCTGTGTCTGTCCAGGTCTTTTCTAGACTTTTCACCTGGTTTCGTAGGCCTGAGCTTTAGGCCTGGTGCTGTGTCAACAGATCGGTAACTCCTGACTTTGTGAGATTAGGGTTCGCCCTTCTGTTGCTGCTGGAGTAGCGTAGGAGCCGAGGTTTTGGTTCGGTTCGGCTTCTTTTCCCTTTTCTTTTAGCTGTTCCTACTCCTTCCGTTTTTGACTTTCTTTTACAGCTTTCTAGCGGTAGTTTTCCTGCTTTACTACTACTGATGTTTTAGCTGTTGTTCTGTGTTACTGTGTTGTTTTTCAGTGGGGATCCGCGTGACCCCTACTGAGCTAATGACACGAGGCTCACCCCTTCTTTTCAGGTGTGGTCATCTCTGCTTCCTTTGCGGTTCCTGGTGTGGAGAGTTCGTAGTTGCTAGCGGTACCTGCGTTGGGTTTCCCCCGACCTCAGCGTATGTCTTTCTTTCTGTTCGACTGTACTTATTTTTCCTTTGGACTGGACTCTGGTATAATTGTTAACTTTAACTGTTAATTAAAAAGTAATTTTATTTCTGCTACTTTAGCCAACCTGATTAATGAAATTTAATTGCTTAATATTATATCTGCGACTTCAATGTACTACACGACAATCCTTTTTCCCTTCGTAGCTTTACAACTCTTGGGAGGCTTCACGGGTTCCAAGTGGTATCGGGTCTGCTCGATAATCCTATCGGGTATACCTGGTATCCGGAGTCTGGGTCGTCACATACGCAGTCAAAGGCACGAACATACACGAGCTCACCATCGTGTACGCTACACAAGACTAGACCTCGAGTGAAGCCACACACATGCTACTCGAAAACCGGTCAAGAAAACACAAGCCACAAGAGTCATGCGTCAAGTGACAGAAGCACCTCCTCACTAGAAGAACAACCAGATGCGTCCACTGACGTCTTACACTACGCCTAAGGTATCTCATACTCGCCCAAAACGGTAGTAACTGAGACACTCACAAAGAACCAAGTACAAGGAACAACCGTAACGAGTGACTAGTCAGGGTCACGCCCATCGACGCTCGTCCAACCACCCCTGACCACGTGTGCACACACACGCTCATTGCCTTGAGCCAGGCCTCTAGCTAGTTTTCCCCCCCAGTAGGATGCTACCGCAAAGCAAGGGGGCCCACGGAAACTAGCCTAAAAATCGTTTGTCGGGAACTGCCCCGCCACCACTCTTAGGTGGATCGACACATAGGAAAGTGTCGTCAGGCTACGACTAGTGGAGGCTCACTAGACATAGAGACTCCAAAACATCAGTGTTGAAGTACAGACAGGCTAAGATGCACTGTCACACGTACTATGAAACACTAAGCACAAGACACAAGGCAGAACACCAAACTGCCACCGGACTCAGGACAGACAACTAGACCTGTTGACACAACAATTCTTAAGTCCCACGACTCAGGTCAAGATCGTCGCACAAAAGTGGTAACATGCCGCCAATCAGCCTAATCCCTAAGCCAAAGTCACTGTAAAACACTGATAAAGGAAACGACACAGGATTGTCGGATCCACACTTTCGCATAACACGAATCACGGAGACCTAAGGGATCACCAAGACCCTCAAAGCACATGGACATGCAAACCGAGGAAAGACAGTACCTCAACACGTCCAAAACCATGTCTCAATCCGTATAGGATCACCGAGACATTCACAAGGTCACATGTCAACCACTGGATCACACCGGGTTGACCAGAAATCAATAATGACTGTAAAGTAGTACGGAACACTACTCGATATAATGGCACTCTCGGCCACCCTACAGCATGGTCACAGCCCTCGTAGGATATCCAAGACATCCACGGAACGACGGGCAAACCACAAGGTTAAGCCAAGACAATTGGAGGCCAAATCATCGGAAAAGCAACACTAATCGGCACTCTGGGAAGGAAACGGTCGTTCACCTGATCGCTAGGCAGACCAGGCGGTTTGCCGAAGGGCCGCTACCCTCAAGAGAAACCCAAGATTTAAAACCCAGAAAAGAAGGAGCCTTGCAATCTGCCTGAGACCGTCTCTTGCCAGAAAATGGTCTCCTCATGGCCGCAAGAGGGACCCTAGCGGTCACGCCTAGACCGCTAAGCCCAGTCAAACTCTACACAGTGAAACCGACTTAATCAGTCAAAATCACCAAACGGTCTACTTAGAACCGTTTCACATAGCAAGGCGGTCACCCAAAGGGCCGCCAAGGACACCATGTTGTCAGAGCTAGACCGCTAGCCCGAACCGACTTAAAAACTGTTGACCAAATTCAAAGAACTGCCACAGCTAGCCTAGCGATCTATCGTATGACCGCTTAGCCAAACTGACATACCACACACAAGTTAACGGTCTCTAAAGGACCGTATCACAGAGCTTAACGGTCCTCCAATGGGCCGCAGACCAACAAAAATGGTCTATCATTCGACCGCTAAAAATCGAACCGACATAAAACCAAACGGTCGCCACTGGACCGCTTAAGGCATGAAAACGGTCTCTGAAAGGACCGCCAAGGCGCTACGGCGAGAAAACCGTAGGAATGGCCAAAACCTGGCCTTTCCACGCCCCGTTCGCCCTAAAACGAAGGGGAAATTGATGGGAATCACACCGGGCATTAACAATTTTATTTTACATTTGTGTCCTTTTGCTTGTATTTATACCCTTGGCTAATTGTGTTTGTAATTGTAAGGCATTATAAGCCGAAGGGTTAGTCTTTAAAGTCTTTGGGTTTATTTGTAAAAGTCATGTGGGTCCAGCAGGGTCCCCCACCCTCTTCCCCATTGGTCCACCTTAGTTCTAGGGCCCATGTGGGGTTGGTTCAAAGTCCAACATTGGACTTGGACCAAGGGGGAACAAGAATGAAAAAATTCAAAATTGAAGGCCCTTAAAGTCAAGGGGGCGCCCCCCTTTAATGTATTATATTCCATGTTGTATTTTTATTTTATTTGGTAATTTGAGCACATGGGAGAAGAAAATCATATCCCTAGTTTACCCTTCCCTAACCCTAGATCTAGGGGTAGTTAAGGTCATTTTTACTTTTCTATATAATCCATGTAATTTCCATTTTGATAGGATTAATGTGAGAAAATTTCAGAAATTGCCAAGAGCAGCCCAAGGGCGCCCCTTTCTCTCTCCCACCCCCTTGCAGATGGAGTTCTACGAATTTCTTGAGGTGTGAAGCCTCCTCCCCTCCCCCTCTCTGAGTGTGAAGCTCAGCACCGTCACCGCCGCCGCCATCGAGCCGCCGTCGCACCGCCATCGAGCTGCCGTCAGAATTCTATCCACATCAGGACAGAAGGTTGAAACCTGATTTTTATCTCCACATCAGGAGATCCGATCGAGCTACAATTTTGATTGTTTGTTCTTCTTGTTATCACCAGTCTCCATTTTAAATTCCGTGCTAATCAGAGATCATTTGATATTTTTTCCGTAATTTTTGTTTCACCCCTGACAGTCTGTCAATCAGCAGATCTGTGGGATAAAGTCTGGTTGTCGTATTTTTCCCCCACCCTTATACATCTCCATAAATCCCTAAAACAATCATACATGTTCCTCACTTATGCCCCTTCCACACATAATTTTTCAAGAGTCTAGATCTATTGTTTTCCTATCGGTCAAAATTCATCTTCAGTCAGTTCTTGTTCTGCCTTGTGTGTCTGTAATTTCGGGCCAAAAAAAACTACAACCCATAGTCATTTTCATTTCTAATCCGTCTACTGGATGGATCTGAAAAAATTATATGTTGTAGCCCTCTGAGTCCTCTATCCATCGGTGCCAAGTTTGCTTTGATCCAACATCGGATCTTGCCGCAAGCAAAATCTTTTCGTGAAGGCGCGCAGAGCAGATCCGAGCCCAGCCAGCACAATCAGTCCGGGAATTAATTCCTCGAAAAATATGCCGGCACACACTCGGTCACCGCCGCTCCCGGGGATCGATCAGCAACATTCCAGCATCGCCCCAGCAAGCCACAGCAACAGGGAGACGCCTGGGTACTGCCGTCCCAGCAGCCGAACCCACTTGCTGTCCCGCGGGCCCCGCAGAACCGTTCTGAGTAGCAACCCGTCTTCGGCCCGAGAACCGTCCAAATTGCTTCCCGTCAACCCGAGTTTGCTACTCCCGTGTACCACATTATTGCCCTTTACCTCCCTACGTGGAGTGGGCCTTAAAACCATTTCTATAATTATTGTTAATATTTGTACATCGGGAGTACGAGCTTCGGCCAGGGTTGTCTTCCCCACGTCCGGAGCGTGGAGGTAAACTCGCCACTCTCTCTATCGCATTTTGCTATTTCATATTTATTTGTATATGCTGCTGCGAGTGATAGGTTACTAACTCGATTCAATTTAGTCACCACTGCGAGAGAGAGAGCGAAACTCATCCCGTGACCCGATCTGGGCACGAAAGTGAGCCGACTACCCGACTCATCGCCGGTTCCTCAACCGCGCAAGATCCTGCGTTTCCCTCGCATAGGGACGTCCGCGAGCTAGAGTCCTAGGTTCGTGTCCTGTTCCGCATCAGAAACAATCCTAATGACCATATAAACCTTCCACAGTCTGGAAGGGATCCAAACCACGCCAAAATGACAAGAAATGGGCGATTCCAACGAATCGACCCAAAATGAGTCACGGGGATAGTCGGGCTCATACCGACTCTGATTCTCGACCAAATGCAGTAAAACTGGCAGGAATGGATTCCCAACATGCCAGAGGTTTGAATGAAACTAACTTGACTACAAATCGTCACCTGGAAAGGCGAGCTCGGCTGACACTCCCCGAAGCATGCATCGCCCTAAACGAAGCAAAACCCGCTCGTATGTACACCGTTCGGCTCCAAATCGTGAGGGAACGCAGAAGAGAAGTAGAGCATCTGTCCCCCTACTTCTACCGAAGTTCTTGTGCGCCGAAATGACTAAACCACGCCGAAAACCATCACACAAATCCAAACACGTCGACTTTGAATCCACCGAGAGATCGTGCCAACGCCACACTCCATCCTTCACACCAGCACGCTCAACGACAACTCCACGACGTTCTTGCCTCGCTCACCTCGCCACGGTCGCGCGCCCCGCGGAGAGAGGAGAGGGAAAAAGAGGGAGAGAGTGAACGGCGGTGAGGAGAGAGGAAGGAGAGAGAGAGGGTTAAAAGAAAAGGAAAATAATATTTTCCTAATTTTCATGAAATCTGATTTTTGGCCCGAAAATGCCCTAATTCAGAAAAATAGTCTAAACGATCTTCGGAAGGAGTATAACGCAACTGTAGCGTCCTCGAGTCAATGAACTCAACAATAAACTCACCACAGGGTTCTGTAACTTGTACGAGAGAAAAACCCGCATGGATCGTAAAATATAACTCAAGACCCACAAAAGCGATCCGAAAGCTCTCCGATAAAAGATCCGAAAGACCCAGGGCATTACACTGTGCCTAATCAGAGGTCGCCATTTAATGAAATAGCGGCTTTCTGAGTAGTCACTCAATCATATTCATAACTGAATTTTCTATAAAATAATAAGAATTAACGACACTACGCACGGACGTTAATTCGAATAATTTCCAATAAATCAATATAATTAATTACAATTAGCGACCTTGTAAAAGGGTGCTTATTCATTAATTAACGTCTATTGTCAGGTCACAAAATCTTAATTTCCAGATATTTTACTTTTTTACTAGTATTTTTACAAATAACGCCACTATATAGTGGCGCTTATTATTTAAATAGCGACTATGAGGCTGTCCCCCATTAGTTGTCTGATGCTACGCATCGGGCAGGTACAATCATAGACACATGGTATTTTCAGTTTATCAAATCAAGTAAGTAAAGACATGTATAGGTAGAGAAAAATATACAGGTTCAAAAACATGTTTGTGCATTAAATTTAGCATCAGGTTACATAGTTATTTAATTTCTAAGCATGTGTATTTATTAAATTATGTTAAAAGATATGGTGACATGGCTATGGTCGCAAATTAATGGACGACCAAGGGTCTGTCGCAGAATTTTTCAATTCTCGACTATGTGCACGGTCGTTCATCAATTGACGCCCAGAGGCAGGTCGCTATTTACAAAACTCACTAAAGCAATGCTAAAACTCATGGAAAACATTACTGCAGGACCTATATGCATGTATCCCACTAGTTTACATGTTGGGCTTCGTTTGCTTGAGAACACCTACCTTTTTGGGGTGAACAATGAGGACCGAAAGTAGTAGTAGAAGGAAGAAGAAAGAGGAAGCAGTGGCCTCCTCACGTAGTAGCAGCAGGAAGAAGAAGTCAAGCCCTTCACTTCCTCTTCAACAAGGCTTCAGCAGCAGAAAGAAGAAAGAGGAAGTAGGCTCTCCCTCCTGAGGTTTCACGAATAGCAACAGGAGAAAGTATGGATAGCAGCAGCAATAGTGGCTGCCTGTTCGACCAGGGAGGTTATTTATAGGGAAAGAAAACCCTAAGGGGTCAAATGTCATCGAAAGCAAGGTCTAAAAACCTTGCTATACGTCTTTCCAACCCCTTCCAAAAAGCCAGCCACCTGCCATGCTTTGGTTTAAAACGTTTAAAACCCTAAAGCTATTACCCCATGCCTGTTCGATGCATTTCTGGTCTGACCTTCGATGGAGGTAATGGGTTTTGGTACTGTAGATAGCCCTCATGCATATAGGTATTATGTTTATACTTCTAAGCTCCTTATAATCTATATTCCCACTTAGCTCACATATACATGGCTCCATTATATATGGTTTCTGCATGGGCAAGGGTTAAGGTTACTATTATTATTATCGTGAGGGTTGGGCTATTTGAAATCACGGTAAATTTGATTTATATAGGAATTTTAATTCCCTATGATTTTATCGGGGTGCTACAAATCTCTAAATTGTCTAGACATGATTTAGTGCATGGATTGCCAAAATTAAAATTTGAAAGTGACAAAATCTGTGAGGCTTGCACAAAAGGCAAGCAAACACGCATTTCCTTCAAAAATAAGAATATTGTTTCTACCTCCCGGCCTCTAAAATCGCTGCATCTTGATTTATTTGGCCCCACTAGGATATCCAGCCTAGGAGGGAAATCCTTTGGTTTTGTTATTGTTGATGATTACTCCAGGTTTACATGGGTGTTATTCTTAGCCAATAAAAGTAATGCCTTGATGGAGTTTCAAGTATTCTACAGGAAAATCCAAAATGATAAAGGTTACCTCATCACCACAATTAAAAGTGATCATGGTGGTGAGTTTCAAAATCATGATTTCAGCAGCTTTTGTAAAGAGGAGGGATATACACACAACTTCTCATCACCAAGGATGCCTCAGAAAAATGGTGTAATGGAGAGGAAGAATAGAACCTTGATAGATATGGCACGGACCATGTTCTGGGCCGAGGCTATAAGTACTGCATGCTACATCATCAATAGGGCAATGGTAAGGCCCATCTTAAAGAAAACCCCATACGAGCTCTACAAGGGTAAGAAACCAATTATCTCCTACCTAAACCCTTTGGATGTCCATGCTACATATTGAACAATGGTACGAACAACCTAGATAAGTTTGATAAGAAGAGTGATAAAGGAATCTTCCTAGGTTATGCACTGAATTCTAGATCTTACAGATTCTTTAATAAGAGGACTTTGGTTATTGAAAAAAGTCCTCATATGATTTTTGATTAATCTGAATTAAAATTGACACATCAACTTACTCCAATTGTGGATGCAGATGAAGCTTCTAAAAATCCAAGTGATGTTGGATCATCTAAGGCTAAGGATGAACCAACGGAAGGAACCTCCAACAAAGATGAATATAATGAAGATCCGTCACTTGAAATACTTCAAGAATAACAAGTGTAGCACCTCGACTTGTCAAGAGCTTCAACGATCTTGAAAGATCACCCCGCCGAAAACATTATCGATAATCCTGAAGAAGAGGTAAGAACTAGATCTTCACTAAGGCAAGTAGAAGAAGAGGATTTGATGGCCTTTATTTCTCAAGAAGAGCCTAATGATGTCCATGAAGCTCTTTAAAATGAATCCTATATCCAGGCTATGCATGAAGAGTTTCACCAGTTCGAAAGAAACGAGGTGTGGACTCTTGTGCCGCGTCCTAAAAATCATCCCGTCATTGGAACCCGTTGGGTTTTCAGAAATAAACTAAATGACATGGGATTGGTTGTTAGGAACAAGGCCCGGCTCGTAGCCAAAGGGTATAGCCAGGGGATGGGTATTGATTTTGATGAGTCATTTACGCCGGCTGCTAGATTAGAAGTAGTCCAGATTCTCCTGTCCTATGCTTGCTCACAAAATTTCAAATTATTTCAAATGGATGTTAAATCAACTTTTCTTAATGGGTACATCAAAGAGGATATTTTTGTAGAACAACCTCCAGGTTTTGAAGACCCAAAACATCCACAACATGTGTACAAGCTGCACAAGGCCTTGTACGGACTGAAGCAAACACCAAGGGCATGGTATGAAAGGCTCACTTCATTCCTAATTGAAAATGGGTTCAAAAGAGGTAAGGTTGACCAAACACTCTTCACGAGAAAATCAGGTAAAGACATATTAGTAGTTCAAGTGTATGTTGATGATATAATTTTTGGAGCTACTAATAACGCCTTATGTGATGATTTTGCACAGATAATGCATGGCGAATTTGAAATGAGTCTAATGGGGAAACTTACATTTTTTCTTGGATTATAGGTGAAGCAAACGTCTGAAAGTATTTTTATAAATCAAGTCAAATACACCTTGGAGCTGTTAAAGAAATATGGGATGGCAGAAGCAAAACCCATGTCAACTCCAATGGCTACAACTATGAAGTTAGACAAAGATGAAAAGGGTAAAACAATAGATCCTACACTATTTTGAGGTATGATCAGATCACTGCTGTACCTAACAGCATGCCGTCGTGACATTCAGTACAGTGTATGTCTATGTGCTCATTTTCAGTTAAGTCCTAAAGAATCTCACTTATTGGCTGTTAAACGGATTTTTTGATATTTGATTGGCACAATAGACTTTGGCTTGTGGTTTCCCATCGGTAGCTCATTTGATTTGATTGCATACACCGATGCGGATTATGCTGGATGTATTGTTGATTGTAAAAGTACTAGTGGGCACTGTCAGTTTCTTGGTGGGTGCCTAAGTTCATGGGCTTCCAAGAAACAACATTTAGTAGCTCTCTCAATGGCCGAGGCTGAGTATGCAGCCGTCGGAAGTTGTGGAGCCCAAGTACTATGGATCAAAAATCCATTGCTTGATTTGAATGTTGAAATGAAATGTGTTCCAATTTTGTGTGGCAATACCAGTGCAATTAACTTGTTAAAAAATATTGTACAACATTCTAGGACAAAGCACATTGACATTCGACATCATTTTCTAAGAGATCATGTAGGAAAATGGGTCTTTGAATTAAAATTCATTGACACACACAATCAGTTAGCTGATATATTCATAAAACCCCTAAACTAGGAACAATTCAGCAAAATAAGAAGAGAACTCTCCATGTGCAAGGGTGAGAGCATACATACCTAGGTCTACACTAGGTTGAGTGTTGCATATGTATAAAAGTCAGTAGCATGAAAGGTAGATTGGGTGAAAGGCATGCATATCCTGTGTGTTTTTGTTTTAGTTCTTGTATGATACCACCTTGTATGCTTGGTTGTATTTATGTATATATAGCCCCTCCTTGAAAAACTTCTAAGACCAAATATTCCTTGGTAAATAAATATGGACCTAGTGACCTGAGGATCAGAGGCACTGTCTGAGGGGGAGAGTCAGAGAGACTTCTACAGCAATGCTATTTCAGAATGCCCCATCACTTCCTTGTTCAAGTCAATTCCGTTCTACTATCAAAGAAAGGTTGAAGGAGTTATAAAAAAAAGGATAAAAATAGGGCTAGGCCGACCATTTCGGTCGACCGACGCCCAGGTCCGGTCGACCGAATCCGACGAACCGGACCAGCCGAACCCGCGTCTGAACCCCCTTTTAAAGGGGTCTTCACTCCATTCTTTCACCCATTCGACCCCCATTCACCCTCATAGCATCCCTCCAACCCTATAACACCCAAACTCACCATTTCCAACCCTAGAAACCCCTCTTTCTTCCATCTGCACAAGATCCGGCTTCTTCGTCATCATTTCGGGACAGAATCTCCGCGGCGGCCTGTGCAACCTTGAAGCCATTTCTTGGGTTCCAGGTTGTGGAGAAGCTCTTGTTACAAGCCTTTGGTGTGTCTTCCGGTCCATCTTCATCCCAAGTGAAGAGGTTAGCGATCTAAGCATTTCCACCTCGATTTCTTGTCCGATGGCGCCTAGAAGAAGTTCTCGAAGGTCTACCCAAGGGGAATCCAGTGCTAGGAGAGGAGAGGCCCCGGCTCCTCCACCACAGCGGGCTCAAGCACCTCCACGTGCACCGCTGATGTGCCCACGGCCAATACTCGACCCCCATCTGGTCGATTTTGGTGAGATGAGTGAACTCTTCCCTGATCTCGGTGCTATTTTTAAGGTTCAGAATGGTTGGGTTGATTTTGTTACAAGATATCCTAGGTATTATCCTAGTCTTGTGCAAGAGTTTTACGGGAATTTGGACATGGGGAATGACCATCTCTACACGGTTGTCAATGGCATTGAGATTACGGTAAATTCACCACTATTTGAGAGGGCCCTAGGAGTGTCCGCTAGGGGCGCAGATATGACTTTTGGTTGTGGTTCTGTTGAAGAAACCTTACTCCTCATGACCTACAACGAATACATGCATAGAGTTAAGCAACTTGATCGTGCTGAATTCCAACTGCTTCCCTCCAGTGCAGTGAATTTTGCATCATATGTTTACTACACTTATCTATCCAAAAGGAGGAAGCCGAAATGAGGTGACAAAAGTACATAGGTTTCTTTTTTATCATGTGATGAATGGAGTGACCATCAACATGTGTCGTCTTACGAAGGATCTAATTGGGTCATGCCGTACCCAACTGTCACACCCTGAGATTATGCAGCGAAAACAGTCGGGAACGTATACAGTCGGCTAGTACGCCTCGAGCAAGTAATATAATCAGAGCGTAAGACAATCACACTAAAGTAATTGTACAAGTAAATTTTTCCAAACTTCACTTTATTCCATAATAATAATATCAAAGTACATAAGATCCTTGACTCTTAACACTCTTACATCATAGACTTAAGAAAAATAGAAAATTACAACGAGACTCAACTAAACATCTGGTACTATGGCTTCTCTCGATTTGTTTTGACCTTCAATCACTCTCGGACCCGTTACTTGTATAATCCAAATCCGATTCATCTGTACTTCCTGAAACATTTAAGAAAGTAGGTAATGAGCACACTTGCCTAGTAGGTATCTTCGTATCAACATGAAGGTAAATTTTAAGTGATTAACATTTTAGCTCTAAAGAATAAGATAAATCATGCGAATACGGCAAAGCATATGAATAAAGCCAAAGTAAAAAATTATGATCACGACGAGATACAAGAATATGAGTGATCAGGTATATGACAAGAATGTAAATTTGGCCTTTCCATGAATCAAGAATGTAACAAGAATGTACTTTTCATAACCATGAAGGTTATGCACTAGAAAGTCATGTAACAAGCAAGGAAAGTACTTTTCGCTTAATAGCAAGTATTTCGTGAATTTACGTGGATCTTTTTTCATATTCCGTGGATTTTCACTTATTTATAAAGAAAGTACTCCCAGCGCAATGCGACACCAGTAGCATCATACCCCATGGTTTACAGTATGTTGGAAGGAATATCTAATGGAGAGATTATCAAGTCCAAGATTGTGTACTTAATGTGCAAAGGTGTAACTAATGACAGTATACCGGGATATGTGCCATGTACTTAAGAAAATGACTCAATAGATAAGAATGAGATCATGACAATACCGCGATCAAATCATGACTAGTCCATGAATCATATAAATTTAAGTTAATTACAAAGTATATGATTTGGTCATGAAAATAACATAAGTTTAAAAATAGTTCTAAGTGCATGAAGAATCATAAAATCTACTAGAATGTTCTGTTAACATAACCAGGTATATGAAAATATCACTTAAAATAGGAGTAAAACCTACTTGACTAGGCTTAACATACGCTAATTAGGGCTAATATGTATTAAGTTTCAGGTTAACTTAAATACAGAATTCAGAAAATGAAAACGGTCAAGTGTAGGATCGTTTCACTAGGCCAAACAGTCTATCGTACGACTGCTAGGGATTCTAGCGGTCTACAGGAGGACCGTTTCTTCCTGTGTTACAGAAAACTCTATAATAATGAAACCAAAATACTAATCTAAGGCATATCATGCATGGAAATCAATATATATAAACTCTATAGCATGATAGAATGAGTATAGGCCAACCAATATGCGTGGGTTTATGTACTAACAAGAGAATTTCCTTTTTTTACTCCATTAGGACTAGTTCATGCATGAATATTATACTAGATTCATAGTCCTAATGAAAACATAAAATTCTCAGTGTATAATGCATGAAATCGACTGAAATCAGAGGACTTTTATTCCTAATGTCATATTTAAGCCGTTCATGAGATAACCTACCTTAAGTAGTGCTCCTAGACTGCCAATTTCTGACTGGAAGTAAGCCCTAGTTCTACACGTCCTTGACCTAAAGACGTGAAATTTTGAGGGTAAGAAGAGGGTACTAACAGGAACAATTTATTCTAAAGAACCTCTATCTAATTACCTCGTTTGGGGCTTCTATTTTTCTTATCTTCCTGGGTCGGTCGCACAGTTCCCTGAGTTATTTCCACCAAACCAGCGTCTTTGCAGGCTTCTATCTCTCTATAGGCTTGATCTCCTAGAACGAAAATTTGAGAAAAATTAGATCTAACTAAAATGAACAAATTCCTAAAGGAAACTTACATCTAATTCTTCCTCTTTACCTTAGTTTCACGTGAGCCAAAATTAAGGGTCGCACACGTTGATTCTGGGGTCTATTTATAGGTTTAGCTAGGGTTTTGAGGATTAGAATGAACTTAGAATCCCAATTAGGTTTTTAATTCGATGTTCTAGCCTTCTAGACTTATTTTATTAGTAGATAGCATCGATCCTAGGTGATTAGAATGCTAAAGTTTCTATCTTTTTGCATTTTCTTCCACTCACAGAATCTGCAAAGCCTAGCGGTCTAATGCTAGACCATTTCATATTGCTATGCGGTCTCGCGATAGACCATTTTCTGTCTGGGTGCTAAATTTGAACAGTTTCAAACTCTTTTGATATTATCCACCTCTTTATCCTACTTATCCCCTTTACTCCGTGATTACACTAGTTTTAAGCTTCTAGAATATGGGCTAAGGTCCAAAACAGTCTTTTTGGGCCAATTGGGTTTATTATATGGGCCTAATCCTCTTGGATCAGTGCAGGGCCATAATAATTAGATTTAATTAACCATAATTCATTTAATAGCCCTTTTGCCCTTTGAATAATTAATATAATTATATTTTAAGTCCCAGAATTTTTTCAGGCGTTACACCAACGAAGGCCCTCCTTGCCTTATGCATCTCAGTTGACCAAAGTGTTCATTTATGCTAGGATCAGTTTGGCCGATGAAGTGTCTATTCTAGTGCGACAGAATGATATATATAACAAACACGAGATGTTCATAGACTTTGGCTATTATTGGGGTCCCGATGGAGAGCTACATAGAGATGTGTGAGTCTATGGAGAGGAATCAGAAAATGAGGAAGAAGAAGAAGAGGAGGGATAGCAGGAGGCTCAAGCACCACCCCCGCCTCCAATTCAGGCCGAGGAGCAACCACCTACTCCTCCACATGCAGATCAGGACATGCCACCTCCACCACAGTTCTATTATGGGGAGTCCTCCACTCAAGGTGCCAGACAACCTTCTTAGATAGATTATGAGACTTTTGATAGGCATTTTTCTGGACTGGGAACTCATAAGGATGCCTTTGGGGAGCAAGTCTCCAACCTTGGGAATCGGTTTGACACCTCTTTTGACCAACTAGACACCATTATGCACACTATGACTGGCCAAATGGACACTTTCTCCACAGTCTTGGATACCCTGTCCACTAATATGGCCAACCTATCCACTCAAATGACTACCCTCTCCACCAGCCATGAAGACTCACGACAAGCCTTTCACCTCATGAACCGCACTCTTGTAGACATCCAGCACCGTAGCCGGGCTAATGAGAACTCTCTTGCCAATGTTCAGCACCGCATTCAGTTTCAAGACCACACTCTTGATGATATCCGACGCCGACTTGGCTATCAGCTGCCTCCTGCAGACGGCAACTGAGGATGGTCTCTTTCATCTCTTTAGTGCTTGTTTTTGGGTCCGTTGGTTCACTTTTGGTCCATTTTTATTGTCTCCTAACCCTCTTTTGATGATACCAAAGGGGGAGAAGTAGTTAGTCTAGGATTCTACATATATTATGCATGCGTGTAAGTGTTTGTATGCATGTTTGCCATTTGACATTTGTGTCATTTGTGAGTGTCATGTGCATTTGTAGTTCTTTTGGATTGTCCTTGTGTCAAGGAGTCACATTGTGTCAACCAGTGTCAATGTAATATGTAATGAGCATGGAATGAATGAAATGCACTCGGTATTTGACATAAATATGAGTTCTTCATTTTCATTTCCTCTCATGTGAATTTGGCACATATGAATGAATGGCTCGACTTGGTATTGGCTTGACGGATGGTTTATTGTGAATGGATTGCCTTGCGAGCTGTTTTGTTTATTGCCCCTCAATTGGTTCTGTATATCAAATGGTGTTGGATGAAGACAGGTCCGCCCGTCCAAAATCCTTCACTATGCGTGAGTGTAAACTCCGGCTCGTACAAGAACCGTGTGGGAAATTGCAAGGATGCAATGTTGTACACTGTGATGTAAAGGATGCATAAAGGTTCAAGTATGTTTAAAGGCACGCCAATGCACTTGATGATCTAGAGTTTTGTCATCATCAAAAAGGGGGAGATTGTTGAGTCTCTCCAGGTGATTTTGATGATAACAAAACCCCGGACTTGGTTTCCCTCTCATGCCATGCAAACTCCTCAAGAGCGAGCATTGTACGCGATTAAGGCCAATTTTCGTCATGTCAAATGCTCAAATGTTTAAAGCCTTCAAAATGCATACATTGAGCTAAATGAACCCCAAATGAATGTTAAAGTTGTTCAAACATAAGGCCTTGTTATCTGGACATGTTTTCTTGGGCTAACAAGGTTATTTTGCAGAAGAAGTAGAGTTCGGTCAACCAATGAGACTGGTTCGGTCAACCAAATTCTTCAGCAACCCAGGGACTGAACTCTGACAGAGTTCGACCGACTAAAATGGGGATTTCGATAAACCAATTTTCCCAGCGTGAAAAGTTACAGGTTTCTCAGAGTTCGGTCGACCGACTAGAAATTTCGGTCGACCGAACCCTTCGAGGCAGCTTTTGTTGACTTTGCTTCTCACCAATGTGGGCAGCCTTCTCTTTAGGACTTTTGAGTCCCAAAGCCTCCAGACATGCTAGGAATTGTGGATCTATGTCTTGGCATGTCCCTTGACCATCCAAGAGATATAAAAACATATTTTTGGCCAAGGAACCCCAATCACTCAAGAGAGATCAAAGGAGGCTACCAAGGAGAGAAAGAAGGTTGCTGCTACACTTGCGTGCTAGTGCTCCGTCCAGGGATTCTTCATCCAACTCCAAGCTTTTCAAGATCTATCCGAAGTCATTCAAGTGGAAATCAAGTGGAGATTCAAGCCTCGTCTAAAATCTGCATCACCTACTCAGGGGGAGCTTAAATCAGAATTTTTCTTTTGTGTTTCTCCTTCCAAATTCTCCAAGATTCAAGTGTGTGCTATTTGTAATCTCTAAACATTCGTGTGTGTGTGGATCTACCCAGATCCATGTGTGTGTGTGGTTTCTTTCTTATTCGTGTGTGTTTTGGTGTGCTTGCACCTTCGTGGGAGTTTCGAACTCCTTACGAATGTGTGTGTGTGTGTGTTGATCTTGTAATCCTTTACAAGATAGTGTGTGAATCCTCATAGATCGTGAGGGTGGACATAAGTTGCCATTGTTGCATCTGAACCACCTAAAAATCACTATCTATTGTGTGGTTTGATCCTTTTCTCATATCCCCATTCTGTGCGAGCACACATGTAGATTATTTCTTTTGTATCTCTTCATCTAGATCTGGCATAATTTATCACCTTCACATTAGATCTTTGGTATATCAAAAGGTGGGTTCGGATTGACAAGGCTAACCTTGTCTGGAAGATAACACCTTGTGTAAGCAGTATCTTCGGATTTACACCTCCGCCATAGTGCCAAGGATATGTTGTGTGTGATAGGTTTTGATAGATCTAATTGATAATACAACAGATCTAAGTTTCTAAAGGGTTGTTTCATCATATCTGTTTAAATCGGCAAAAGTTTCTTAAAATTTGTAATCACCCAATTCACCCCCCTCTTGGGTGTCATTGATCGCGGGACTTCAACCCGTAAGGGAATATTTGTCACCCTTATTCTTCAGTGGGTACAAGGCAACTTTGAGGTGATATTTTAGCTTGATTCTTCAGCGGTTGGAGGCTTCTTCTTCAAGATATCTTCTTGGGCTTTCTATAGTAGATTTCTGCTATGTTAATGCTTTGTAATTCTGAAGATAGCTGCTAGTTGCTGCCACTGATAGCTTCATTGAAGAGCTACTGCTGGTTGCTTTTTGCTGCTTGCTGCCATGTTTGTCTGCTACTGCTTAAGTCTAGTTGGAGTTCATTTGAGAAGTCGACTTGAGCCATTGGAGAAGTCGACTTTGGACTAGCCTGTTCTTCAAGCAATCTTTAGCCATTCTTCAAGCACATATGGCTCTGATGTTCAAACATTAGCAAGCACATGAATATTAGCCAACACATATTAAAATCATAATATCAAAACCCATGATCATAATATGATTCATAGTGTGTTTGACATCATCAAAATCGTAGGGCACAACAATCTCCCCCTTTTTGATGATGGCAACACTGTGAGTCATTATGATCAGTACATTATGAATTCAACAGACAGATTAACACTATTAAGATGAGATTAATCAGCACATGCTTATGGCAAGCATTGTGAAATCAAACTCTCTCCCAGATACCAAATATTAACATGGAGACTCAACAACAACTTTCTCCCCCAAGCTCTCAACTCTCTCTCTCCCCTTTGGATAACTCTCAACTCTCTCCCCCTTGAAGAGAGTGACTTAATGTGTCACGCCCAGAGCCTTTATTACAGCGAAAGACTAACTCGAGGAACATGAACAGCTGGCATGGTAAGCCTCTTGCGAGCAAGAACGATCAGAGCGCAAGACAATCACACATAAAAATGCATTTGCACAATAATTTACTCAAACTCTAACTTATTTCATTAATAAGCGAAATATTCCAATACAATAACTTTTCAACCTTCGTTAATACATCAAACTTAAGGAAAAGGGGAAAATTTACAAGACTCGATCTAAACAATATTGACGTTCCTAAGTCTTCAGTCTCATTTTGATATGACTTTCATTCGCTCTTGGACCCGCTACTTGTATAACTCGAATCTGAATTTTCGAATCACTTCCATCTCCTGAAAAAGATTGGAAATAGGTAATGAGCACACTTGCCCAGTAGGTATCTTCGCATCAACATGAAGGCACTATTAAAGTGATTAGTAACTTAGCTCTAAAGAAAATAAAGTGAAATCATGTGAAAGCGATAAATCATATGTAAATAACCAAGATAACAAGATGATCGTATAAGATAGAATGAACAAGTATGAATTAGCAAGAATGTATCAAGAACATGATATGGCCTCTCATGAACATGAATGTATCGAGAATGTACTAACAAACCACGTAATCATCACACAAACATCCTTTGCTTATGAGCAAGTATTTGATGAATTTCTGTGGAATATCATGTAACAAGCAAAAAAGTCATGTATATGTCGTGTCGTGGATTTTCACTTCACGAGCCGTGGATTTTCACTTATTTATAAAGAAAGTACTCCAAACGTAATGCGACACCAGTAGCATCATACCCCATGATTTACAGTATGTTTCCGACAATCAGTCGAGGGGACTAGCCTAGAGCCCTTGTGACGGTCAATTAATGGGCCGTTACATGAACATGACAGTCTATTATTGGGCCGTTAGATCAGGCTGAATCCAGAAAGAATAAATTGGACGCAGTAAATGTGCCGGTTGTATACTGGACCGTTAGATGGGCCTGACAGTCGAGTAATAGGCCGTTACATTAACAAAATTCAAAACTTCGATAGTGCTTTTCTAGATAATTTGGGCTTTAATGGTACAACTAACTCAGCGTCCTAGTGGGAATCCCAGGCTCGTAGAGAATTACGGAGGCCTTGAAATAAGATTTCCTAGTCTATTGGAAGGAATATCCAATAGAGAGGTCCTCAAGTTCAAGAATGTGTTCCTATAGTGCAAAAAGTGTAACTAGTGGACACATACCGGAGTATATGCCATGTACTTAGAGAAATTGACTCTATAGATGAGATAGAATGTGTAACGATGTGAAACCATGATAAACTCCGTCAATACAATATTGAAATTCATAATTTAAATACAAACAATATATAGAGTTTTGGTAAATGAAATTAACATATGTTTAAAATAACTCAAGGTGCTTTAGACATGCAATTTCTCTCATGAATCAATAAATAAACTTAAGGTCATGAAAACATGTCAAAACTTAGATATCTAGGCTTATTTATAAGCTAATTTGACTGTTCTCAATTCTATCTCGAATTGACAGAACTCGGCACTCTAGCGGTCTAAGACAGGCGCGTCATATGGCTGTGACGGTTTATCGTGGAGCTGTCAGAAGACTGTGACGCACTGATTCTAGTTCGTCAGAGATTACAGAGAACTTAAGTACAACTGGCGGTGTGATGGCTCATCGTAAGGCCGTCAGAGTCATGTGACGGTCTAACTATAATCCGTTAGAGCAATGCTGACAGTAAGTAGAAGATCTATGGTTTAAAACCTTTCATGCAACAAGAATCAAAATAAATAACTACTCTAGTCATCACAGAACGAAGAATAGGCCATCTAGATGCATAGGTTTCAATGAACTTATAGGAGAATATCGTTTATCTTTATTTTAGGCTTAAAGATATGCATGTATGTATAGACCTACTAAAACATGAAATTCATGGTCTATAGTGTATGGAATCAAGTAAAACTTGAGGGCTTTTACTCCTATCATGATATTCTTGCCATTCATGAGATAACCTACCTCTTTACTGGGCTTTCAACTTCCAATTTGGGACTGCAAGACACGCCCTAGTTCTTTCCTTCCAGTGAGTTTTCAGCAACTTCACGTCGCTCTAACTCCTCAATCTCTTGACCTAAGGATGTGAAATTTGGAGGGTAAGAAGATGAAACTAAGGGGAACAAAAAGTTCTAAAGAAGTAAACTCAAAATACCTTGTTTAGGTGTTCTAATCTCCTGATCTTCAACACCCCGTTGTACAGTTTCCTAGGTTGACGTGATGAAACCAGCAACTTTGCAAGGTTATAGCTCCTTGTGTAGTCGATCTCCTAGCATGAAATTTTGGGAGATATTAGTCCTATGTATTAACAACAAAAAGTTCTAAAGAACTTACCCAATATACTATCTCCTTACCTTAGTTCCACGCGAGCCAATATAAGGGTCGCGCAGGTCAAAACTAGGGTCTATTTATAGGTTCTAGCTAGGGTTTTGAGGATTAGATCGATTCGATAGTCCTTAGATTGACTTCTGAGAGTCCTTAACACGTTTACTAGTCCTCCCATCTCAATCCCTAAGAGATAGACTATCAAAAATCTAATCTTTTTGGTCATTCTTCAATTCACGGAACTGACAGAGTGTAACAGTCGAATCCTGGAGGGTCAGGTCCATGTGGCGGTCGTACGATAGACCGTTAGCTATCGTAGGTGCCGAATTCAAAATGAATTCAAATTCTAATTTCGTCTTATCCACTTATTTTTAATTAATAAGTATTTATCCTTATAATTTGTGAATATGCTAAATAACCTTCTAGAATATGGGCTAAACTTAATGGGCTTGGTCCTTAAACCTTTTGGACTTCAATTAAATAGGCTAGATTAATCGTTTACCATAATTGGGCCTTAATGAATTTCTAATAAATTTGAGAAAATCATTAAATAATTCTTGAAATAATATAAATATTCTAGGTCATTACACCCTCCCCCACTTAAAAGAATTTGGTCCCCAAATTCAATACATGGATTAGATGGAGAGTGTACTTACAATTGAATAATTCTGGAAATCTTTTCCGCATGACTTCTTCTGTTTCCCATGTCTCTCCTGACTTTGTCCACTGGATTTTAACCACGGGAATAGTCTTGTTCCGAAGTTGACATACTTCCCGTTCAACTATTCTAATTAGTTTTTGTTCGTATGTCAAATCCTTCTTAATCTCCAGATTGTGGTAAGTGATGACATGGAAAGGATCAGGTACATACTTCTTGAGCATCGAGACATGAAATACATTATGAACATCGGATAATTATGGAGGTAAAGTAATCCGATAAGCTACTTCACCAACTCTTTCCAGAATTTTAAAAGGACCAATAAATCTTGGAGTAAGTTTTCCCTTAATACCAAATCTTCGAATATCTCTACTTGGAGAAACTTTAAGAAATACATGATCTCCTACTTGAAACTCCAAGTTGCACCTTCGATTATCAGCATAAGATTTTTACCTATCTTGTGCCATCTGTAATCTTTCTTGAATGAGCTTAATTCTCTCTTAAGAATCCCTGATAATGTTGGGGCCTAGAAATTACCTTTTCCCTACTTCATTCCAACATATTGGTGATCTACAGCTTCTTCCATATAAAGCTTCAAAGGGTGCCATCTGTATGCTAGCATGATAACTGTTGTTATATACAAATTCCACTAGAGGCAAGTGATCATGCCAACTTCCTCCAAAATCAATAGCACAAGTCCTGAGCATATCTTCTACTACCTGATTTGTTCTTTCTGTCTGACCATCTGTTTGTGGATGAAATGTTGTGCTAAAATTCAATCTAGGCCCTAGTTAGTGTTGTAGACCCTTCCAAAACTGTCATGTGAATCGAGGATCTCTATCAGATATAATAGTGACAGGGACACCATGTAATTTGACAATTTCTTTTATGTATAATGCTGCTAGAATATCCACAGACCATCGACTTTTGATTGGTATGAAATGTGCAGCTTTAGTCAATCGGCATATGATTACCCAGATAGCATCGTATCCTCCTCTGGTCTTAGGTAACCCCATGATGAAATCTATTCCTATGCTTTCCCACTTCCATGCTGGAATATCTAAGGGGTGTAATTTACCTGTGGGTCTAAAATACTCTACCTTTACTTGTTGACAAGTGAGACAGCGGGACACGAAATCAGCTATTTCCCTCTTCATATTGGGCCACCAGAAATTTCTTTTGAGATCTTGATACATTTTGGTACTACCAGGTTGAATGGTGTACCTGGACTTATGTGCTTCTTCTAGGATCAGTTTCTTCGTATCCTCGTGATCTGGTACACACACACGGTCCTTAAATAGCAATCTTCCGTCATTGGAGATAGAAAAATCCGGCTACTGTTCTATGTTTGCTTTGATTTCCAGTAATATGGGATCATTGTCTTGTAGCCTGACTAGATCTTCCATTAATGTAGGTTGAGCTCGGATATTGGCTATAAAATAATATTCTTCTTCCTTCATGTCAATATCTAAGTTCAACTGAGTAAATTGAGGAATAAGATTAGTCATACTAATCATAAGACTTGATAGCTTTCCCATTGATTTTCTGTTGAGTGCATCGGCTACATCATTAGCCTTGCTAGGATGATATTGAATAGCAAAATCAAAGTCCTTGAGATATTCTAACCATCTCCTCTGCCTCATATTTAGCTCCCTTTGAGAGAATAAGTATTTCAAGCTTTTGAGGTCCGAGTATACCGTGAACTTCTCTCCATAGAGATAATGACGCCAAATTTTTAAGGCAAAAATAACAGCAGCCAATTCCAAATCATGCACAGGATAATTCTCTTCGTGCCGTTTCAATTGTCTTGAAGAATAACATATTACCTTCCCATTTTGCATGAGGACGCACCCTAAGCCAATGCCAGACGCATCCGTATATACTTTGAATCCACCACCTTCCACCGGTAGTGATAGAATAGGAGCTGTAGTAAGATGGTTCTTAAGAGTTTGAAAACTCTCATCACATTCCTCTGACCAGACAAAAGGATTTTCTTTTCTTGTGAGTCTAGTTAAAGGAACAACAATTTTTGAGAAGTCCTTAATGAACCTCCTATAATAACCAGCTAGACCCAGAAAGCTCCTTACTTCTAATACAGTCGTTGGCCGGCTCCAGTTTCTGACAGCTTCTACTTTAGAAGGATCCATAGCGATACCTTCTTTTAAAATAATGTGGCCTGGGAATGAAACTTCCTTGAGCCAGAACTCACACTTGTTAAGCTTGGCATAAAGTTTATGTTCTCTAAGTGTTTGCAAAGTTATCCTCAGATGTCCTTCATGTTCCTCTTTTGTCTTAGAATATATCAGGATGTCATCAATGAAGACGACGATGAACTGGTCCAGATATGGTCGGAAAACATTGTTCATAAGTTGCATAAATGCTACTGGGGCATTTGTTAACCCGAACGGCATCACCACGAATTCATAGTGGCCATAATGACTTCAAAAAGCCGATTTATAAATGTCGTCTTCTTTAATTCTAAGCTGATGATAACCTGATCTGAGGTCAATCTTGGAGAAATACTCTGCTCCTGAAAGCTGATCGAAGAGCTCATCAATACGCGGCAACGGATACTTGTTTTTGATTGTAAGTTGATTCAGTTACTGGTAGTTTATGCATAACCTGAGAGAGCCATCCTTCTTCTTGACAAATAGAACCGGCGCACCCCAAGGGGATGTGCTAGGTCTGATGAAACCCTTATCTAATAGTGCCTGCAATAGCCTCTTTAGTTCCTTAAGTTCCGTGGGGGACATCCTATAAGGGGTTATAGAAACAGGTGATGCTCCTTGAATGAGTTCAATAGTGAAGTTTACTTCCTTATCGGGTGATAAACTGGGTAATTCAGGTGGAAACACATCTGGAAACTCATTTACAATAGGAATGTCTGCTATGATGATTTCCTTGGACTCGGTAACAATGACAGAAGCAAGAAAATCTTCACATCCTTGCGAGATAAGTTTGCAAGCGTGAAGAGAGGATATGATAGTGGGATGTTTCCTACACTTGATGCCAAGGAAAGAAAATCATGGAAGACCGAGTTTTCGAAAGGATATAATCCTATTTCGGCAGTTAATATCAGCATCATGATCTACAAGCCAATCTACCCCTAACATGGTATCATAATCTTTCATGTCAAGGCATACTAAGTTTGCGGGGAGATTGTGACCTTCTACTATTACCTCACTATCAAGATAATACTCGGTAAGCTTTGTTCCAGAACCTAAGGGTGCTAGCCTGGAGAATTGAAGTTCATACTCCGCGACTGTCATCATTTCCTGATGAAGAGAGGAGAACTCCATAGCCATTCTTTCTTTAACATGCTCAAAAAAGTACTTAGCACGAAATAGAATAAGAAAACCGTCCCATGTATGAGGTGCATCTGTCGGAGGTGGAGGTACTGATTTCCACCATGTGCGTGCATCTTTATTAAGTTGGAAGGTTATAAGATGCACTTTTTCTTGATCTGTACACTGGATAACATTAAAGATACGATTCATTTCATCTATCCAATTTTCTGCCTCATCTAGATTAGAAGAACTGAAGAAACGCGGAGGGTTTAAGCTCCAAAAATTGCGGTGCAAATCACCAGCCCTCGCCCTTGCGCCTGCCTGGGCCATAGTTTGTAATGCCTGAGTAAGGCCGGCAACCGTTTGTTGCATGCCACCACAATCTACGCGATGAGCCATTGTAATAATGAGGTACTTGAGAGAAATAACAATTTGTTAATTCTCATGGAATTAGAAAGAGATAAATCTTAAAACTAATTAACTATCTTATCCCGGGCTCTACCCAATTCTCGCATAGGTGAGGAAATTTCTTCCTTAGTTCAAAGGTATGGGTCCTTAAGCCTTAGACTTATCCTATGACGTGACTCTTTTCTCTAAGTCCTGAGACTTAGGCTCTGATACCAACTTAACTGTCACGACTCGAGCCTTTATTACAACGGAAAACTAACTCGAAGAACGTAAACAATTGGCATGGTAAGCCTCTTGCGAGCAAGAACGATCAGAGAGCAAGACAATCACATATAAAAATGTATTTCCATAATAATTTTCTCAAACTCCAACTTATTTCATTAATAAGCGAAAGATTCCAATACAATAACTTTTCAACCTTCTTCAATCCATCGGACTAAAGGAAAAAGGGAAAAATTACAAGACTCGATCTAAACAATATTGACTTTCCTAAGTCTTCACTCTCATTTTGATATGACTTTCATTCGCTCTCGGACCCGCTACTTGTATAACACGAATCCGAATTCGAATCACTTCCATCTCCTGAAAAAGATTGAAAATAGGTAATGAGTACACTTACCCAGTAGGTATCTTCGCATCAACATGAAGGCACTATTAAAGTGATTAGCAACTTAGCTCTAAAGAAAATAAAATGAAATCATGCGAATGCGATAAATCATATGTAAATAACCAAGGTAACAAGACGATCGTATAAGATAGAATGAACAAGTATGAATTAGCATAAATGTATCAAGAACATGATATGGCCTCTCATGAATAAGAATGTATCGAGAATGTACTAGCAAACCACGTAATCATCACACAAACATCATTTGCTTATGAGCAAGTATTTGGTGAATTTCTGTGGAATATCATGTAACAAGCAAGAAAGTCATGTATATGTCGTGTCGTGGATTTTCACTTCTCGAGCCGTGGATTTTCACTTATTTATAAAGAAAGTACTCCCAGCGCAATGCGACGCCAGTAGCATCATACCCCATGGTTTACAGTATGTTTCCGACAATCAGCCGAGGAGACTAGCATAGAGCCCTTGAACACAATCAGTGCTCGATCGTTTCTTCAAGTATAAATCAAGCTACTTCCACATTTCAAGCAATAAAATATGGCCAGTAATATAACAAGTTCAATAAGTTCCTGATAACAATAATTCAATGAATGAACGCTTCAATTAAGAATGCGAGGGATCAAGAATGACTTAAAACAAGGTTATGCTCATGGATACAATTCGACAGCATAACAGTACATACCTTATCTTCCATAATTTAAAATTAAGTATCTTGAGCAATATGACAAGTCATAGACCATCAATAATCCATCTAGGCACTTTAAAATATCAACCCTTAGGTCAAACATCGGGTTAAATTACTTCAGAATTGTGACGGTCAATTAATGGGCCGTTACATGAACATGACGGTCTATTATTGGGCCGTTAGATCGGGCTGAATCTAGAAAGAATAAATTGGACTTAGTAAATGTGACGGTTGTATACTGGACTGTAAGATGGGCCAGACGGTCGAGTAATAGGCCGTTACATTAACAAAATTTAAAACTTCGATAGTACTTTTTTAGACAATTTGGGTTTTAATGGTACAACCAACTCGGTGTCCTAGTGGGAATCCCAGGCTCACGAAGAATTACGGATGCCTTGAAACAAGATTTCCTTGTCTATTGAAAGGAATATCCAATAGAGAGGTCCTCAAGTTCAAGAATTTGTTCCTATAGTGTAAAACGTGTAACTAGTGGACACATACCGGAGTATATGCTATGTACTTAGAGAAATTGACTCTATAGATGAGATAGAATGTGTAACGATGTGAAACCATGATAAACTCCGTCAATACATCATTGAAATTCAGAATTTAAATACAAACTATAGAGTTTTGGTAAATGAAATTAACATATGTTTAACATAACTCAAGGTGCTTTAGACATGCAATTTCTATCATGAATCAATAAATAAACTTAAGGTCATGAAAACATGTCAAAACTTAGATATCTAGGCTTATTTATAAGCTAATTTGACTGTTCTCAATTCTGTCTCGAATTGACAGAACTCAACACTCTAGTGGTATAAGACAGGCGCGTCATATGGCTGTAACGGTTTATCGTGGAGCCGTCAGAAGACTGTGACGCACTGATTCTAGTCCGTCAGAGATTACATAGAACTTAAGTACAACAGGCGGTGTGACGGCTCATCGTAAGGCCGTCAGAGTCATGTGACAGTCTAACTATAATCCGTCAGAGCACTGCTGACAGTAAGTAGAAGATCTATAGTTTAAAACCTTTCATGCAAGAAGAATCAAAATAAACAACTACTCTAGTCATGACAGAACAAAGAATAGGCCATCTAGATGTATAGGTTTCAGTGAACTTATAGGAGAATATCTTTTATCTTTATTTTAGGCTTAAAGATATGCATGTATGCATAGACCTACTAAAACATGAAATTCATGGTCTATAGTGCATGGAATCAAGTAAAACCAGAGGGCTTTTACTCCTATCATGATGTTCTTGTCATTCATGAGATAATCTACCTCTTTACTGAGCTTTCAACTTCCAATCTGGGACTGCAAGACACGCCCTAGTTCTTTCCTTCCAGTGAGTTTTCAGCAACTTCACGTCGCTCTAACTCCTCAATCTCTTGATCTAAGGAAGTGAAATTTAGAGGGTAAGAAGATGAAACTAAGGGGAACAAAAAGTTCTAAAGAAGCGAACTCTAAATACCTTGTTTAGGTGTTCTAATCTCCTAATCTTAAGCACCCTGTTGTACAATTTTCTAGGTTGACGTGATGAAACCAGCAACTTTGCAAGGTTCTAGCTCCTTGTGTAGTCGATCTCCTAGCCCAAAATTTTGGGAGATATTAGTCCTATGTATTAACAACAAAAAGTTCTAAAGAACTTACCCAAAATACTATTTCCTTACCTTAGTTCCACGTGAGCCAATGTAAGGGTCGCGCAGGTCAAAACTAGGGTCTATTTATAGGTTCTAGCTAGGGTTTTGAGGATTAGATCGATTCTAGAGTCCTTAGATCGACTTCTGAGAGTCCTTAACATGTTTACTAGTCCTCCCATCTCGATCCCTAAGAGATAGACTATCAAAAATCTAATCTTTTTGGTCATTCTTCAATTCACGGAACTGACAGAGTGTAACGGTCGAACCCTGGAGCGTCAGGTCCATGTGACGGTCGTACGATAGACCGTTACCTATCGTAGGTGTCGAATTCGAAATGAATTCAAATTCTAATTTTGTCTTATCCACTTATTTATTTAATTAATGAGTATTTATCCTTATAATTCGTGAATAGGCTAAATAACCTTCTAGGATATGGGCCAAACTTAATGGGCTTGGTCCTTAAACCTTTTGGGCTTCATTTAAATAGGCTAGATTAATCGTTTACCATAATTGGGCCTTAATGAATTTCTAATAAATTCTAGAAAATCATTAAATAATTCCTGAAATAATATAAATATTCTGGGTCATTACATAATGACTCATCAAACTCTCCCCCCCTTTGACATCATCAAAAGAAAAAGAATTTGAAATGAAGAGTATAATCAGTAGGAGTCCTTAGACACAAATTGAAGGATTGTGTAGAAATGAGTGAGGTCACATTGAGAGTAGTAGAGTCTGATATCAAATGCAAAAGTTAAGGACTTCACGAAGTTCGATCGACCAACTTGCTTATTTCGGTCAACCGAAAATACCAGAACAAAACAATTATTTGTGATAAATAAGCACAACAGGCAAGTCTTGGTGTGAAGATGCAGTGCAATGGACAACTATTCAAAGCACAAGGTGTAAAGTGATCAAGATAGCAATATTGAAAGATCAAGAAGTTATTGTGGACAATCAATCAGATCGAGAACTGTGAAATGATTATGGCAGCAGTATTGAGTGATAAAAAAAAATTAGAATGCCAACAGATATTTGTAATGACAAAAACAATTTATTCAAGGAGTTCAAGAACAAAAATTAGATTAGAAGAATCTCATTCTGAAGCAACATTCATTAGCCAAGCTTTTAACTTTCAAATTCTTCTATTATAAGTTTTTTTAAGACATAGCCCTTATTTTCTGCCTGGTTTAAGAGAAATGAATTTAGAGTTCATCAATTAAACTCTTGAAGTATTTTGCATTCAGGCTTAATACAAATAAACCATGGTTACATGTTCAGATCCTATTTAATCTCCCTTTGCCCTACTCATTTAAACTTAATGACTCCCTTAGGAGTAACTAAAGACTAGTATTAAAATTAAACATTTTAGCATTTATGAATTTTATCTTTAGGGTTACAGCACTTTTTTATCATGTTTTGGTCTTATTTTCAGATTTTTTTTTTTTGGTCATAATTTTTAAGAGCATTCAAGTATAGCTCACACCTTTTTACATAAGAGTGCACGTTGTTTAGACGCCAGCACCCCTAGTTACTCAGTGAGACTAACTATCCTGCTTCATTTTGAACAGAGATAGCTAAGGCACTTCATGACTGAGTCACCCTCATTTCTTTGATGAAGGACTTAGTTTCTCAGTTACTCTTAGCCATTGTTCTGCCTTGAGCATTATTTATGACTTTTTATTATGTGCTGCCCTTTAGAGTTTTTCATATTGTTTCATGTTTAAGGACAATACTCAATCTGAATTTCTCAACCAAAGTTGCCTTAAATTTAAAATTATCATGTTCTAGGAGTTTTCACAGGGGCACAACACTTCTCTCTTTTCTTTCTCTTTTTTATCTTTTTATGTGTGGGTCCAAGTTTAGGCAGACCAAGCAGCTAGTCCGCCTAAACCGCCCACGGGGCTTTAGGTGGGGTGGTGGAGAGAGAGTGGGAAGAAGTATATTTAAAATGGCTGGGGGCCCTTTCACACCCCACGTGGTTGGTTTTGACTGAGTTTTGGATGCTTTTAGGCTGGTTTTGGACACTTCAGGACTGGTTTCGGAATGATTTGGATGCCTGAAAGGCCAAGTTGCTCGAGCTTGCTCCTCGTGCCACATGCCTTATCCCGAACAATCTTCAAATGCTCCTCGTGGTGAGTTGACTTTTTAGGACTGGGAATAGAGCTGGTTGCTTGCTGGGAGTGGTTTGGAGGGCATTCTTTGGGGCCAGGGGCGATCCAGAGGTGAGGCGTGCCCCTGGCCAAGGGCCATGACGGGTGGCCCCGGCGTTGTCCCCTTTGTCTTTCTTTTTCTTTCTCTTTGCCGACTGGTAGATGGCTAGAGTGTACACCTCGTAGCTTGTGCATGGACACGGGCTTCAAGATGAGGTTGACACATGGTCACCTTCAAGGTGTTCGGGGTAATTCCCCAGCCTTGTCGGCATGTCGTATAGGCTGGCTAGCACCCCGGGGGGCCCACTAGGACTTGAAATCCACGCTCGACGTTACTTGGGCAGCAAGAGGAAGGTGATATGGGTGTGGGAGCTTGGCCTTAGTAAGGGTTGTTGTGTTATACGGCGAGCTGGTATACATAGCCTTAGGTTGGCCCGACGGCTATAAAGAAAGTGGCCTATCGCTGCATGTCTGGGCATTGAAGGCAGTCCTCCTCCTTTGTAGTGTCACCGCATAGTGCAGCAAGCCTCCCCAAGCCATGGGTTGTCCCCGGATCATGGTGACATGGCTAGAAATATGAGTACCCGCAAGGTGTTCAAGATAATTCTTGACTTTTCTTTACGAGCCGTATGAGCTGGCTAATGACCCCCGGGGCCTAAACTTGGGTAGGTGACTGAGTCCACTAGTATTAACTGGCTGGAAGGAGGCATTTTGAAGGTGATCATTGGCCTCATGGCTGGTGCCGCATGTTGCGGCATGATGCTGTGTTTCCCTGGGTCGACCTGGGTGACTAAGTTGTAGGCGGGCGAACGCCGCCTATTGGGTAGTCAGGGTTGGTCACCGCTATTTGTAGAGTCACAGCATGGTGCGGAAAGTAGTCCAAGGCCTTTGGTTAACCCCAAATTAATGTAGAATGGCTGGAAATATGGCACCTTTAAGGTGTTCGGGGTAATTTCCCACCCCTTGTTAGGAGCCATATGAGCTGGCTAATGATCTCCGGAGCCTGAGTTTGACTTTACTTCGGAGACCATCAGTGTTGAGTTGTTAGGGAGAGGCATATTGGGGTGGTCCCAAGCCTCATTGCTAGGTGTCGCATGGCCGGCATGTTGCTGGGAGCCCCCGAGTTGGGGGAGCTGAGTTGTAGGCGGGCGATGTCGCATGCTGGGTGGTCGGGGATGGCCCCCACTTGTTGTTGGAGTCGTCGTGAGTCACGGCAAGCTAGTTTAAGTCCATGATTGAGCCTGGGGTGTTATAGGGACTATAAATAAATAGCACCCGCAAGGTGTTCGGGAGTGGTCCCACACCATTAAATATGAATTATCTTCTAGAATAAAATCTTGTACAACAAACACTTAATTAATTAATCTATTAAAAGTCTAAGTAAAACTCCTAAAATTTAAAGCGTCATTGCAAATTGTTTGAATTGAGTAAGACATTGCTTCCTATCCCTTCCCTGGTTTGTGTTTACATGTTAGTCTTTGTATTTGAGTAGGTCTCCTCCTCTCCCTCTCATGGAGTCTCATATCAGTCCTATGTATTCTTATTCTCATTCCTCTGCTTCCTATTCCTGCGTGGAATCTTCTTCCCACGTTGTGTAGCAACTCAAAATTTTATATATGCATTTACATGGTAAAAAAATAATGAAAGATGAAAATAAAATGAATGATAAATATTTTTCTTTATATCTTTAAAGTGTAGAATATATAAACATAAAATATATCTCACGTGTTAACACGAATGGCGAGATTCGCGGCACGATTCTGAGAAGGTAAAGACGTCAGTACTGTAGCAGTACTGTAGCATCTGATTTAAGAGAGAATTATTAGCTCTAATTAAATCTTAATTAGTGGATGCTGTAATTTCTTACCTAATTGAATAAATGAGGTCATGGATTATGTCATAAAGGGGGATTTATTTAATATTTAAATGTTGGAAATTAATGTCAACATAAGTTGGTGTAATAGTAACATGAGTTAGTGAAATAGGAAAATTAGGTGAAAAATTGACTTAGAATTAAATTAGGAATAAAATATCATTGAATAAATGAGGTAATTGATTATGTCATAAAGGGAGATTTATTTCAACATCCACATTTTGGAAATTATTGCCAACATAAATTGGTGTAATAGTAACATGGGTGGGTGACATAGGAAATTAGGTGGAAGATGGAATTAAATTAGTAATAAAATAATTATGGGACTTAGCCTATAAATAGGGCTTGGATCTTCCCTACTCAAAGCATAAATCCATTGGAAAAGTTCTAGAGGAGGAAATCTTGAAGTTTGGAGGAGTGTTCGAAATGTTCTTCGTTCTTCTTCCTCTTCGATCTTCCACTAGGTAGGTATTCTCTAGGCTAAACTCAAATTGATGCATGAATTAGATGTAGATGTATGTCTACTTTGATTCTATACCATTTTCCCTAATTTTTATTGAGTATTAAGCATGTTGTCCATACAACTGGACATAAGATTTTAACCGAGATTTTTAACCGCCGAAAGATCCGTCTCGGATCACAGTATCTTTCTAAGACCGTGTTCCGGATGCGTGATCTCCACCCTGATCATGATGTTTCCAGGTTCTAATTTAACCAATATATTGTCTAGCATGTTAGATATGTCATGTTAAGTTGCATATCATTTAAGTTCACACATGATTAAGTTAAGGATATGGAAGATAATAATTCTATTTCATGAGCTTATGTTTCCTTTCCTAGTTCTTGTTACCTTCATGATATTCTTGATCTCCATGACTATATGATATGCTGGCATGTTAAATGGAGTAAATATTATCTGTTAAAATTGCATGGGTTTAATTGCATAATCTTGATCGATACGAGTGTAACGATTATCGTGTTACCATGTTTTCGACAAGTCACGTAGCTCGCTAGATTTCTAAGGAAGAACAGTGTCTAAGGAAATAGGTCCACGGGCAAACGCTTTAACTAGATAAGTGGTTACTTAATTATGACCTCGTGAATACAAGGGGAGCCTCCCACTGTCTCACCTCTTACCTGGCCGTGATTCTTCAGTTTTCTAGTTAAGCTCCGACTGCGAAAAAGTAGGATAGAATTTTTGCAAAAGTTGTTCCTTGTTTCCGACAAGTTGTGTAATTAGCAAGATTTCCAAGGAAGAATGGTGTCTAAGGAAAGAGGTCCATGGGTAAACGCTTTAAGTGGATAAGTGGTTACTTAATTAGGACCTTGCGAATGCGAGGGGAGCCTCCCACTGTCCCACCTCTTACCTGGTCGTGATTCCTCAGTTTTCTAGCTAAACACCCGACTATGAAAAACTTGATATAAGCCTGTTTAACAAGGTTTTCCGTGAGAACCGATCATGCCGTGTCTGTCAATCTAATCCCTTTAATGTCATTAAACATGATGCCTTCTTATCGACTTAATGTCGTTAAACATGATGCCTTCTTATCGACTCAATGTCATTAAACATGATGCCTTCTTATTGTCTTGATTTCGTTGAACATTATGCCGTAAATCATCCTTGAACTTCTCTTACAACTACTTGTAATCTTGTATTACTTGTTCCTCGAATGATAATTTTGCTAGATCTATACTTTATTTCATGAGCTTTATTTTGGAATTCGTTGGCCATACATATTATGTGGATGTCTAAATATACTTGAGATCTATGATCCATAACCTCAATGCCCGGTGTTAATGGGGCCCGGTCTGGTCCTAGGGGGAGCGCCCGAAAGTACTTGTGCCCATGGGAGCTATTTTTGACCTGGTGTGACATTGCACCAAAGTACTTGACTTGCTAGATTCATTTATGACTTTCCACAATCCGTGAAATACTCGACTTGCTTGAATACTTGGAAGTACTTGAAATTACATGAAATACTTGACTTATACATACTTGTGTGAAATGGCCAATTCTATGATAATACTTACTACATGATCGTTCTCTACTTGAAATCTACTCTTGATATCTTGTTTACTTGTGATTCCAATTACTTGCATTCCTTTACTCTCTCTTTTATTCAAGTTCCATGTTAGTTACGTTTCTCGTCATAGCACAGTAACTTTATCCAAAATGTTAATTCCTTAAAGTTGTTTCGTATAGAGATATAAATCCTACTAAGCGTTTCACTCACCCTACGTTTTCGGTTAATATTACAGGTAGTTCCGATGATGAACCCCAAATAAATGGGGACGGGCAAGAGTGAAAGAGGGACAAGTTTATCTTAGATTACCTAGGTTTAAATTGTTACTCTTGCGAGAATTAAATGTATTTGGGAGTTGTATTATGCCTCTTAAGGCTTAATGGTGTTGTAAAACTTTATTTGATGAAATAAAGAGTATCATTTTCCTATTATCTACTATCTGATTGGACCCTTGTTATACATGCTCTAATCGTCGCGTCTCGATATTCCACCTCGGGACGTGACACGTAGGCCCTTCTTCCCATTCATTCTCCCAAGAACGAGTTGATCTCGCGGCCAACATAACATGCCTCCTTTGCCAAATAGACCCTAGTCAGGACCAAAAATTTCTTGCTGATCCTCAAAATGGGTTCTCGCATGTTGCTGGTCCAAGAGGCCCATATCATAATGCCCAATGTAGATCCACACATCTTGTTGCTCCTAGAATGGGCTATTCAGCCCGGATCCTCATACCCAGCCCATCACTCTCAGCCTGATCCATATCTACGTCTTCATTCTCAAGCTGGCTCACATCCTTCTCGATCTCTTCCTACTCAATACATGCCCTCAAAGGTCCAATGCCAACTTGATGAAATCCAAGACCAAATTGATCATAAACCCTCCATCAAGATCCCTTTCGCTTTTCAAAATCTCCGCCTTCCACCACCCTCTCAAATTATTGCTTATTATCAGTATGGTGGAACCGTGATCCTTTTGTTCACTTGAAGGAGTGCATCTACGAGTCGGCCCAATTCCAACAGGATCGTTGTTTAATGGCCTATCTATTTGGGTTATCGTTGGAAGGCCCGGCTTGAGATTGATTTTTCTCTCTGCAACATGATCAAGTTGTGGATTTTAAAATTTTACAAGAAAAATTTATTCAGCAATATCAAGACTATGTTGGAAGGTACCCAAGAGTCCATAACTATTTGATAAATATCAATATTTCAGGCGTATTAAGATGTCAGAAGTGGAGGATGCTTTAAGGAAAATGAAAGTGGGCAAGGCCTTAGGACTAGATGGCTTACCTATTGAAGTATGGAAAGGCCTAGGAGATATTGGTATTCAGTGGCTAACTAAATTTTTTAATAAAATTTTAAAGGAACGGAGAATGCCAGAAGTTTGGAGAAAAAGTGTTGTAGTTCCTTTCTATAAAAATAAAGGAGATATTCAAAGTTGTAATAATTATCGTGGAATTAAGCTTATGAGTCATACTATGAAACTTTGGGAAAGAGTAATTGATAAACGCCTCCGTGGTATGACTACTGTGTCGGAAAATCAGTTTGGTTTTATGCCAAATAGATCTACTACAGAAGCTATTTTCTTGCTACGGCAGCTAATGGAGAAGTATAGAGAGATGAGAAAAGATTTGTATATAGTTTTTCTTGATTTAGAGAAGGCGTACGATCGAGTACCGAGAGAATTGATTTGGTGGACATTAAGAAAGAAAGGAATCTCTCAAGGATATGTTGATTTGATTAAGGATATGTACGACGGTGCTATTACTAGTGTTCGAACTATTGCTGGGGAGACTGGTGAATTTCCCGTTTCTATAGGTTTGCATCAAGGTTCTGCATTAAGTCCATATCTCTTTGCCTTAGTTATGGATGAAGTAACTAAACAATTACATGAGGATATCCCTTGGTGTATGCTATTTGCAGACGATATTGTTTTAATTGATGAGAGTATTGATGCTCTAAATGCTAAGTTAGAGCGTTGGAGACTTGCCTTGGAGTCTAAAGGTTTTAAAATTAGTAGGAGCAAGTCAGAATTTATGTACTGTAATTTTAGTAATGGGAGAGTGGTTCAGGAAGACATGGTTCTAATTGATGGACATAACATTCCGAAGAGTAGTAGCTTTCGATACTTAGGGTCTATCATACAAGAGAATGGGGAGATTTATGATGACGTTACACATAGGATTAAGGCAGGCTGGTTAAGATGGAGAAGTGCATCAGGTGTCCTTTGTGATCGTCGTATGCCTGTGAAACTCAAAGGGAGGTTTTATAGAACGGCTGTGAGACCCGCTCTGTTATATGGTACCGAGTGTTGGGCAGTACGAAAGGAACACATCCACAAAATGTGTGTAGCAGAGATGAGGATGTTGAGATCGATGTGTGGCAAGACTAAGAAAGACAAGATTAGGAATGAGCGCATCCGTAAGGACTTAGGGATAGCTCCAATTGATAGTAAAATGAGAGAAAATAGACTCAGGTGGTTTGGACATGTGTTTCGTCGCCCTAACTCAGCGCCGGTTAAAAGATGTGATCAAATCTAAGTGGATGCTAGCAAAAGAGCTCGAGGAAGGCCTAAAATGAGATGGTGCGATGTTATTAGGAAGGACATTAGTTCCTTGAGTTTAAATATGAATATTGCACTTGATAGAAATCTTTGGCGGAACAGGATTCATGTAGCCGACCCCAATTAATTGGGATAAGGCTCTGATGATGATGATGATGATGATGATCAAGACTATGTTGGGCCTAGGTATTCCATTATAGATCTAGCCGAGGAGAAGATGTAGCCCAACGAGGAGTTCACGACTTATGCCGACCACTGGCGTTAGATGCCCGTGCAAGTCTCGGGGCATCTCTCGGAGGGTGAGAAAATCGAGATAATCATTTCAAATCCAATGCCGCAATACCGCCTCCTCTTAGCCTTGAATGAGATCACTACTATGCAGAAGTTGTATAACCGAGCCCGCTTCATTCACACCCAACTCCAAGAGTCCCTTGATCTATTCACCTCCCATTGTTAACCATCAACCTTCCAAAGCAAACCATCCACCTTCCACAGCCAACCATCTATCTTCCAAAATCAACCCTCCGCATACCATAGTCAACCTATCGCCTACCAAAATCAGCCTCAACCACCCGCCATTAAGGGAACCCAAATCCATGAGCAAGTGGATGTTGTCGAGTACCTACGTACCTATCCCGCTCACTACCATACATCCTCACCTAGTCATTCCACTAGCCATGCATCTTATCTCCCTTCGCAACCCTTCTATCCACATTGCCAAACCATGCCATCCACCTAGCCAGAAGCGAACTTCTTATCCTCTATTGCTGGAGTCCATGTCTAATATCTTCAAGGATTTAACGGTCGCCAATGCGTTGCAACTCCCTTTGATTGAGTCTTGCCAATCCGCAACTGGAAATCAACACAAATGTTGTGCATATCACCGCCAACTGGGCCATATGGTCATCGATTGCCCTGAATTCTGAGACTTTATTTATGATTTGGAAGAAAATCAGAGAATTAAGTGGGCTGAAATGCACAAGATTATCCTAGACCTACGTAGCAAATAGTAATCACAACAGCAGTAACAAGAGCCACCCAGGCCGTAGCCATCTCCACAAATGCAAGATCAGGGGCGTACCCTTACTTCCTCTCCAAGTGTTGCATCCACTCTGCCGCCATTATCATCACCATCGCCTCCCCAACAACCTTCACAAATCCAAACCTTTGCTCAGGATAGTGCCTCTACTACCACCATTGCTAACTCAACCCCTTACATTGCCAGGTGCCATGATGACAAGCCGACACCTCGACACATCGTGTCGATGTGCCACCGATGGTTGCCACATCCCTTTTATCCATCACCACTTCCTAGCCTTTCGCCACAATCTGACATCCCTTCCATTACCCATGTTTTCAACCTAAACTCCACCCTCATTTCCATTGCCACAATCGTCCAAACCGTCGCCTCCACCTCCATCTTCACCCAAGCCTGAGCAAGCTCCGCCATCATTACCATCGCCTGAACTCGTCTTCGCCATCACCCATCCACCATTTCCTACCACATCCTTGAATCCACCATGCTCACCCCACCTACTACCTCCACTCCACAATCCATTTCCACTCAACGGAGTGGGAGTGTGCTGTCTATAGTGCCTCTTGGGTTTGATTCCCATGAATGAAGCGAGCCGAGCCAGGATAGTTCGGTGCCAGTTATGTGTTTCAAGCTTCATGATTACATCAGCCGCATGTTGGTCCGTGTTCTTGTCTCGAGTATATTTGGGGATACCAAGCTGATTCCAAGGACGGCTGCTAGGAAGAGCCCCTATGAACTTGTTCAGTTATAGCAAAAGCGAGGCTGATAGCAATCGTATTGCTCATCGGGAAGACTACTTTCAATGCTCTCATTACCTCTCGCACTATTACGCTTCAGATGACTGGTCAAGAAGGGTACTCTACAAAGATCATGCTAACATATACAGCTGCAAAAGAGGTGATGGATTTTGTGCTTAAGGGTCCAACCGCCATATCTTCAATCTCTCCCAAGGATATTCTAAATATTTTATGCAATTTCCCTCGGTTTGTTAGTCGATCGGCCGTGTCAATGCTGTCTGCCAAAGATTCATCGGGTTCATTTATCAAGAGAATTATACTTCATGCCTAACTACCAGGTGGAATTGCCAAATCTCAAGCTCCTCACACCAAGTGATAAATATCCTTGAATCAACATTGCTTAATCCATTAATGAATGTCCAAGGGATAGTGTTAGCATTAAAAATTCATCAACTAAGCACTTAGTGGCGACTGCACCGGTCAAGCTGCATGTTCACAAAAGGGCTAGACCATCTGTCGGTTGGGCCTGTTATTTGAGAAGATATAAGAAGTCAAGGGGTTGGAAGGTTCAAGACAAAGGTGAACAAGTGCATTGAAAAGAAATATATGCCAAGAAAATAAGGAGCCACAGGTATGAGCTTAAGGGAAATAGATTTTGCAATAAAGTGTCCACCAATCTTCTTTCCTCTTCTAGTTCGGCCCACTCCTCATTTTTCTTACTTAGCTCCTACCCCTGGGTTATCTACCTTCCTGCTTTTGATCCAATCTCTTCTCTCCTTCTTGGGTCCACAAACCCTCGTCTCTCTTATCTTCATCTGGGGCCTCCAAATCTTCCTCATAATTTTAATTCCAAGTCTTCATCTGGTTTCTCCCCCCCCCCCCTCATCTGGAACCTCTGGATCCTTCTAGCCTTCAATCTCCATTGTATTCCCTTCCTCTGGAACCTCCAGATTCTACTGAATCATCTAATCCTTCTATGCTTCCTTTGAACTATTCTCTCTATATTCTTTTACAACATTCAAATCACAATCATTCAACTCATTCTCTATTACCCACTCAGGGTCTCTGCCCTTTCTCATCCTATTTCCGAGGCTTTAGTCCTCCCTAGTCTACTTTTCTCTCTGCTTCTTCTATAGATCATTCCATGTAATTAGGGTTCCTGCGCCCTCGCGAGGGAGTTCTAGCCCTCACCTCTTTTCCTCTTTTGCTTCTTCGTCTCCATCTAAGTCTAGCCTTGTCTGCCGATCCTTCATGTTAAGGAACCTCAAACCTTTGTTATCTTTGCTATTCTTCATCTCTTCCTGTCAAGTGAGGAACACGAAGCTCATGATAATCAAGATCGCTATAGGCCACTACTTCCACAATGAAGGATTGCAAGGTACTTTTAATTATATAAGAACATGCTTTCATTTTTATTAATTCATTCATCTTTACACATGATCGCAAGTCAGGCGTTTTTAACATGATTGAGTGGTCTAAGAGTCCTGTCCTAGGTTAAGTCAAGTGAGTCCGCTTCTACAGCACCTAGGCTGGTGATGACTCCGCGCTGGGAATACAAAATTTTATCCTCAGTCATTAAGGATAACCCTAGGTATGGTTCAGACAATACACGACGTACTATGGCCAATTCCCTTGAGGAACACCATTGTTGCTTTGGCCATGCTTGGGTATGCACGAAGGCCTTTTCTCTTCTCCATTTGGCCAAGTGTAGGGACAAGAGGTGGAATGGGTGAAAAAATCAACTTAAGCACTCCACCAACGAGAGGATGTCTCAAATAAGGGCAGTCTACCAAGACCTACAAAAATTTGTGAAAATCAAGCAAAATCTAACCAAATGGCAAATCAAAAGAAAAATTATGCAAAGAAAAGAAAAGACATGGCAAGAGTGGCAGTACAGTTTCCTTGCGGGACATCATGAGCCGGTCGTATGTATGCTTTAAGTAAAAGTGGGTCCAAAAATAAAGACTAAAAGTCTCAGCACAACAGGCTAAATCTCCAAGGGCAGTGCTCTGGAAGGAAGTTGAGCTCTGACATCTCCCAACCTATATCAGGCTTATCTCTAAATCTTCTTCTACTTCTCCCTCTCAAGCTGGGTTGTGTCCCAGGTATGGCCTTAGTAGGGGCACAGTTCTTTAGGGGCAGTTGGTTATAGCATGCCACCCTTTAATGCACACTATGCTCTGGGAAGTCCTTAACGAAAAGGGAATGAACAAGGACCCCTAGCCAATAGTTTGAACACACCTTGGTGCTATAGGTAGCTAGTCTAGTCTCAGTCTTTATTTCAAATTTTTCAAAAAAAAATCAGATACTTCAAAAATTCAAGGGAAAAAAAGTAAAAAATAGAAATTCAAAAAAACATAAATTCAAAATAAAAAATAAAAACTATGAAAATAAAAACTATGAAAAGATCAAAGAATTATCAAAAAAGCCAAAAAAAAGTGTGTGCCTTTCATCTTCCACGCATTTGTTTTCTTTTTCTGGTTATTTCCTTCGAGAATAGATATGATTTGTTCCTTCGAGAACAGATGTAATTTATTTGTCAAGTGTGTAGGTAACAGGTCCTCAGCATTCACTCACTCAATTCCTCATTGCCTCTTGATTGTTCTACTCACATTCTTTCTGATCTGTCTTGATTCTTCAGTCTCGACCATGATTTGAATTTGAAGCTCCTTGTCCCACCTGTCCTTCTCAGTCTTTGTTCATTATCTCTTCCTCAAATGACTCCATGAGAAGGTTTTCTGTATGCTTATGAACCAGATAATTCTTTGCTTTACTTCAAATCGTTGGTTTTGGCTGGAGTTTATGCTTATTTTTATATCAAGCCATATTTATAGCTCCGTCAAACCTCTTCCAGATCGCAGTTGTCCCAGAGACTGCTGTAGATATATAAATCCCGCCTCGAACAAGAACAATAAACAACATATACATGCAATATAAGCAAAGGGGGAAGGGGCGATGAAGATATTGAGATAGACCGTGATTGCCACCAAGGATTGACAGTAGGAAAGGATGCTATAAGGAATGAAAAACCTATTGAGTACCTTGGAAAAGAAGAGGGAAAATGCGGCCAGAGAACAACCGCTAAGACATGATCGCGCATGATGAAGGGATGCGGGGAACGATGTGGATTGCACCTCCTCGCCTTGTAGCCGGCTAGAAGACAAGGGCCTCACGTTGTACTCTTGCTTTTCCTGCAAAACAAAGCTAAGATAAGGAGAGAAAATCCATTAGAAACATGTGTGTAGTACCAGCCCCGTATGGAGAAAATAGACATGAAAAACTGAGGGTATAACGCACAGGGGAGGGTTTTTAACCCCTATAAAAGGGACAAAATAATAGGTGTGTATATTGTGAATGCTTATGAAGTGAAGGAATGAACTAAAACGCAGAGGAAGACAATGAAAAATGGGATGCAATATGCATAAAATGTGTATAAATAGTGCAGCAGAAAAGTGCAGAAATTGTGTGAAAACGAGAAAAGAAAGGGCCGAGAAATAAACGAAAGAATGAGAAATGGAGAGCCTTGAGCGAATGAGGACAAAGCTAACACTTCCCTGAACAGCCTGGGGTCAAAGAAGTAAGATGGCGGTGCGGCATGGCTTCACCCCAAGTTTGAAAAACGCCCTCCCTCGCACATATGCAGTAGAAGGCTATTTATAGAACCCAGAAAATCCTAGGTTGAAATCTGAGGATAATTACCCAAAATAGAGGATTTAGATGGATTAAATCTTGAGATAATAGTGGGATAATATCCTAGGAAGGAATGAAACTCGAGGTGGAAAGCTATCCTCGGTGAAAACGGTGCTAACAAGGACTCCAAAGAGTCCTCGGTCGAAGAAAATGGAGCCCAGAATCACCAAGATTCTGCAACCAGGATGCAGTCAGTCGCGCCACCGCGACCTTGAGAACGCGGTCCAATGACAACCTCGACCTTCCAGGGACATAATAGGCTCAAGAGACAGAGTCGACGCACACACGGGAAGAAGTCGACGCACCCGGGAGAACAATTGAGAACGCGATCAATAGTTGACCACGACCTCATGGTCGCGGTCAACCTTTGACCGTGACTTGACCATAATAATAATAATAATAAAGGCCGAGAACGCTGTCTACTTGCAGACCGCGATCTAATGATCACGGTCTGCAAGCAGACTGTGACCATGGGGCTGCGGGGGCTCACACCGGTCGACCGTTTGGCCATCCGAACCGCCAGAAATTGATCCGAAAAAGTGATAATCAAGGAAAATAGTCCAATAGCTTAATGGACTCGAAAAATGATGACAAAATGGGCTCGAAATACGCTCAAGAAAGGCTCCAAAATAACGGCTAATTCGGGACACCATAAAAGATGAATAAGAGAAAGAACTCGACTTGTAGGCTAAAAACGGGTGTTAACAGATGCCCCTCCGTGATGTCCACTTTACAAGGGAGCGAGCGAAAGCGATGCAGAGGTGAAATGGAAAGGAGATGGAACAAAAGTGACAACGACGCAAAATGGAGATGAAGCTGAGATGAAGCGGAGAGAACTAAAAAGTGAGTACTAGGTCAAAAGACACCCGACACATCCGACAAGCGTCAGGAATTCTCCCGAAAATGTCGAACTAACCACAAGGAATAGCTGACACAGATGACACATATCTGGAGAACTAAACTAACTAAGAGAGGAAAAGGAAACAAGACCAACCTCATTAGGGGACACAATCCAGAGCCAATGAGGGGATCGGAAAGAGCAATAACTGAAAAGCTGAAAGGAAACTGAGATAAAATCCAGACAAGAATCACGCTAGCCAACCAGACCAAATGATCAGATCAGAGAAGACGTTCAAATTTAGAGTGGAATAGAGATCTCTTATCCAAGAGAATTAAGCGCAATTAAGCATTGCTGAGGAGAAACCTTGAACAAATTACGAGGCGTGAGTGCTCAAAATGACATGATGCATGTTGGGCTAAAATAAAGAAATCATCAAAATGAATGCTAAGAAAGAATAAAAATAGAAAGTACTCAAGAATAATATTGCTAGACCAAGCAAGACGGGGTTAAGAGTTTTCTTGCAACCGAGCCTTCAGCTTCCAGAGGATGAAGATGCTTAGATTGCAACCTCGTATCAGCTTTGATTTAGATAGAACGTCGGATCTCCTCAACGTGATCGGCAGACTAGGAACCTGAAGAATTTCAAGGATCACTCTCCCTCTTCTCTTATAACTTTTTCTATGCACTACGTGGGGAAGAGCTCTTGTTGCTCAAATTACTTCTACTTTTCTCTGCGTCCCTCTCCCCCTTTTGTTCTTTGCGCACCACACTCCTTTTTCATACACCCGAGTGTGATTTCGCCTCTCGTATCTCAGTGGGGGCCCACATCTGGATAATGACAAGGACAGGGAATATTTCCCTCCAAAAAGACATTCTGGAAGGTGCTTCCTTGTACACAGGTGTGTCCAATGATTGCAGTAATTATTGCCCGCAGATCCAGGTTCTGGACTAGCATCCGAATGTAGATCCGATCATGCGATTCCTCTTGTGGAGTCGACACTCTTCAGGAAGTGCGTCGACGTGGTTGCTTCAATGCTTCGTTGAGTGGCTGAGCTTGTGTGATGGTGTCGACATGTAATCCATGCAGAGTCAACACGTGACCCACAGACAGAATTAGATGCATGTTGCATTTGTTCTATCGTGTCGACACTCTATCCTTGTAGCGTCGACGCAGGTGTTCCAACTAGAAAACATTTATTATGCTGCACCGATGTCACTTAGGTGATGGTGTCGACCTGATCTGTTCATGCACTGAAATTGTCTTCTACTTCATTTTTCCTATTAAACACATGCATTAAGTTTAAGATCTGATTAATCAATTTACCATTAATGATTCATAGTGTGTCATCATCAAAACGTGGAGATACAACATTCTCCCCCTTTTTGATGATGGCAACTATGAGTTATTACTTTAAACTAAGATCATACAATGCATCCTTATATCAGCCAATGAATATAAGCAAAGCTTCTAGAGTTCATGACATTCATGTGACAAACAAGGTTTCTGAAATCATGTCATTCATATATTGTGTGTGTCCAAAAGGAATTTCATGCACCAAGTTTTCATATATGCAAATTACTGCACACACATACTGATGGGGACATCACCAGCCGTCCCTGTACCCACGGCCCATCACATCACCCCAGACATATTCGGCTTGGTCTAGCTATCTATTTATTGAGTCATATGATATATTCTCTATTTTATTTGAGCCATATCATTGTATTTTCCCTTTTATTTGAGTCATGTCCCTAGGTCTCTGAGTTATTTCCCTATGTTTGAGTCATTTGTCCCATGGTTTGCTTTCTAGGACATCAGTGGTCATTTAGTGTAATGCCATGCACATTTTAGTCTTGTAAAAGGTTAAGCTCCTATAAATAGGACCCAACCCCCCATGAGTTGGTTAATGAAAATTTGATACAATTTGAATTCCAAAATTGAGTGCATTAGGTGAGAAGCCTATTGAGTGGGTGAGAAGCCCAGGGAGAGAAGCCCATTCCCCCTATCCCTCTCTATCTCCCTCTCTCTCTAGGGGGCGACCCCCTCTCTCTCTCCTCCCTCTCTCTCCCAAATTCACCCCCCTCTCTCTCCTCTCCCCTACCACATCATCTTCCACCTCAGCCCTAAGTGTCACGCCCCGAGCGCGGAAGATACCCGGAGACGCGTGACGAGTTTATATCAATCATGTCAATCAGAGTGGCCGTGTATTCGACACAAAGACAGAGATGCGCAAAATAGCAAGATAACCCAATCCTTTATTTCATAATGGATAGACTATTACAAATCTAATACTCTGTTTAATAAAAAGGAAAAGAATACATATTTGACTCAAGAAACTATAGAAAAGACTAGATGACACTTGAGCAGCTCTATCACTTTCACTCTTGACCATTCCCATCCGATTGACTTCCATCGTCGTCGGACTTACCTGAAAAGTGAAAAGGGACAAACGGAATGAGCGAACGCTCAGTAAGGAATTATATCTCAAGTACTAGCAAGGGGTTTAAGTAATTACATCTTTCATGAATGCATTACAGCTATGCATGCTCGCATGAAACGACAAGATAGAGAGAATGTAATATCAAGGAAATAAGATGAACTTAATCATGAACTTTCAACAAGATAACAAGTTCATTCAAGATATTCAAGCAAGTACGTTTAACAAGTCATGTCAAGAACTTTGGCTATCATGAAGTAAATTACCCTTTTTCGGGCCACGCATTTCATGTCAAGTCAAGTACGATTCAAGTACAAGATGTATGTGGAATGTCCAATCAAGCAAGTCAAGTACTCGGTATAATGCCAGATACCTTATCATTTTAACTCCCATGGGCACAAGTACTTTCGGGTGCTCCTCCCAGGACCAGATCGGGCCCTATATGCGCAGGCATTTATCATGTGTTTTGACATCCACTCTTGTTTATAGCCAACACAGAATTTCAATAATCAAGCTTGTAGACACGTATGACAATTTTGATAGAATAGAGTCCAAAATATGACAAAGGACATAGATTGGCAATAATAACGGTATAATCACGATTAACGATAAAACTAGGTAGAATATGGTTCCCTTAACTTGGGTACCATGACAAATCAAGGTGGACATTCTTTATATAGAATTGAGATCCACATGAACAGTATATCAAAGGTAAGATACCCTCATTCTTATCATAGAATTGAGGTTTACAAGAATGACATGATATGGCATGATATCATCATCCCATTAAGAATTTCTTATGATACACTCTTTGTATAATCATAAGGGCCGGTATACCATGTTTCTTTAGAGTGACATGGCATCAGTGGTGTAATGGGTTTTTAGGGTACAACCAGCTCAGTCGGCCTTGAGGGAATCCAAGGCTACGAGGAGTCTTACGGAGGTCTCTATGACTAACTCGCTAGTCCAAAGGAACGGAATGTCCAATGGAGAGCTTGTATGTCAATGAGAGTTGAGTGTGATCGATAAAACAACGTGAAAAGTGGGACTATACTCACGGAGTGGAGAATAGTGCCGATATATACATTATATAATATGAAACCATCGTTTAACAGAATCAGGATAAAATCATTTTTTTCAGAAAATAACGACTTACGCTAAGTCGTTTCTCAAGTAAATAACGCCTAACCGAAGGGCGTTTACACATGTTTCCATTTTGCAGAATTTTTAATATTTCAGTAATTTATCTAAAAAGCACCCTGGACAGGGGCGTTTCGTTGCAATGAGACGACTACAGTAGCAGGCGTCTTTTTATTTACAATATTTTACAGAACATATTTATTTTCAGAAATTATCAAAAACGCGCCCTTTGCAGGGGCGTTAATCATTAAATTCTTATTTTCACAGAATATATTGTTCGAGATTTTAACATAAATGCGCCCAACGAAGGGGCGTTACTTTTACAATTCACGCCCTGTGATGGGGCGTTAACAAATGGAAAACGACCTTGTCGAAGTCGTGAATTCAAGAAATTGCAGTAATTGACACGAACAGCCAGAAGTTTCACAATAATCAATGTACAGGATGGTATTTATATAGTCGTGACAGGAAGAATTTCACAGGGAGAGTCATGCATTCGATATTTCATATTTATGGATTTTTAAACATGAACAATTTAATTACATGTGATTTTCGTGGATAATCAGTTCTTAAGATCGCTGATTAACATTACATGAAATTAACGCCTGTGTATAGGGCGTCAAATATGAAATTGACGACCTGGGCAGGGTCGTGTCTTGTAAATTAGCGCCCTTGACAGGGACGTCTCTTTCAAAATATTTCAGAAAAACACAACGAAACCATATATAAACCGTATGCATGACATGCTTATATATATATATCTGGCATTAATTTCATTTGGGCTACATTAACTTGAGAAAACCTACCTTTACAGTTGATTTAGAAGAAGACTTGTGAAGTATTTGAGGAGAACCCTTTCTACTGCAACTATATAACCGCAGCAGCAGCAGGAAGAATCGTTCGTTTTGAAGAACCCTTGTTCTTCGACAGAGCTTCCTACAGAGAAACATGAAGATGTATCAATCCTCACTTCATCATACTTTGGCTGAAGGTAAAAGAAAGAAGAACATTACCTTTGTTCTTCACGTACGCAGGTGCTCTCTTCGACCTGTAAGAAGAGAAAGAGATGAAGAGTTAGTAACTCTTCATATGATAGAAAGAAAAGAACGTTCAGTTCTTTTACTCACCGCAGCAGACGATCGATCAAATGGATTTAGGGTTTGGTAATCAAAGGTATTTATAGGATTTTGGGTGTCCTATTAGAGTTAGTGATTGTGTGAGGGTAATATATCCCTAATAGAGTCCTTACCCTAGTAGACACTTACTGGATTAGGTTAATCTTTCCCTGGATAAGCTCCCGTGTCGAACGGAACTCGAATGGAATTAATGACTTTGGTCAGGGCGTCGATTCTTGAATTGACGACCTGGTTCAGGTCGTTTCTTAAGAAGCGCCTTGTGTAAGGGCGTTCCTTGTTTTTAAAACACGCCCAAGATAGGGGCGTTTCTTGGCCTTACCGTTTTTGGCGTTTAGAATTTGACGCCGTTTGGTCAGGGCGTCACTTCTTGAATAACGCCTTATCCAGAGGCGTTTCTAATTTGAATAGCGCCTTTATCCGAGGCGTTATTTTATTTTGTTTTATTTATCTATTTTGATTTATTTTAAAATCTTTATTATTATTAATATTTTATCAGGGTTGCTACACTAAGTGTCCACCTCATCAGCCACATCATCAAACCCTTTCAACTCCCCATGCAACATTAACTCCACCCATTATTCCCTCCCCTTCCCTAAGCAACCTTTCATCTTCCCTAGGCACCCTTTCATTCTCCCAAACCACCCTTCCACTATCCCAAGAGAGAATCCCTCTCCCCAAGCTACCCTTTCACTCCCCAACACAACCCTTCTCATCCCCAAGGCCCCCATTAACCACCCTCATTAAGCCACATTCCAACCTTGGAGAGAGATCTCTCCCTCCCTCTCTCCCTCCCAACCCAAATTCGTAGCTCCCCCTCCAACCACCTGCTAGACTCCCTTCCAGCCCCCATTCTCCCACTCCCTCACCTTGGTTCGCCCCCTCCCAGGTCCCCTCACAGTCAGGGGTCGCCCCCACACCCATCTACCCCATTTCCCCTCCCATCTACCCCCATTTCCCATCCCTTATCTCCACTGTCACCCAGAGACAGCAGCAGCAGGGTCATCCACTGTCTTGCAGCAACGGCCACGACATCTCCGCGAGGCTTCAGGAGGCATACCATATACCAGTGGAATTGTCGTCCTGTCAGCTTCGCTGCCGAGGTAGTCCCACCTTCATCCGCCCTCAGAGCTGCCTGGGGGAGCTGTTCTCGCCAGACTGCGCATTCTGTCTCTGGCAGACAGCCAGAGGCGATTTGCAGAAGCTCCCACGACCAGTTTAGAGGGATTCCAGGTGCCATCTTCCGAGGGATACGACCTGGGCAAGTCTTCTTCTCGTCCCAGGAAGAAGGAGGTCGTTCGCACACCGGAGCACCCCGTTCTAGTCGTCTTCCCCAGCTCGCGTTGACTGCGATCGCCAAAACTAGGTTGGACACCTTCCCACTTATTCCCCTCCATCGATCTACTCCAACCTCGTCTGGGGTCCCCGTTTGTCTCTGGACGAAGAGGACCCTCCCACGGTCGTGTTGATACCAACTACGCCTTCATCGGAGTTCGGAGGTGCCCGGGGCAAGGATATCTTCAGGCGCTCGCAGTTCTGGGACAGTCAGGGCCGCACCTGCTCACCTGGGTTATCAGAGCTGCCCCGGCTTCCCATGGTCTCCGACCGGGCCACAAAGTTTACTGAGCACTCCTGAACTAGTACAGAGCAGTTTGGCGCCGGTCCTGCCATCAACAGCAACAAGAGGAGCTCGTGGCTGCGCCGAGATTGACTCCCTGTCCGTCCAACCCAGTACAGACAGCACCGGAGCGGTTCATGAGTTCGGTCTTGCAGCAGTCCCTCCCCATCATCGGACAGCCCCGGACCCCTCCTCCCGACTGCTACCACGTCCCCAGACGATTTGCTGATGGCCCCGCCTTCTACAACACTCAGAGGTGTTTGCATAGACTCCGCACTCGGCTTGTTGTCCCTGCAGAACTGAGTTCAGGACAGATTTAAGTTCCGCTTAATCCCCAACCCGCCTGGCCGGCTAAAAACCCCTCCCTACGTGGAGGTAGTGTTTGAGTGTAACCCATCATTCCCCACCCCTTGTCCACCCCTCCTGCGAGAGGTGTAATGATGTAGTTAATTATTCACAGGTCGAAACTACATCGACACAGTGTGCGGGAGGTGAACCCACGCTTCCCTACTCGCCCCCGTCTCCGACCGGGTAAGCTCTCAGACCTTGTTCTTTATTTGTCCTTGTTCATTCAATATTCAACGTTTGCTCTATCGGTTAAGAGAGAGAGCGCCCGGTCCCGAAGTACCACCGTCCTCAAGTGACCGCTGTAGGGGTGAGTGAGTGAACCCCGTGCCCTTCGACACTCGGCCCGCCCATTGAATCAGGCACCCATACCCAAGGGGAGTTAGACCTAAGCCTTCCTGGCCCTCCATCATAAACGGTCCAGCCCCATCCCCTCGACTCGATATCCCCAAGTCACCCCGGGTTGAGTGTGTGCATGTGCCGTGAGAGCGCCTGCCTACGCGAATTCGATAAACTTGTGATTGTGCTTGCGGTTGTAGGTCCAAGGGGCATCGGTCTAGTGGCTGTCATCCCCAAGGTGGTGTCACGTCACATACATTAAGTTGGATGCAATGCAAAAGTAATGACTATGACAATGACTCTCATCTCTCATCTCTCACCTCTCCCCCTTTGATAGCATCAAGAAGGGGGTGCACTAGTGGAGGTCCCGGGCTTAGAAGAGTCCAGAGCTCAAATTTATGACACTATCTGCTGGAGTTGAGAAATGTTTGCAGCAATAGAGGTAAGTCTGTCGGACAAAAGCTGGTCCCATTGATGTACAAATATGTTAAATGCTTGAAGTTTGGAGGTGATATCTTCAATCCACCCATGCATCATTTCACAAATATATTCAGTCTGAGCTTTCTTTTGAGTTGCCCTCATGGGAACATAGGATGAAGTCGCTTCTGTCTGTGGGGGATACCAACCCTCACTGATGTCTTCCAGAGTTGGTGGAAAATGTTCTTTAAGAATTCTCACCATATTAAGCACTTCATCTCCCACCATATCTGTTCTTTCATATAATTTGGCAACAGCTTCACCAAACGAAGTGACTTTGTCAAACAGCTTAGCATTATTTAAGCTCAAGCCCATTTGCTCTTTTTTAAAATCATAGTTGTATCTTTGCATTTCTGACAGTTTCTCATGGGTTTCTTCGTGAACCTCTTTGAGTCTCTTCATAATTGAACCAGTTTTCTCACACACATGCATTAAAGAATCCATATAATGATGCAGTTTTTTGTCCGACCTTTCTTTATCTAGTGTGTACTATTCCCAGCGGCTGTCAATTTTTTGTTCCAAATGAGCCATCTTCATGTACATACTTCTGCTCAGGTGCTCCACATTCATATTTAGCTGCATTACTGAAGAATTGATACTTGAAAACTGAGATGACAAAAAAATCATTAGTGTGGGGTTAATGCATGATAAAATTTCAGCATGGACAGTCGATGGCCCTTCTCTTGTAGAGGATGTCTCTGCCCGGAATTCTGGAGGTATTTCTGTTCCAGTGTAAACCTCAGGCTCATGTACCTCCTCTTCTCTTCTTGGAGAAGGTTGTTGAAAAGGACCAAAGATGACTATTAGTTCTCTTGATTCAGTAGGAGGAACCATAGGAACTTGTGCTTCACCTTCTACTGGTTGTTCAGGCAGTTGTGCTCCAGCAGCTGCAGGAGGAGGAGGCTCTTCTTGATGACCAGGTAGATTTCGAACAATTCTGCCTCCCTCCTTCTTGAACTTCATAAATTTTTTAATGAATCTCATGCAATAGACGTTTGCATTTGGAATCTCTACCATCTTTTCATTCTGCAGTGAAATTCCAACTCTCCTAAAAATGGCCGTCAAGTGTGCAGCATAGGGTAGATTTCTTTTCTGCCCGATACAACTACCCATAATCTGAATAATAACATCCGGAAGGCACAGTTTCATGTTGTTAAACATATAGAAGAATAAAAACCTTTGTGTTTCTGTCAATTGGCTTCTACCACCACCTTGAGGTGTGATTATTGTTGTGAAGATGTGGTGTAGAAGTTGTTGGAGGAGGAAATCAGTTTGTGTTGAAACCTGTGACGTGTTTGAGTTTGGTCTGCTGGGTCACTGGGCTTACCAGTCATGATGGTATACGCAGCAAACGCATCATATTCATAGTGAGATTCCATTAATCCTTCTGAGGAAATGTGCAGCGCCTTATGAAGAAGCTTCTGTTTAACATGTATTCTAACCCCACTTACTTCAGTCCACAATTTCTTGTCATCTGGGTCATGGAACAGATTCTTGTACCACTGTTGAACTAACCTCAGATAGTAGACCTTGTCTTTGCTTACAAAATTCTTCCAGCCTTGAAAGTCCAACAACGGTAGTAGTTGGGGAAATGCGTCGAGCATCTTCTAATCATGGAAATCGACAAACCGTGGAAACAAAATCCGAGGAGAGGCGTCCTCTTTTGCTCTCTGAGGTAGTGCTAAAGATACCTGTTCTTCGCCAACAATCCCTTTGCCTTTGGCTTGTGCGGAAACCTTTCTTCTTTTAGCTGGAGGTTCAACCATCTTTTCTTTGCCTTTGTGTAAACCCTGCGCTGGCTGCTCTTTCCTACCACCGGTAGAAACATCTACATCATGAGGATTCTTGGATCGAGGCTCCACCCTGTCGCTTGTCTTGACAGGGGCTCACTTTTCCTTCATGGGAGCTTTTCCTTTACTGCGTGTGACTGGTGGAGACATCGTAGGGCTAGGCGGAGGTATTTGAGGATGCACAATAGTGAATAATAAGAAGAGAATTGGATGGAGACAGCCTCAGGAGCAGGAACTGCTTGGGAGACCAGAAAGGAAGAGAAGATTTGAGCTCGGAGACGAGGGGACGCAGTGTCGACCTCGCAGGCTCTGGAGAAGCTACGCTGCAGAGGGTTCCGGAGCAGAGAAGAAATGAACGAGGGTTTGGCCGACGATCGGTAAAGGCTAAATCATATAACAGATGTTGAGGTTGTTGAAATATTAAAAAGACACCCTCAATTTTTGAGATTTACAGATAATGACCCTATTTTTCAAAGGTTCACCGTTTATAAGCCAAAAACCTAGAGCTTAAATCCCCTAAAAGCTCACATTTTCTGCAAATTTAATAGAATTAAGAAATCATTTTAAAAACATGAGTCTCCCCTCCCCCCCTTTCTGTTTGTCTTACTTATTAATTTCTTGAGACTCCTCTAGGAAATATTCATGGCCAATATTGAGGTTAAACACAAACTATTCTGAAGCAACCTAGAGTCAACCATTTTCTTATATATTTTTAGACTTATTTCAGCTGTTTTAAGAATAGTCAAGTCTAGTCAACATCTTTTGACACGAGGAAACACGTTGATTAGACGTCTAAGTCCCCGATTACTCAATGTGACTGACTATTCTATTTCACGTTTCGACCAGAGATAGCAAGACACATCATGACATCTTCCACAACATTTTATTGATGCAGGGAGGTGTTTCTCCATGAATACATGCCATTGCTCTGTCTCATCATCATTCAAAATTTTGATTTTTAAAATTTTCATGGCGTATTCCCTTTGTTGCTTTCAGTTTCAGTTAAAGGTGTTTAAAGACAATACAAAGCCTTAAATTCTACAACCAGAGTTGTCCCTTTACTTTCAATTTTCAGACAACCAGATGGGGTTCGAGACTATATCTTTTCAAATAGTTTTAAGTCTATTCCGCCTACAGAGATGGTTGCTGTTAAGATATTCAATTTTAGATTTTAAGTTTATCAACAACAAACCAATTACTCGAGAAGGTCGGTCGCATGATCAGATGAAATCTCTCAAAGTGAGAGTAACTATTTTAATTTCCCAAATCATTTAATATAATCTAGCCCAACCTCTTTTAGCTCCCCCTAAATGAGTCAAGAGTTTTCAGGCTGTAAGCATGATAACAAGATGAAGAGTTGAATACCAGACTAGGAGAATGGCTTAGAAAAGCCTGGTAATGAGGTTAGTCAAGAAATTGTGAGTAATAGAGGGATGCGTCGACGCTTTGAACAATGTGCGTCGGCGTAGAGAATCTGGCACACAGAAAAGACCTGCCATGCATCGACGTAGTTACTTTAGAGAGTCGACCTGTTGAACTTATCCAGAAACCACCACTCTTGCCTTTTCTTCTGTGGTGTCGACGTATCAGACCCAAAGTGTCGACCTCCTGACAGCAAATAGAACATCAAATCCACCCTTTTTTATCAATGGTGTTGACGCTCTTTTGACCTGGGTCGACCTGTTCAGTCCAATGAAATCAACCAGTCTCTGTTTCAACAAATTCCTCCTCATTTGCAGCCAATTGCAATAAATTTCTGACAGCCCTAGATATTAAAAAAAATCATTCAGCTTGAATCTTTGTGTTGGCCCAGAGAGATGGCGGACAAGAAGGGGGGTTGAATTGTCCCCTTGTCGAGATGGCAGATTTTAAAAAATATTCTCACCCAATTACAATAGATGTAGAATTAACAACGCTGATTAACAAAAACTTCAAGTGAGATTAAGATATTCTCTCAATCTATCTGATCTCACTCGGACAACCAATCCAACAAGCGATGAACGATTACTGATAAACAGATAGCAGAGCTAGCGAAGTGTAGTGGTGTAGTGAAATAAAAATCAATACGATAACCTGTGAAGGGAGATAGGATAAATGAACAGTCACATAGGCAATCACAATAAACATAGGGATTTTTAGGTGGTTCGAGACCACGACGGGCACCCTACGTCCACCCCTCACCAAACCCGGTGAGGCTTCACTAACATGCTACCGAAGTAGCAACACGGGGATGAACCCCATCCACACACACACTGCTTCCGCAGCAATACACACACGAGGCCTTGCCTCAACACGCTGCCAGTGCAGCACACACACACACACACACGTTCGGGGAACGTACCCCGGACACAACAACCACACGGAGTCGCAGCTCCGTTCACACACCACCAAACACGGGGAGACTTTCTCCACAATAAACCCACACACGCGGAGATACAACTCCACCCACACACAGTGTATTTCGAGTTCAATAAAGCAAGAGAATATTCAATACATGCTCATACTCAGAATAGACTGAAGAAGAATCTTCAAAATAAACTAAAGAGGGATGGAGAAGTATATCCTTAATATATGGACGGCCTTGAGATGATCTCTTTGAAGCTTTCAAGGTGAGGGAAGGTCGATCTTCTACAGGTATGAAGCCCCACGAACTCGGCTGCAGATCTAGCTTGTTCCCCACATGAAGGCTTGATAGAATGGGTGTATCTTTGAGTCCCATTGACCAGGAACGTTCCTACAAGATGAAACAAGAGTGAAGCCCCCAGAAAACATTCTCCCTCTCAACCTTGCGGCCAAACCCTCTTTTCTTTCTATGTTTACTATGTAGAAATTGTAGCTAACAAATATATGCTAAGACAGAATATGGAAATGAAGAAGCAAGAAATCCCCCTTTAGATTCTTCAATGCAACTCAAAGATAGAATGGAAGGGTGCACTTAGAAAGGATAAACCAAAGAGTAGAAGCAGCCGTCCCTTGTAGATCTGAACGCCTAGGTTGCAGATGGTGGAGAACAACCGCAGCCGCCACCAGATCTGAGCTCAGGCTCTTGAACGCGATCCACAGCAGTCTCTTCTTCCTCCTCCACAAGTGTACGATGCCCTCTCCACCGTTCCTGCACAGAATAGAACAATATCAGCCCAAGGGGGTGTGTTCTACGAATGGAAATAGCAAAGGATATATAGGGCATATAATGGATAGACAAAAGACAAGAAAACCCATGTATAAACCTCCCATAACCCTTCTATTATATGTATATAAACCCTAGGGGTATAAGGGTAAAAACCCATGGCAATCGGACCCTCTAATGGGGTTTTCGTAGACAATCCGGAAACCACGATTTGGATGTCCCAGAAAAAGTGTCGACCTCTAGGGTCGACACTCGTGTCAACGAGATCAGCCAAAAATACGAAATCCAGAGTTTAAACAAAAGTGTCGACCCATGGGGTCGACCTTTTTTTCATGAGGTTCTGTCCTGAGACAAAATCAGGACCCCGGGTAAAAAGTGTCGACCTCTGGGGTCGACCTTTTTTACTGGAGGTTCTGTTCTAGTTAAAACAGCATAACCCAACATAAAGTGTCGACCTCTGGGGTCGACACTTTTTACCTGGGGTCGACACTTTTTGTCAGCATAACAGAAATCAATACAAAACAGCATACCGTGTAATAAGTGTCGACCTCTAGGGTCGACACTTTTACTGACATAAATGAAAACTCAATAAAACTCAATAGAAACCTTACAAAACCTCTCCCAAACATTAAAAACAATTAACCATGTGTTGAAACATGGTATTGGCATACATTAAGGCACGTTTCAACATAAGCCAATGAAAGTGACAATTATATTGAATTTCAAACCATTTGGTCCTCAACTTTCAAATGAAATCAATTGAAACCAAGAAAAACATTAAGGACCAATAAAACACAATTAAACCCCATCCAAGTACAATCAAATGACATGCATGAGGGGTTTTAAAACATAAATCAAACCAGATATTGAAATCAACAATGGGAATCAAAAAGACCATGATGCATCAAGAAGCTCAATAGACAACGGACCATTAAGTAACCAAATAGACCCATAGCCAAAATACATGATCCGAATCTAATCAAGGCATATGGAAATATATTAAAGATAGATTCTTACCATGATAACAAAAGTTTGTGGGCATCTATACACCTGCACTTTCAACCAATTCAAGTCATGAGAGTTATGAGTCCAAGCACTTGAAGAAGCCATTTTCAACCCTTTTATGAAAACTTGACTTAGCCAAGTGAAAAGCATGCATTTGAGTAAAGTGAAATACATTCCTCTCATGGATCCAATGTTCAGTCTAAATTTCAGTTTCAATCGAAAACTATCCACATGCATATTGAAATCAAATATGTAATTGACATGTGTTCAACCTGCATGTTCGCATATTAAACACCCAATGCAATCAACAAGATCTGAGCATTGTTTCACCATATAATACAATAAGTTCCGAAAATGACTTTAACCAAAATTACACCTCAAGCCTATAGAAAAGCATCTATAGAAGAAGATGTTCAAGCAATTCTCACATGATTGGTCTCACATCAGCTCACACAATATAATCAAGGCTTAATCTATAAAGTTAGATTCAGTTATCAAAGACAACCATGCAATCCACAAAAGCCACATGATCTAGACAATCATGACTTACAAAAGCAGTCCAAGAAGAACTGAACTTTTACAAACCAATGCAAGAGTTAACATCAAGAATATATACATAAGGCACAAATAGCCAGGGGTCGACCCATGGGGTCGACCCATCCAAAGGAGATTTGAAAGCTGCCTTAGCAGTCCAATGTAATCAAATGATCTTACCAACAGACTATCAAACCAATACCCAACAATCTCATGTACAACACGCATGATTCAACATCAGAAATGTATCCATGAAAGACCATTGAAGTTCTACCTGCAAAACAAGATATCATCATATTAGCTTATTTATCACGAAGATGCCATTGAGCATAAAACACATAATATATTAGAATCATCAAAACCATTGTCAAAGACAACGAGGGGGCGCACAAAACCCAACAATCTCCCCCCTTTTTTATGATGACAATATATTGTGGCCACTCAAATTTCTCTCCCCCTTTGGCATTATCAAAAGGATGGGGGACTCAGGAGTAACTATGAAATTTTCAAAAACGAGTGAGACAAGAGCGCACGAACCCATCAATTAACCTCCCATGAAGGGAAGGTGTGGAGACCAAAACCAAACAGGAATTTGAAATTTTATGTGCAATTAGCAGATTTATGAAATAAGTGCAAATGCTCAATTTTTGTAAGTTTTTATTATATGTATGACTAAATATATATAAGTAGTATAAGAAACTATATGCAAAGATGAAACCTAAGTATGCACAAAATGTACAGTGCTAAAAAGCACGTTATTTTCCCAGATTGTCAAGTACCAAAAACCAACTGACAATGGTTATTTAACCTGATATCTACAAGTATAACCTATGGATGCAACCTATGGAATGAGATATGAGATGATCAAACGAATCAAGCATTCAGGCACTCAAGCATGCATAACAAGTTATAGACTCATGCAAGTCCCTTCGGGACGGGTGTAAGGATAATGCAATTGATCGTTGAACATGAAGTGCATGAATAATACTAAGAAGGTCGTGCTTACATAAATAAAGTACTACATTAACCATGAAAGATAACTGATTCATAAGCGACATTCAAACAATCAAACCCAAGATGCATAAGTGAAGATTGAGCAATGAAAGTCAAGTCAATATGGAAAATCAGATTTTCTAAAGAACACTAAAAATAACTTCTCATCAATACACTTTCATACACAATGCTCGAATATTGGTAGCTACGTATGACCCCCAATTTTTAATTACTAAAAATGATGTGACTAACCTTTTGACACAAGTCATGCCCTTTGTTTCAGGGGCAATTCTCGGTTACTCAGTTTCGTCACTTTTTATGATGTGGATGGGACACTTTTCGACGCGAGTTGCATCCTTTGTCTCAGGGACACTTCCCGACTACTCGGTGGCAAATCACACTTATTTTTATATGGATTAGTTTCTCCTTTCGACGCGAGTTTCCTCCTTTATTTCAGGGGAGATTCTCGACTACTCGGATCCACTTCCACTTATACAAATTTTTGAAGGGGTAAACAACTTTTTCCTCACGAGACATGTGATTTCTATGTAGAAAATCAATAGTCCTCAAAAGTGTAGAGTAGAAAATAGTAATCCTTATTAGATTGAATCATTATCTCAAAAAGGTGCATTTTGTGTAGGTGGTTGTATTGAATGTAAAAGATGAATTAGTCTTAACACAGTAATGTCTCCCCCTAAATGTATGCACGGTTATAAAAATTCTCCCCCTTAATATATGCCATAAAACAAACATGTCTAAATCAATGCAATTTCATTTAGCAAGGGATGAGTCATAGAAGGAGTCAAAAAGGGGTTGTATAAAGTATATACATGCATTCAACCAGAGATTTTTCAATGACTTCAAGCAGATTGATTATCGGCACTTGGCAGAGAACGTAGGTCCGAAGATCACCTCACGCGTAGTGAAGGCTTCCGACTGAACATAATCCAACCTTCTACTAACACCATTTTATATATCGAATAACCATGGCATTCAAGCACAGAAGTATACAATGATATACAAGTGTATACATATAACTTGAAAAGATGATTAAAATTTTTCTTTATTTGAAAGTATGCAAAGATGTGTATGATATGTGAAATTTGTGTAGTGCAAGTAAATGTGTAAACTGAATATGCAAAAGTGTGTTGTTATTTGTAAAAATAAAGGAGAAGTGTGTATGAACAGCTATATATGTGCAGAGTAAGGCATTTGAAAGCTAAGTTTATTCATATGATGTGGAATTAGAAGTGCTCAAGTCCTTTAATCATGGAGAACAAGATTGCTCAACATTTCCAAAGATTGACAAGAGTCATTAAAATAGAAATGCAAATGTTTAATTGTAAACTTTTTCTTCCAAACATAATTTTTACCTTCTCAGTTGTTTCAGGGAGAACCAGGGCAATGTGATTTTCAAAACAAAACCAATTTTTCTTTCTCACCTTGAGATCCTTTTATTTATTGACATTTTCTTTGTTCTCAAGGCACCCCTGCAAAACAAGTTCTCATTTTGGTGATTTGGGTACCCAAGCCATCTTGGGTCCCGTGGGGTTAGTTCTAGCATGAACAAATGATCTTCTATATTGCCTAGCATGCCAATCACCATCCCATCTCATAGTAGAACAGTCATCCATAGAATGACCATTCTCACCACAATAAAAACAATTAGAGAATTTTCTTTTCATGGACAATATTTCATCATTTACCATTAAAGAATAGTTGTTCATCTTATGTCCAAAACCACCACAATAATGACATGAAAAAATTTTGTTGACAAACCATTCATCATCATTTTTCTTCGTAAAATAGTTTTCCAAAACATGACCATGCAAACCACAATAAAAGCAATGAATGTTCTGGGTTTTCTTTGTGGGTTTCTCATGGTTTGTAGAGTTGTCACCCATTTCCATTATTGATTTTAATGCATGTTCATCATCAGATTTCATCATGAAGCAGTCATACATTTCGTGGCCAAATTTACCACAATAGTCACAAAAGATAATTCTTTTCTTGGTGCATGAATATGTTTACCAATTTGGGAATTTTCATGCATACAAGGAGAATCAACATCATTTTTGTCTTTTGAATTTTGCTTATCATACAAACACAAAGACTCATTCAAGCTCTTAACTTCATTCTCAATGACGAAATATGCAATTCAGACTTAGCCATTTCATTTTCACACAATCCAAGTTTCTCATTCAACAAATAATTGATAGCTTTAAAACTTGCAATTTCTTGTTCCAAAATATGAAGGTTTTCAGAATTATCAACAATGACATGCTTTCCTTTTTCAAACGTGTGAATTTTATCATTCAACAAATTGTTTTGATTTTCCAAATTATCAATTTCTTTAGCAAGCTTTTCATTCGGTAGAAGTTCATTGAGCAAGACTTGATCACTTTCCGAACAGCTCAATTTACTTCTAGAGTTCATTTCGAGGCTTTCAAGTTCTGAAAGTTTAGCCAATAAAGATTCATTTTCCTTTTTCAAACAAGTAATGCTTTCTTTATGGCTATCTATCTCATGCACATGCGACTTAACCAATTTCTCAAATTTAGTGCATTTTTCACATGGAGAATTATCTACACACGAATTTTCATTTGTGGAACACTTGACACAAGGAGTGTTAACATGAGAACAATCATCAACTTTCCTTTTGATTTTTCTATTTTCAGATTTTAAAGCTTTGTATCTATCAACTAGTTCATCATAAGTGTCCATCAATTCATCATAACTCAAATCACTTTCCTCATCAGAGTCAGAGCTAGAGTTTACCTTTGAGCTCTCTTCACTTTGACATTCAATTTCATCGTTTGCCGCTAGGTAGTCACCGTCGTTGCAACTTTCTTTTTGGGCTTCGATCAGCCTGTCCCAAATTTCTTTGGCTGTCCTACAAGGCAAAACAAATGAAAATTGATTAGTATCCAAGGCAGCCTTAAGAGCATTCAAAACAAACAAATTATCCGAATTCATTTTCTTATGTTCATCAGTCCACCTTAATTCATTTTTGGGTAAGACATGTGGACCATGAGAGATTAAGCTCATGAGTTTCGGATCAAAACCACAAATCCAAACACAAAACTTTCCTATCCAAGAAGCATAATCAAAACCATTGTAATTAGGAATATAATTCAAGCTAGCCATCATGAAAATGATCTTTACTCCTAGACCGTGAGGTCCGTTAAAAAATCAAAGACTGGGCTTTGATACCAATTGTTGGCCCAGAGAGATGGCGGACAAGAAGGGGGGTTGAATTGTCCCCTTGCCGAGATGGCGGATTTTAAAAAACTTTCTCACCCAATTACAACAGATGTAGAATTAACAATGCTGATTAACAAAAAATTCAAGTGAGATTAAGATATTCTCTCAATCTATCCGATCTCACTCGGACAACCAATCCAACAAGTGATGAACGATTACTGATAAACAGATAGCAGAGCTAGCGAAGTGTAGTGGTTGAAATAAAAATCAATAAGATAACATGTGAAGGGAGATAGGAGAAATGAACAGTCACACAGGCAATCACAATAAACACAGGGATTTTTAGGTGGTTCGGGACCACGACGGGCTCCCTACGTCCACCCCTCACTAAACCTGGTGAGGCTTCACTAACACGCTACCGAAGTAGCAACACGGGGATGAACCCCAACCACACACACGCTGCTTCCGCAGCAATACACACACGAGGCCTTGCCTCAACACGCTGCCAGTGCAGCACACACACACACACACGTTCGGGGAACGTACCCCGGACACAACAACCACACGGAGTCGTAGCTCCGTTCACACACCACCAAACACGAGGAGACTTTCCCCACAATAAACCCACACACGCGGAGATATAACTCCGCCCACACACAGTGTATTTCGAGTTCAATAAAGTAAGAGAATATTCAATACATGCTCGTACTCAGAATATACTGAAGAAGAATCTTCAAAATAAACTAAAGAGGGATGGAGAAGTATATCCTTAATATATGTACGGCCTTGAGATGATCTCTTTGAAGCTTCCAAGGTGAGGGAAGGTCGATCTTCTACAAGTATGAAGCCCCACGAACTCGGCTGCAGATCTAGCTTGTTCCCCACATGAAGGCTTGATAGAATGGGTGTATCTTTGAGTTCCCTTGACCAAGAATGTTCCTACAAGATGAAACAAGAGTGAATCCCTCAGAAAATGTTCTCCCTCTCAACCTTGCGGCCGAACCCTCTTTTCTTTCTATGTTTACTATGTAGAAATTATAGCTAACAAATATATGCTAAGATAGAATATGGAAATGAAGAAGCAAGAGATCCCCCTTTAGATTATTCAATCCAACTCAAAGATAGAATGGAAGGGTGCACTTAGAAAGGATAAACCAAAGAGTAGAAGCAGCCGTCCCTTGTAGATCTGAACGCCTAGGTTGCAGATGGTGGAGAACAGCCGCAGCTGCCACCAGATCTGAGCTCAGGCTCTTGAATGCGATCCACAGCAGTCTCTTCTTCCTCCTCCACAAGTGTGCGATGCCCCCTCCACCGTTCCTGCACAGAATAGAACAATATCAGCCCAAGGGGGTGTGTTCTACGAATGGAAATAGCAATGGATATATAGGGCATATAATGGATAGACAAAAGACATGAAAACCCATGTATAAACCTCCCATAACCCTTCTATTATATGTATATAAACCCTAGGGGTATAAGGGTAAAAACCCATGGCAATCAGACCCTCTAATGGGGTTTTCGTAGACAATCCGGAAACCACGATCTGGATGTCCCAGAAAAAGTGTCGACCTCTAGGGTCGACACTCGTGTCAACGAGATCAGCCAAAAATATGAAATCCAGAGTTTAAACAAAAGTGTCGACCCATGGGGTCGACCTTTTTTTCATGAGGTTCTGTCCTGAGACAAAATCAGGACCCCGGGTAAAAAGTGTCGACCTTTGGGGTCGACCTTTTTTACCGGACGTTCTGTTCTAGTTAAAACAGCATAACCCAACATAAAGTGTCGACCTCTGGGGTCGACACTTTTTAACTGGGGTCGACACTTTTTGTCAGCATAACAGAAATCAATACAAAACAGCATACCGTGTAATAAGTGTCGACCTCTAGGGTCGACACTTTTACTGACATAAATGAAAACTCAATAAAACTTAATAGAAACCTTACAAAACCTCTCCCAAACATTAAAAACAATTAACCATGTGTTGAAACATGGTATTGGCAAACATTAAGGCACGTTTCAACATAAGCCAATGAAAGTGACAATTATATTGAATTTCAAACCATTAGGTCCTCAACTTTCAAATGAAATCAATTGAAACCAAGAAAAACATTAAGGACCAATAAAACACAATTAAACCCCATCCAAGTACAATCAAATGACATGCATGAGGGGTTTTAAAACATAAATCAAACCAGATATTGAAATCAACAATGGGAATCAAAAAGACCATGATGCATCAAGAAGCTCAATAGACAACGGACCATTAAGTAACCAAATAGACCCATAGCCAAAATACATGATCCGAATCTAATCAAGGCATATGGAAATATATTCAAGATAGATTCTTACCATGATAACAAAAGTTTGTGGGCATCTATACACCTGCACTTTCAACAAATTCAAGTCATGAGAGTTATGAGTCAAAGCACTTGAAGAAGCCATTTTCAACCCTTTTATGAAAACTTGACTTAGACAAGTGAAAAGCATGCATTTGAGTAAAGTGAAATACATTCCTCTCATGGATCCAATGTTCAGTCTAAATTTCAGTTTCAATCGAAAACTATCCACATGCATATTGAAATCAAATATGTAATTGACATGTGTTCAACCTGCATGTTTGCATATTAAACACCCAATGCAATCAACAAGATCTGAGCATTGTTTCACCATATAACACAATCAGTTCCGAAAATGACTTTAACCAAAATTACACCTCAAGCCTATAGAAAAGCATCTATAGAAGAAGATGTTCAAGCAATTCTCACATGATTGGTCTCACATCAGCTCACACAATATAATCAAGGCTTAATCTATAAAGTTAGATTCAGTTATCAAAGACAACCATGCAATCCACAAAAGCCACATGATCTAGACAATCATGACCTACAAAAGCAGTCCAAGAAGAACTGAACTCTTACAAACCAATGCAAGAGTTAACATCAAGAATATATATACATAAGGCTCAAATAGCCAGGGGTCGACCCATGGGGTCGACCCATCCAAAGGAGATTTGAAAGCTGCCTTAGCAGTCTAATGTAATCAAATGATCTTACCAACAGACTATCAAACCAATACCCAACAGTCTCATGTACAACACGCATGATTCAACATCAGAAATATATCCATGAAAGACCATTGAAGTTCTACCAGCAAAACAAGATATCATCATATTAGCTTATTTATCACGAAGATGCCATTGAGCATAAAATACATAATATATTAGAATCATCAAAACCATTGTCAAAGACAACGAGGGGACGCACAGAACCCAACAATCTCCCCCCTTTTTTATGATGACAATATATTGTGGCCACTCAAATTTCTCTCCCCCTTTGGCATTATCAAAAGGATGGGGGACTCAGGAGTAACTATGAAGTTTTCAAAAACGAGTGAGACAAGGGCGCACGAACCCAGCAATTAACCTCCCATGAAGGGAAGGTGTGGAGACCAAAACCAAACAGGAATTTGAAATTTTATGTGCAATTAGCAGATTTGTGAAATAAGTGCAAATGCTCAATGTTTGTAAGTTTTTGTTATATGTATGACTAAATATATATAAGTAGTATAAAGAAACTATATGCAAAGATGAAACCTAAGTATGCACAAAATGTATAGTGCTAAAAAGCACGTTATTTTCCCAGATTGTCAAGTACCAAAAACCAACTGACAATGGGTTATTTAACCTGATATCTACAAGTATAACCTATGGATGCAACCTATGGAATGAGATATGAGATGATCAAACGAATCAAGCATTCAGGCACTCAAGCATGCATAACAAGTTATAGACTCATGCAAGTCCCTTCGGGACGGGTGTAAGGATAATGCAATTGATCGTTGAACATGAAGTGCATGAATAATACTAAGAAGGTCGTGCTTACATAAATAAAGTACTACATTAACCATGAAAGATAACTGATTCATAAGCGACATTCAAACAATCAAACCCAAGGTGCATATGTGAAGATTGAGCAATGAAAGTCAAGTCAATATGGAAAATCAGATTTTCTAAAGAACACTAAAAATAACTTCTCATCAATACACTTTCATACACAATGCTCGAATATTGGTAGCTACGTATGACCCCCAATTTTTAATTACTAAAAATGATGTGACTAACCTTTTGACACAAGTCATGCCCTTTGTTTCAGGGGCAATTCTCGGTTACTCAGTTTCGTCACTTTTTATGATGTGGATGGGACACTTTTCGACGCGAGTTGCATCCTTTGTCTCAGGGACACTTCCCGGCTACTCGGTGGCAAATCACACTTATTTTTATATGGATTAGTTTCTCCTTTCGACGCGAGTTTCCTCCTTTATTTCAGGGGAGATTCTCGGCTACTCGGATCCACTTCCACTTATACAAATTTTTGAAGGGGTAAACAACTTTTTCCTCACGAGACATGTGATTTCTATGTAGAGAATCAATAGTCCTCAAAAGTGTAGAGTAGAAAATAGTAATCCTTATTAGATTGAATCATTATCTCAAAAAGGTGCATTTTGTGTGGGTGGTTATATTGAATGTAAAAGATGAATTAGTCTTAACACAGTAATGTCTCCCCCTAAATGTATGCACGGTTATAAAAATTCTCCCCCTTAATATATGCCATAAAACAAACATGTCTAAATCAATGTAATTTTATTTAGCAAGGGATGAGTCATAGAAGGAGTCAAAAAGGGGTTGTATAAAGTATATACATGCATTCAACCAGAGATTTTTCAATGACTTCAAGCAGATTGATTATCGGCACTTGGCAGAGAACGTAGGTCCGAAGATCACCTCACGCGTAGTGAAGGCTTCCAGCTAAACATAATCCAACCTTCCACTAACACCATTTTATATATCGAATAACCATGGCATTCAAGCATAGAAGTATACAATGATATGCAAGTGCATACATATAACTTGAAAAGATGATTAAAAATTTTCTTTATTTGCAAGTATGCAAAGATGTGTATGATATGTGCAATTTGTGTAGTGCAAGTAAATGTGTAAACTGAATATGCAAAAGTGTGTTGTTATTTGTAAAAATAAAGGAGAAGTGTGTATGAACAGCTATATATGTGCAGAGTAAGGCATTTGAAAGCTAAGTTTATTCATATGATGTGGAATTAGAAGTGCTCAAGTCATTTAATCATGGAGAACAAGATTTCTCAACATTTCCAAAGATTGACAAGAGACAGTAAAATAGAAATGCAAATGTTTAATTGTAAACTTTTTCTTCCAAACATAATTTTTACCTTCTCAGTTGTTTCAGGGAGAACCAGGGCAATATGATTTTCAAAACAAAACCAATTTTTCTTTCTCACCTTGAGATCCTTTTATTTATTGACATTTTCTTTGTTCTCAAGGCACCCCTGCAAAACAAGTTCTCATTTTGGTGATTTGGGTACCCAAGCCATCTTGGGTCCCGTGGGGTTAGTTCTAGCATGAACAAATGATCTTCTATATTGCCTAGCATGCCAATCACCATCCCATCTCATAGCAGAACAGTCATCCATAGAATGACCATTCTCACCACAATAAAAACAATTAGAGAATTTTCTTTTCATGGACAACATTTCATCATTTACCATTAAAGAACAGTTGTTCATCTTATGTCCAAAACCACCACAATAATGACATGAAAAATTTTTGTTGACAGACCATTCATCATCATTTTTCTTCGTAAAATAGTTTTCCAAAACATGACCATGCAACCCATAATAAAAGCAATGAATGTTCTTGGTTTTCTTTGTGGGTTTCTCATGGTTTTTAGAGTTGTCACCCATTTCCATTCTTGATTTTAATGCATGTTCATCATCAGATTTCATCATGAAGCAGTCATACATCTCGTGGCCAAATTTACCACAATAGTCACAAAAGATAATTGTTCTTTTTCTTGGTGCATGAATATGTTTACCAATTTGGGAATTTTCATGCATACAAGGAGAATCAACATCATTTTTATCTTTTGAATTTTGCTTATCATACAAACACAAAGACTCATTCAAGCTCTTAACTTCACACAATGCAAGTTTCTCATTCAACAAATAATTGATAGCTTTAAAACTTGGAATTTCTTGTTCCAAAATATGAAGGTTTTCAGAATTATCAACAATGACATGCTTTCCTTTTTCAAACGTGTGAATTTTATCATTCAATAAATTGTTTTGATTTTTCAAATTATCAATTTCTTTAGCAAGCTTTTCATTCTGTAGAAGTTCATTGAGTAAGACTTGATCACTTTCCGAATAGCTCAATTTACTTCTAGAGTCCATTTCGAGGCTTTCAAGTTCTGAAAGTTTAGCCAATAAAGATTCATTTTCCTTTTTCAAACAAGTAATGCTTTCTTTATGGCTATCTATCTCATGCACATGCGACTTAACCAATTTATCAAATTTAGTGCATTTTTCACATGGAGAATTATCTGCACACGAATTTTCATTTGTGGAACACTTGACACAAGGAGTGTTAACATGAGAACAATCATCAACTTTCCTTTTGATTTTTCTATTTTCAGATTTTAAAGCTTTGTATCTATCAACTAGTTCATCATAAGTGTCCATCAATTCATCATAACTCAAATCACTTTCCTCATCAGAGTCAGAGCTAGAGTTTACCTTTGAGCTCTCTTCACTTGGACGTTCAATTTCATCGTTTGCCGCTAGGCAGTCACCGTCGTTGCAACTTTCTTTTTGGGCTTCGATCAGCCTGTCCCAAATTTCTTTGGCTGTCCTACAAGACAAAACAAATGAAAATTGATTAGTATCCAAGGCAGCCTTAAGAGCATTCAAAACAAACAAATTATCCGAATTCATTTTCTTATGTTCATCAGTCCACCTTAATTCATTTTTGGGTAAGACATGTGAACCATGAGAGATTAAGCTCATGAGTTTCGGATCAAAACCACAAATCCAAACACAAAACTTTCCTATCCAAGAAGCATAATCAAAACCATTGTAAACAGGAATATAATTCAAGCTAGCCATCATGAAAATGATCTTTACTCCTAGACCGTGAGGTCCGTTAAAAAATCAAAGACTGGGCTCTGATACCAATTGTTGGCCCAGAGAGATGGCGGACAAGAAGGGGGGTTGAATTGTCCCCTTGCCGAGATGGCGGATTTTAAAAAACTTTCTCACCCAATTACAACAGATGTAGAATTAACAATGCTGATTAACAAAAATTTCAAGTGAGATTAAGATATTCTCTCAATCTATCCGATCTCACTCGGACAACCAATCCAACAAGTGATGAACGATTACTGATAAATAGATAGCAGAGCTAGCGAAGTGTAGTGGTGTAGTGAAATAAAAATCAATAAGATAACATGTGAAGGGAGATAGGAGAAATGAACAGTCACACAGGCAATCACAATAAACACAGGGATTTTTAGGTGGTTCGGGACCACGACGGGCTCCCTACGTCCACCCCTCACCAAACCTTGTGAGGCTTCACTAACACGCTACTGAAGTAGCAACACAGGGATGAACCCCAACCACACACACGCTGCTTCCGCAGTAATACACACACGAGGCCTTGCCTCAACACGCTGCCACTGCAACACACACACACACACGTTCGGGGAACATACTCCGGACACAACAACCAAACGGAGTCGCAGCTCTGTTCACACACCACCAAACACGGGGAGACTTTCCCCACAATAAACCCACACACGCGGAGATACAACTCCGCCCACACACAGTGTATTTCGAGTTCAATAAAGTAAGAGAATATTCAATACATGCTCGTACTCAGAATAGACTGAAGAAGAATCTTCAAAATAAACAAAAGAGGGATGGAGAAGTATATCCTTAATATATGGACGGCCTTGAGATGATCTCTTTGAAGCTTTCAAGGTGAGGGAAGGTCGATCTTCTACAGGTATGAAGCCCCACGAACTCGGCTGCAGATCTAGCTTGTTCCCGACATGAAGGCTTGATAGAATGGGTGTATCTTTGAGTTCCCTTGACCAAGAACGTTCCTACAAGATGAAACAAGAGTGAAGTCCTCAGAAAATGTTCTCCCTCTCAACCTTGCTGCCGAACCCTCTTTTCTTTCTATGTTTACTATGTAGAAATTACAGCTAACAAATATATGCTAAGATAGAATATGGAAATGAATAAGCAAGAGATCCCCCTTTAGATTATTCAATGCAACTCAAAGATAGAATGGAAGGGTGCACTTAGAAAGGATAACCAAAGAGTAGAAGTAGCCGTCCCTTGTAGATCTGAACGCCTAGGTTGCAGATGGTGGAGAACAGCCGCAGCTGCCACCAGATCTGAGCTCAGGCTCTTGAACGCGATCCACAGTAGTCTCTTCTTCCTCCTCCACAAGTGTGCGATGCCCTCTCCACCGTTCCTGCACAGAATAGCACAATATCAGCCCAAGGGGGTGTGTTCTACGAATGGAAATAGCAAAGGATATATAGGGCATATAATGGATAGACAAAAGACAAGAAAACCCATGTACAAACCTCCCATAACCCTTCTATTATATGTATATAAACCCTAGGGGTATAAGGGTAAAAACCCATGGCAATCGGACCCTCTAATGGGGTTTTCGTAGACAATTCGGAAACCACGATCTGGATGTCCCAGAAAAAGTGTCGACCTCTAGGGTCGACACTCGTGTCAACGAGATCAGCCAAAAATATGAAATCCAGAGTTTAAACAAAAGTGTCGACCCATGGGGTCGACCTTTTTTTCATGAGGTTCTGTCCTGAGACAAAATCAGGACCCTGGGTAAAAAGTGTCGACCTCTGGGGTCGACCTTTTTTACCGGAGGTTCTGTTCTAGTTAAAACAGCATAACCCAACATAAAGTGTCGACCTCTGGGGTCGACACTTTTTGTCAGCATAACAGAAATCAACACAAAACAGCACACCGTGTAATAAGTGTCGACCTCTAGGGTCGACACTTTTTACTGACATCAATGAAAACTCAATAAAACTCAATAGAAACCTTACAAAACCTCTTCCAAACATTAAAAACAATTAACCATGTGTTGAAACATGGTATTGGCAAACATTAAGGCACGTTTCAACATAAGCCAATGAAAGTGACAATTATATTGAATTTCAAACCATTAGGTCCTCAACTTTCAAATGAAATCAATTGAAACCAAGAAAAACATTAAGGACCAATAAAACACAATTAAACCCCATCCAAGTACAATCAAATGACATGCATGAGGGGTTTTAAAACACAAATCAAACCAGATATTGAAATCAACAATGGGAATCAAAAAGACCATGATGCATCAAGAAGCTCAATAGACAACGGACCATTTAGTAACCAAATAGACCCATAGCCAAAATACATGATCCGAATCTAATCAAGGCACATGGAAATATATTCAAGATAGATTCTTACCATGATAACAAAAGTTTGTGGGCATCTATACACCTGCACTTTCAACCAATTCAAGTCATGAGAGTTATGAGTCCAAGCACTTGAAGAAGCCATTTTCAACCCTTTTATGAAAACTTGACTTAGCCAAGTGAAAAGCATGCATTTGAGTAAAGTGAAATACATTCCTCTCATGGATCCAATGTTCAGTCTAAATTTCAGTTTCAATCGAAAACTATCCACATGCATATTGAAATCAAATATGTAATTGACATGTGTTCAACCTGAATGTTCGCATATTAAACACCCAATGCAATCAACAAGATCTGAGCATTGTTTCACCATATAACACAATCAGTTCCGAAAATGACTTTAACCAAAACTACACCTCAAGCCTATAGAAAAGCATCTATAGAAGAAGATGTTCAAGCAATTCTCACATGATTGGTCTCACATCAGCTCACACAATATAATCAATGCTTAATCCATAAAGTTAGATTCAGTTATCAAAGACAACCATGCAATCCACAAAAGCCACATGATCTAGACAATCATGACCTACAAAAGCAGTCCAAGAAGAACTGAACTCTTACAAACTAATGCAAGAGTTAACATCAAGAATATATACATAAGGCTCAAATAGCCAGGGGTCGACCCATGGGGTCGACCCATCCAAAGGAGATTTGAAAGCTGCCTTAGCAGTCCAATGTAATCAAATGATCTTACCAACAGACTATCAAACCAATACCCAACAGTCTCATGCACATCACGCATGATTCAACATCAGAAATGTATCCATGAAGGACCATTGAAGTTCTACCTGCAAAAGAAGATATCATCATATTAGCTTATTTATCACGAAGATGCCATTGGGCATAAAACACACAATATATTTGAATCATCAAAACCATTGTCAGAGACAACGAGGTGGCGCATAGAACCCAACACTTTGACTGTTCACCAAAAAGTTTGGGCTCCCCCTTACTCTATACATGGTTCAATGTACAAGAAAAAATGTAATGTTTTAACATGCTAATGCAATAAGAGACAAGAGAAAGCACATGCAATGGTTTTCACTAAATGCAAGTAGACCACTGGTACCTGGCGGTGGTATGTCCTCACGCAAAGTGATAGTTTTCGGACAGGTTTGACCTGTCTTTCCACAAATCACCATTTGATATACCATTGAGTCTTTGTGTATGACATGTAATGCAACAACAATCAAAATGCAACAAAGACAACAGTTGTACACAACCTTCCCCTGAATATGACAATAATAGAAATGTCCAAGCAAATTTGACATAGCAGTGCTAAGAATTGCAGATTACAAATAACAGCATGAATCCACATGAACACAAATCAATCAAAGCATTCAATTTTCACAATGAACAGGTCTACATAAACCAAGCTCTCTTCTTAACGAGGTAAATCTTTCATTACACAGAGGCTTAGTGAAGATGTCAGCAATCTACTTGTGGGTTTCAATAAAGTGTAATTCAAAATTTTCTTTACTGACTTCATCTCTAATAAAATGGTGTCTGATTTCAATGTGCTTGGTCCTAGAATGTTGGATTTGATTTTTTGTTAGATTAATAGTGCTAGTGTTGTCACACAGAATTGGGACACATCCAAGATCTACTAAGTAGTCCTGGAGTTGGTGTTTGATCCATAACACTTGGGTGCCACAGCTCCCAATAGTGACATATTATGCCTCTGCAGTGGAGAGGGCAACCGAGTGTTGTTTCTTGGATGCTCACGATACCAAACAGCCCAAGAACTGGCAATAACAACTGGTGCTCTTACGATCTAACTTACAACCAGCATAATCTGCATCCAAATAGGAAATGAGATCAAAGTTAAAAGATGCAAGGTACCATAATACCAAGTCTTGGGTTCTAGCAAGGTATCTCATGATAAACTTGACAGCACCCAAGTGGGAGTCTCTAGGACTAGCTTGAAATCTAGCGCACATGCAGACACTAAATTGAATATCAGATCTAGATGCAGTGAGATATAATAGAGATCCGATCATACCTCTGTATGTTTTTGCATCTACCATGTTACCTTTCTCATCCGTATCCAATGAAGTGTTTGTGCTCATGGGGGTTGCAATGACTTTGTTGGTCTCCATGTTGAATTTCTTCAGCACTTCCTTCAGGTACTTGGCTTGATTGATGAAGCATCCTTCTTTACTTTGAGTAACCTACAGACCAAGGAAAAATTTAAGTTCTCCCACTAGACTCATTTCAAATTCCTTGGTCATAACGTTGGCAAAGTCTTCACACAATTTAGGATTAGTAGACCCAAACACGATGTCATCAACATAAATCTGAACAATAAGAATATCATTACCTTTTGTTTTGGTAAACAGAGTCTGGTCTACTTTTCCTCTGGAGTAGCCCTCGTCTTTGAGGAAGGTGCTCAACCAATCGTACCAGGCGCGAGGTGCCTGCTTCAATCCATACAGGGCCTTTTTCAACTTAAAAACATGGTTAGGAAAGTTAGCACATTCAAAGCCTTGGTGTTGTCCTGCATAGACTTCCTCTTTTATTCGCCCATTCAAAAAAGCACTCTTGACATCCATCTGTTGCAATTTTATTTTATGTGATGATGCATATGCAAGTAAAATTCTAATAGCCTCCATCCTAGCAATAGGGGCATATGACTCTTTGAAATCAATGCCAAACTCTTGATTGTATCCCTTTCCAACTAACCTTGCCTTATTTCAGACAACTTTTGTGACGACCCGGATCCCGGATACCAGATATACTCGATAGGACTACCGAGTAGACTCGATACCACTTGGAATCCGCGAGGCCTCCCAAGAGCGGTAAAACTCCGAAGGGATAAAAGGATTATCGTATAGTACATTGAAGCCACAGAGATATAACAGTAAGTAATTAAATTTCATTAGATCGGTTTGCTAAAGTAGCAGAAATAAAGTTACTTTTTAATTAACAGTTTAAGTTTAACAATTATACTAGAGTCCAGTCCAAATGAAAGACAAGCAGTACAGTCCAACAGAAAAGAAAGACGTACACTGAGGTCGAGGCAAGCCCGACGTAGGTACCGCTGGCAACTACGAACTCGCCACACCAGGAACCGCGGAAGCAGAACGACGCCACCCACCTGAAAAGTAGGGATGAGCCTCGTGTCATTGGCCCAGTAGGGGTCACGCGGATCCCCACTGAAAAACAACACAGTAACACGGAACAACAAAACAGCAGTAGTAGTAAAGTAGTAAAACTACCACTAGAAAGCTGTAAAAGAAGACCGAAACGGAAGGAGTATAGTAGCTAAAAGAAAAGGGAAAAGCCGTACTGAACAAAACACAGCTGCCGAACTAACCTCGGCCCCTAAGCTACTCCAAACAACAATAGCAACATATGGGTAACTCTAAACTGACGAAGTCAGGAGTCACCGATCTGTCAAGCCCACAAAGATAGGCAAAAAGCCTAGAAAGAACCTAGACAGACACAAACGCCCTAAAGCATACACGACTCGAGTGCCATGCACGCTCTTCTAGATATGACCACACACACGACTAGAACGTCGTGCACAAGACACAACACTGACCTCGGGCAAGACCACGAGAGGGCTAGCCCGGAAAGGTCACGACGCACGAGAAACACGAGAGCCACGTGTCACGTGACGGAAGTACCTCCTCACTAGAAGAACAGCCAACTGCGTCCACTGACATCTTATGATGCGCCTACAAGCGCCTCGTCTACTATGCCGCCTGAAGCACGACAGAGACTAAGACACACTCAGAACCAGAGCAGGACTATAGTAACGAGTGACTAGACAGGGTAACGCCCATCGGCGTCAGTCCAAAGTCCCTGACCACGTGTGCACACACCGACTCTTGCTGGAAAGCCAAGCCTCTAGCTAGTTTTTCCCACCCAGCAGGACGCCACTATACAGAGGGGCCCACAGAAACTAGCTTACAAACCGTATATCTGGAACTGCCACGCCACCACTCCCGGGTGGGTCGACATGTCGTAACGTGTCGCCAGGCTACGACTAGTGGAGGCTCTGAAATAATAGTGATGTAGTACAGACAAGCAAAGAAGCACTGTCACACGTACTACGAAGCACCAAGGCAGCATGACAACTGCTGACAGACTCAGGACAAGGCAACTAGACCTGAAAACACAACAATCCTTGAGTCTCACGACTTGGAGTCACGATCGTCGTAGAAAGCAGAACAAGCCGCCAATCGGTCTAATCCTAACCCAGAGGAAACGACATGACCGTGTAAAATGACACACGGCGACATGAGGGAACACCAAGACCCTAAGCACATTTAGACACGCAAATCGAGGTGCGATGACAACCCGAGACGTCCAGAACCATGTCTCGAATTGGGCAGAACCACCAAGACACTCAAGGTTACCTGTCAACCACTGGGTGACCCCGGGTTGACCGGAACCCCAACAATGATGACTCTACAGTAGAAAGGAGAATCCCACTACAAGAAAGAAGATTTCTGGCTACCTCATAACGTAGTCTTACCCTCATAGGATGCCAGGAGACACCCACGGGACAACGGACAGACCACAAGGTCAAGCCAAGACATACAGAAATCGGAACGGTGGGAAACGACACTCTGGGCATAGGCGATTCATCACTCGGCCCCCAGGCAAACCCAACAGTCAAGGAGGAACATGCTACGCACACAGAGACAAGGACAATGGCGGTTATAGACGAAGTCGTTAGGGAACTGGAGTAGTTAGAGAGTAGACCGCACTCAGTCGACCCTGAACCGACTCATTTGGAGAACCACCGACACCCAGACACCGCCCTAAACAACCTAACAGACAGACACGGGATAGCCATCACGGCCAACAGATAAGACGACGGACTCAACTAGTTGGGTGCTCACACAGGGACCACTCAATGAGATGAACGGTCCGGATAGGACAACTCAACCAAACAGGGATGGGTGGTCACAAAGGGACCACTCAAAGGGATGAACGGTCCGAACTGGACCACTCAACGGGATGAACGATCCGAACTGGACCACTCAACCAAACAGACCCAAAACACTAACGGGGGATGGGTGGTTAGGGCTGCACCGCCCATGGCGTTGAGCGGTTAATGGATAGCCGCTCAAGCCAACCGACCTACTACAGTGTCGGTCAGAGCGGTTTTGACCAAGCCACTCGACGCGATCGACACAAAATTGTTGACCAGAGGTCAACGGGGATAAATGGTCCAAATCTGACCACTCAACCCAACGGGAAGATGAATGGCTGGGAACTAGCCGCCCAAAGGGGATAAGTGGTCTATCGAACGACCACTCAACCTCAAACCAGCACAGATGAAAGGTCCAAAGCCAGCCACTCATACCATGAACGGTTCTGGTTCGACCGTTTAAGCGTCACGGCAAGCAAATCGTGGGATCGGCCCGACGGAGGCCTTTCCACGTCCCGTTCGTTCCGAGACGAAGGGGATACATCCATGGACCCACTGGCAATCACATAGACTCCGACTGGTGTCAAAACGATGCATGAATCGTAAGAAACGGGCGATTCTAACGAAATCACCCAAAAAGGGTTTCCGGACTTCCCGTAGCCCTACCGGTCAAACGGGACCACCAATCGAGACGAAATCAGTGACTATGGAACGCTGACATTTTAGGGAGTCCATTGACAGCAACTGATCTAAAAACCATCGCCGTTTTCTGACGAACCCTACGAAACCCACGAAACCCCAGTTTAGGCTAAACGAGCCCAAACTCGACCGTTTCTGCACCAAACGACGTGCAATGGCAGGGCAAACGTGCAGGAGGAAGTGGTGATCCGTCTCCCTACCTCCACCGAAGAAATCGTGCGCCGAGGTGACTAAACCACGCTGAAAACCACCAGGAACACGAATGACGCCTTCTCAGAATCCACTGAGGGATCGCGCCCGCAACGCTCAAACCGCTGCTCCAACCCGCGAACCGATCACCCCTAGCACGTCCACGCCTCGGCCAGCTCTCCACGGTCGCGCGCCCTGCGTCGAACGGTCGAGAGAACGGAGTGAGAGAATGTGAGGTTGAAAATGAGCAGGAGAGATAGTGGAGTTGAATTTATAGAAAGAAATTAAAAATTTTCCCTAATTTCTGAAAATCCGATATTTGAGCCGAAAATCCACTAATTCAGAAAAATACGCAAAAATAGTCGAAACGATCCTCGCGAAGAGTACATCGCAGCTGTAACGTCCACGAGTTGATGAACTGAGAAATAAACTCACCGTAGGGTTCCGTAACTAGTACGAGAGAAAAACCCACACGGATCGTAAAACTCAACTCGGGAGCTACAAAAGCGATCCGAAACTCTCCAAAAAGGATCCGAAAAGACCTAATAAAGATCCAATAAGAATCCAGGGCATTACATCTTCCCCTCCTTTAAGAAATTTCATCCTCAAAATTTAAGGACTAGCAAAGGAGAAGCAGGGAAGAACAACCCCAAGACATAATGTGAAACAGCGCGAATCTAACACAATTCAGAGGGACATAGTCAGATCATAATCACAGGCACACGCTCTGGATCGAGCACGGCACAAGTGAACACAAGTCCGACACCTCCAAAACAGGGCAACGTCGCTTACGTCTCACAGGGTAGGAGACACAACTTCCACGGCAATAGATATCGAGGAAATGAAACGACAGACACGACAAGCATCAGCTTACACAAGGAAGCATAGTCCTCACAGCTGACAGCTCGACAACATCATCAGCTCCTGTGCCAAAGGCAACAGGGAACACCTGGCACCCAGGATGCCAACGACAACAACACTGGACCACAAGCACAATTAAGCCAGTCCTCACTCAGATATTACATATAATCGAGTCGCAAGCTAACTCTAGGGAAGAAGAGTACAGCAAAGCTAACTGACAAGACCAAGGTCCAGGACAGAGACACAAAATCATAAAGAAATAGCGCTTAGAAAAACAACGACAACGGTAGCACCTGTAGGATTCCAGCTCCGTACAGAACACAGAACCATGGAACACAACTGCAAGCAGGGTCACATCAAGGCACAAGAACAGCTGAACACACGACCACAAGGGACGGGTCATGCATCAGACTCCTCACCAAGAAAAGACCCACGACAACGAGAAACGATAATCTCGGGGAATGCACCTCAAGGACCACGATCACGCCTCGAGAGCACAACACCCAAGAGAAGGAATGTAGAACAGAGGGTACTCAATCTGCAAGTAATGCCGACAGATTCCCCAACACTCGCAAATGCCAACACCAGAATAACTCTAGTAACAGCACGGCAAAAGACAACATCAAGGCACAGAAGCCAAGATAAAGTCACATCGAGAAAGAACAAACCTCTCGACCCGTGGGTAATCAGCCCATACGCTTCAACTGCACACTCATAAAACGCACACATGCATCAAAAAATATCTCGATATCCGCATCTCAGCACACGTACGGCGGCATCGCAATTCATGAAAATCGTAATATAACACGCCATGAGTACTGATCCAGCAAACAACCGATCACAAGAAGCCTAAGTGCAAAGAAGAGGAGTACCAGCTTCAACACAAGGCCCAAGGAAAAGGCTAATCTCAGCTTACCTTCACGTCCTGAAAATGATAAATGAGCCTTCACAATACATCGGCCGCTGGACACGACACGACAAATACTATACGCGACAGCTCTTAACACCATGATGGAGTCCAAAGCCAAGCAACCGTAAGACAAGGAGCAGTTCTGGCTCAGAATAAACGTTGTCCACACTTAAGTAGACATAGGACAAAGGCATCACTAAGATAGCAATTCCAATGCTTACCTCGAAAGGACTCCACCAAAAGGGATGAGAAGCATCAAGCTCACAAACAGAAGCTCACCAGGAAGGGAAAATCCTAGGTCGCCTTAGCATCTTCTCAATCGAAGGAATCTAATCGAGCACTTCAATAGAAGCGAGACACATCAAGAGCTGAACAGACTCAAGTTGGGACAACCAATACAACGTAAGAACGTGTACAGTCATCACAAGAACTCTGAAAGTCAACGGCAACCTGAACAACATACAAAGAAATCTCGAACAAAGTACCGAAGATTCAAGCCTTTCGACGAATATTGCCAAGTATAGCATGATCGAGATAGAAACAACGGTGAAAAAGAAGCACCTCGTCACATCCTGACAAGAATAGAACCATCTCGTATAGTGCGAGAATAGCACGCACAAGACGACATGTGGAAAACAAAGCGATAGAGAATCGTAAAACCTAATGCCAGCTGCAGACTGTACTGGACTTTCAAGACTCTGGTGACTATATACCTCGGATTCCCATGTACTTCACACAACAACACTCTGATACCAGCTATGACGACCCGGATCCCGGATACCGGATATACCCGATAGGACTACCGAGTAGACTCGATACCACTTGGAACCCGCGAGGCCTCCCAAGAGCGGTAAAGCTCCGAAGGGATAAAAGGATTGTCGTGTAGTACATTGAAGCCACAGATATATAATAGTAAGCAATTAAATTTTATTAGATCAGTTTGCTAAAGTAGTAGAAATAAAATTAGTTTTTAATTAACAGTTTAAGTTTAACAATTATACCAGAGTCCAGTCCAAAGGAAAGACAAGCAGTACAGTCCAACAGAAAAGAAAGACGTACACTGAGGTCGGGGGAAGCCCGACGCAGGTACCGCTGGCAACTACGAACTCGCCACACCAGGAACCACAGAAGCAGAACGACACCACCCACCTGAAAAGCAGTGGTGAGCCTCGTGTCACTGGCCCAGTACGGGTCACACGGATCCCCACTAAAAAATAATGCAGTAACATGGAACAACAAAATAGCAGTAGTAGCAAAGCAGGAAAACTACCACTAGAAAGCTGTAAAAGAAGACCGAAACGGAAGGAGTAGAGCATCTAAAAGAAAAGGGAAAAGCCGTACTGAACAAAACACGGCTGCCAAACTAACCTCGGCCCCTTAGCTACTCCAAACAACAACAGCAACAGATGGGTAACTCTGAACTGACGAAGTCAGGAGTCACCGATCTGTCGAGCCCATAAAGATAGGCAAAAAGCCTAGAAAGAACCTAGACAGACACAGACGCCCTAAAGCATGCATGACTTGAGTGTCATGCATGCTCTTCAAGATACGACCACACACACACACGACTAGAACATCGTGCACAAGACACAACACTGACCTCGGGCAAGATCACGAGAGGGCTAGCCCGGAAAGGTCACGACGCACGAGAAACACGAGAGCCATGTGTCACGTGACGGAAGTACCTCCTCACTAGAAGAACAGCCAGCTACGTCCACTGACGTCTTATGATGCGCCTACAAGCGTCTCGTCTACTATGCCGCCTGAAGCACGACAGAGACTAAGACACACTCAGAACCAGAACGGGACTACAGTAACGAGTGACTAGACAGGGTAATGCCCATCGGCGTTAGTCCAAAGCCCCTGACCATGTGTGCACACACCGACTCTTGCGGTAGAGCCAGGCCTCTAGCTAGTTTTCCCTACCCAGCAGGACGCCACTGTACAGCAGGGGCCCACAGAAACTAGCTTACAAACCATATATCTGGAACTGCCACGCCACCACTCCCGGGTGGCTCGACACATCGTAACGTGTCGCCAGGCTACGACTTGTGGAGGCTCACTAGACATAGAACTCTGAAACAAGAGTGTTGTAGTACAGACAAGCAAAGAAGCACTGTCACATGTACTACGAAGCACCAAGGCAGCATGACAACTGCCGACAGACTCAGGACAAGGCAACTAGACCTGAAAACATAATGATCCTTGAGTCTCATGACTCGGAGTCACGATCATCATACAAAGCAGAACAAGCCGTAAATTGGTCTAATCCTAACCCAGAGGAAATGACATGACCGTGTAAAACGACACACGGGGACATGAGGGAACACCAAGACCCTCAGCACATCTGGACACGTAAATCAAGGTGAGACGACACCATAAGGTATCCAGAACCATGTCTCAAACTGGGCAGAACCACCGAGACACTCAAGGTTACTTGTCAACCACTGGGTCACCCCGGGTTGACCGGAACCCCGACAATGATGACTCTACAGTAGGAAGGAGAATCCCACTACAAGAAAGAAGATTCCTGGCTACCTCATAATGTAGTCTTAGCCCTCATAGGATGCCAGGAGACATCCACGGGACACCGGACAGACCACAAGGTCAAGCCAAGACATACAGAAACCGGAACGGTGGGAAACGACACTCTGGGCATAGGCGATCCATCACTCGGCCACCAGGCAAACCCAGCAGTCAAGGAGGAACATGCTACGCACACAGAGACAAGAATAATAGAAGTCATAGACGAAGTCGTTAGGGAACTGGGGCAGTCAGAGTAGACCGCACTCAGTCGACCCTGAACTGACTCATTTGGAGAACCACCGACACCCAGACACCGCCCTAAACAACCTAACAGACAGACACGGGATAGCCATCACGGCCAACAGACAAGACGACAGACTCAACTAGTTGGGCGGTCACACAAGGACCACTCAACGAGATGAATGGTCCGGATAGGACAACTCAACCAAACAGGGATGGGCAGTCACAAAGGGACCACTCATAGGGATGAACGGTCCAAACTAGACCACTCACCGGGATGAACGGTCCGAACTGGACCACTCAACCAAACAGATCCAAAACACTAACGGGGGATGGGCGGTTAGGGCTGGACCGCCAATGGCGTTGAGCGGTTAATCGATAGCCACTCAAGCCAACCGACCTACTACAGTGTCCGTCAGAGCGGTTTTGACCAAGCCGCTCGACGCGACCGACACAAAACTATTGACCAGAGGGCAACGGGGATAAACGGTCCAAATCTGACCACTCAACCCAACGGAAAGATGAACGGCTGGGAACCAGCCGCCCAAAGGGGATAAGTGGTCTATCGAATGACCACTCAACCTCAAACCGACATAGGATGAAAGGTCCAAAGCTAGCCGCTCATACCATGAACGGTTCTGGTTCGACCGTTCAAGCATCACGGTGAGCAAATCATGGGATGGGCCCGACGGAGGCCTTTCCACGCCCCGTTCATTCCGAGACGAAGGGGATACATCCATGGACCCACTGGCAATCACATAGACTCTGACCGGAGTCAAAACGACGCACGAATCGCAAGAAACGGGCGATTCTAACGAAATAACCCAAAAGGGTTTCCGGACATCCCGGAGCCCTACTAGTCAAATGGGACCACCAATCGAGACGAAATTAGTGACTATGGAATGCTGACATTCCAGGGAGTCCATTGACAGCAACTGATCTAAAAGTTGTCACCGTTTTTCGATGAACCCTACGAAACCCACGAAACCCCAGTTTAGGCTAAATGAGCCCAAACTTGGCCGTTTCCGCACCAAACGACGTGCAATGGCAGGGAAAACGTGCAGGAGGAAGTGGTGATCCGTCTCCCTACCTCCACCGAAGAAACCGTGCGCCGAGGTGACTAAACCACACCGAAAATTGCCAGGAACACGAACGACGCCTTCTCGAAATCCACCATGGGATCACGCCCGCCACGCTCAAACCGCTACTCCAACCCGCGAACCGATCACCCCAGCACGTCCACGCCTCGGCCAGCTCTCCACGGTCGCGCGCCCTGCGTCGAACGGTTGAGAGACGGGAGAGAACGGAGTGAGAGAATGTGAGGTTGAAAATGAGCAGGAGAGATAGTGGAGTTGAATTTATAGAAAGAAATTAGGAAATTTTCCTAATTTCTGAAAATCTGATATTTGAGCCGAAAATCCACTAATTCATAAAAATACGTAAAAATAGCCAAAACGATCCTCGCGAAGAGTACAACGCAGTTGTAATGTCCACGAGTCGATGAACTGAGAAATAAACTCACCGTAGGGTTCCGTAACTTGTACGAGAGAAAAACCCACAGGGATCATAAAACTCAACTCAAGAGCTACAAAAGCGATCCAAAACTCTCCAAAAAGGATCCGAAAAGACCTAATAAAGATCTAATAAGAATCTAGGGCATTACAACTTTTCCTTCTTCACATAAGTTACTTCTAAATACCCATCTAGTACCAATAACATACAGTGATGAAGGTCTGGGAACTAAATGCCACACATTATTACATTCAAATTGATTCAATTCTTCTTGCATGGCATTAATCTAATGTTCATCTTTTAGAACCTCTTCCACATTTTTAGGTTCTACTTGTGAGACAAGTGCAAGTTGATCTAATTCTTCAACTATTCTGAAATGAGACCTAGTTCGAGGAGGATCATTCAGCCTACCAATTATATTATCCAAAGGATGATCTTTCAGAACTCTTATATTAGTTAGGTTGTTACCTTCATTGACATTATGGTCTCCTTGCTCACTTGCCTCACCTTGGTCTCCACTTGATCTTCCTTCTTCAATCTGAGACTCTTCTTCATTCTTTGACTCCAGGAGCTCCTCCTTATCATTTTTCCTGCCAAGTTTGCCATTGTTAGATACATTGTGGATCTCATCAAATGTGACATGGGGAGATTCTTCTACTAATTGATCTTTAATATTGAAGACTCTATAAGCCCTTGAGTGGCTGGAGTATCCAAGGAAAATACCCAGTTCACTCTTGGGTTCAAATTTGTCCGGGTCTCTCTTGTCATTATTATGAATTGTTGAGTCCCGAACGGTGGCAATCAAGAGGGGAGGGGTGAATTGATTGGCCAATTAAAATTTCTACCAAGTGAAAACAATGATAATTAAGCACACAAGCACTTGGGCTCACACGAACATGATCACACTTGTGAATACGTGTAAATAAGGGTATGTGGTTGATAAAGAAAGTGGTGTATGCTCAACTCACCGTGAAGCCCACTCGACAATGAATCCGGAAAAATAAACCACAAGTAACACACGGAGTTTTTAGGTGGTTCGGGTACACTGAAGTGTCCCCTACGTCCACCCCTCACAGTGAGGATTAAGACTTCACTATGAAGTGAGCCACACACACACGCTGTGCAGAATAGCAAACACACACACACGGCACCTGATTTGGGCTGCCACACAAATACGCACACGTTCGTGTTTTCGAACACGAACACCACACACAAGTATCTGATTCAAGTTTATACAACAAATTCTCAAGTTCAAACTAAATGATTCTGAAAATAGAGAGTGAAGAATGATTTATTGTGGTTGGAGCTCCCCCTTTTGCTTCTCCGAACATAGTTTAGTGCTTCAGCAGGAGGAAGATCGATCCTTGAAGAAGAATGAGGCTATGACGCACAAATACGGTTGTAGCTTTGATATCCCACACACCTTGCTGTTGGGGATGATGTAGAGGCTTGATTCAAGCTTCTTCCCTTCACTTTCAGATTCAGAATAAGGTGGAAGAAGTCCCTAGAGCTGCTGTTGCGAACCTGCACTCACAAAGGTTAGAACAATAACATACTTTAGATCTCTCCGAATCCCCTTAGGTTTACAACCCAATATGATATTTTATATGATTTGGATGGTCAAAAGACAGCCTGGGGACCACATCCACATATCCAGGAGTGATTTGGGGCAAATGGACCGGACTTGGAAGGCTTATGGCGAGCCTACACGAAGGTCGCAATTGACGGCGCCGCCCCGGACCGGAAAGGGTCGACCCTTGGGGTCGACCCTCGTGGTGTTTTGCAAGAACGAAAAGCAATGGGTCGACCCTTGGGGTCGACCCTCGTGACCCCCCGTGCGGGTAAAAAAAACAATTCTCAGGGGTCGACCCTTGCTGCTGGGAAAAAGGGATCCGACGGATTTAAAAAAGCCAACTACCAGGGGTCGACCCTTACAGCTGGGGGTCGACCCAAGGGGTCGACCCTTTCAGCTAGGATCCAAACACTCAATCTTTAAGCACCCGAGGACCTAGGGGTTGATCCAATGGGTCAACCCTTGTTCCAGTAATGAAAACCAAACCAATAGGCTAAGATATGACCTAAACCAATATGATCCTTGAGAACAGAAATAATGAAACATCAAACCATAAGTTCAAGGGCTAATAAGTTGAAGTGGATCTCACTGACCGTCCTTGAGCTTCTCAAGTGTTTAGGCACGTTCCTTGCCCTGCAAAGACATAATTGGAAATTAGATGTAGCCTTGCAATTTGAGTTTAAGAGGCTTACCCGTTGAGATTGTTCTTTTACCGTCTTAGCTTCAAGTCCTCAATTGGAGGTTAAGCTTTGCAAGACTTTAGATGCTAGAACACTTCAAAGACAATATATATATACACACATAGTGTTTGGTCATCATCAAAAGCTATCAAAATAGACATTCACTCAAGAAGGGGATTCAACAATCTCCCCCTTTTTGATGATGAAAAAATACTATATGCCTTGCATAACATATGACTTCAAAAATGATTTAGCATTCTTATGAAAATCAATCGTTAACCTCCATAGTAAGAATAAAACTTTCATCTTGTACATGGATCATTCAAGAAGCATTTGGATAATACCCTTCCAAACATATAAGATTGACCATAGAAGGCATGTTTAAAACATTTCTGCCCACAATAGAATTTAAGGGGAACAAGGTCTGAGTTCAAAGGCAAATTTCAAGATGCAATGCATGAGATGGAACAGAAATGCAACACAACTTAAATGCAACATAGCTGATAACCAGACATATGATAAAAGCACACATGCATGCAGGCACACAACACACATAATGTATAGGTAGCTGATTGCCGGGCACACATAGAATACAAAATAGAATACAAAAATTCTCCCCCTTTGGCATCATCAAAAAGGAGGGGGGAATGTGGGATAAGAAGTGTGCCATTCTGCGAGAGTGCAACCATCTAGTCATCATCCGGAGTGGGTGGAGGCGGTGGACGTCGAACATAATCTAAAATCTCCTCAAACATGTGGGCTTGATGTGCCAAGGCATCAGCGAAGGACTGAGTGGATTCTTGGTGAGATAGCTTCAGATCAGACAATTCCTTTTCAATAGCCTCCATTGTCTCCCCATACCTTTCTAAACGGTCATCAATTGTGTCCAAACAATCCATGAGCAGTTGTGTGACGACCCGGGATCCGAGTACCGGAAAGGAACCGACACGTCTCGAATCTCGGCCCGTCAACCCACGAGCCCGAAGACTCAGAAGGGTAGAAAGGATGGTGTGGGAGTACAAGAGAAGCTGAAACAACCGCAGAGGTAGCACAATTGATGGGGACATCACCTCCCATGCCCACGTTCACAGCTCGTCTCCTCGCCCCGGTTGCATCCGGCATAGTTTAGTCATTTAATTTTGAGTCCTATGTAATTTTATTTGAGTCATTTGATCTATTTTCCCTTTTATTTGAGTCATGTTCCTAGGTCTTGCATTTATTTTCCTAAGTTTGAGTGTCATTAGATTGTGTAATGTGCTATTGGGCCCAATTCTTCGGGCTTGGCCCATGAGCCCCCCCTACCCCTTCGGTTATTTGTTATTGAGTCTTTTGTAAGGGACTTATTGTAAAATGTGGGTTTCCTATATATAGGGCCCCATTTCCTTCATTTGGAGGTAATGAATCAATCAATGAAAAAAATGCCATTTGAGAGTCTAAAGCTTAGTTTAGTGGAGTGATTCCAACATTCTTTGGGTGAGAAACCCTAGGGGAGAGATTCCCCACCCTTCCCTCTCTTAATCCCTCTTTTTTTACTCCACTTTCTCTCTCCTCAACACCTAATTTCGAATTTTCTTCTCTCTCCTCCCTTCCCAACCACCTCAACCCCCACCTACCATCATTAAAGCCCTCCACTTCCCCATGGCCTCCATTACTCCACCCCCCTAGTCCCAAGAACATCCCTCACCATTCCAACACCATCTTCCACATTCCAACACCACTTTCCCCATTCCAACACAATCAACCCCTTCCCCACACAACCCCACAACTTCCAAGGCCATTTCAAATTTGAAATCCACCCTTCCCTCCACTCACTTGTGCCCCCCCCTCACTTTCTCCTCTCACCCACCTTCCCAAATTCGTAGCTCCTCCTCCCACCCCCTGTTAGACCCCCTTCCAGACCCCATTCTTCCCTTCCCCCACCTTAGAAAACCCCCTCCTAGACCCCCTCACAGCCCGGGCTTTCCCCACACTCATCCACCCCCATTTCCCCTCCCATATACCCCATTCCCCCCCATCATCATCAACCTACAGCTCTCAACTGAAGATCTATAGCAGAGCAGCAGCTTGTAGCGGCCACCACGATCACCTCCGGATGCGTTTGAAGACCCAAGAGCCATCGTCAGAAGCATATGCCAATCGCCTTCGCAACCGAAGTGGTTTCGTCTTCTTCCGATCTCCGAGCCATCCTAGAGGTCCATTCTCCCACAGCTGCGCGGTTCTACCTTGGCTGAGGACCTGAGCCAGATTAGAAGCTCTGCCACGACTAACCCCGAAGGAATCAGTCCTTAAGTCCTTCATCAACGTTCTTCATCGGCCTGTCTACTTTCAGAATCAAGAAGCAGAAGCCCATTCAGCATCCGAGAACAGAAGTTACCAATTTTCTTCCACGGTCGCGCGGCTCTGCCTTCCCCAGTCTGCATCGACACCTCCTCACTCTTCTGGCTCCACAGATCGTCTCCTTTCTCTTCTGGCATCCCCGTTTCTTTTGATGCAAAGAGGACTCATCCACGGTTCTAACGGCGCTGACGGCATCAAATTTGGAACTCGGGAGCGGCCAAGGCAGCCTCTGCATCCTACTGTTGGTGACCTGCCCCTGCTAGTCCGAGAAACAGAGGCCCTGTTCAAGCTCCTGCCCCGACCTGCAGGGACTCCAGAAGAATTTACAAAAATTCTGAGGCATTCCCCTTCCTGTTACTAAGATTTCGCCGCCAGTCTCTCTATCAGCGAAATTCTTGAGCAAGATCTACAACAGCAACACCGACCCTCTATCCTGATTAGCAGACAGCAGGCAGATTCGGCGTCCACCCTTGTTCCTCGTTCTTTGCTTTGGTTTCCCCACCCCGCTTGGCCAGCTGAAGGCCCCTCCCTGCGTGGAGGTAGTATTGATGTAATATCATTAACCCCCACCCCAAGTTCCTCCTCCTGCGAGAGGTGTAGTGGTGTAATTTGTTTGGGCAGGTCAAGCGACACCGCCGCGGCGTGTGGGGATCCACTCGCCTCCCCGCTCGCCCTCGTCTCCGACCCGGACCGGTTTCTTCAAACCGGTCGAGTAAGTGCTCAAACCTTTACTCCACTTAGTGCTTGTCTTTCAATATTAGTTCTAATTCCGCTGGTTATGCGAGTGAGAGCCCGATCCTCAAGCCCCATTGCCTTGAGTGATCACCGTGGGAAGAGTGCAACCGGTGCCTTCGGCACTTCGTCGGCCCCGTTGAATTGGACTTCCAAATCTATTGGGAATCAAATCTTGGCCTTGCTGGCCCTCTACCAGCAAGGGCCCAACCCCTCAACCTCACCTTGGCATTGCCAAGTCACCCCGGGCTTGGGTGAGTGACGATAGAGCGGTGGCCCAATTTGGCCCGTTTTGAATGCGATTGTGCTTGCTTGCATTAGGTCCGAGGTCGTGTCACATCAAGTGGTATCAGAGCAAGTTCACAACTTGTCTCTCCACAAGTTGGTCCTAGGACATGTTTATGCATTTAGAGTCCTCGGTTGCATCTCCCATGTCCACTAGAATGGCCACTTCATACCCGTCATATCCATCCCCATCAACTTTCCCAAGAAGCCCAAATCCTCATGGAAGCTCCATTGCCAACAAAGTGGGTAGCAACACCTCTATCATAGAAGCCCTACCTAATGTCCTTAATCGGCTTGAAGATATCATGTCTCGACTCGACCGACTTGAAGGAAATAGCCGTGCATCAAGAGTGAATGAGAGTGACCTAAGGGAAATCTAGAAACCATATTTTTAGAACACTTGAAAATCAAAACCCCCGCCTTTGATGGATCCAACAGCCCAAGCCTTTACCTAGATTGGGAGATTTCCCTAGACCAATTCTTTAAAAGTTGCCCCTTGAACGAAGAAAGGAGAATGAGGCTAGCCAAGGCACACCTCTCCAAACAAGCTAAAACTCATTGGTTAGTTGTGGAAGGTTTAAGAAGGATCCGCAGGGAGGCCCCCATTAGCACTTGGGATGAGATGAAGGTCGAGCTTAAGAAAACCTACACTCTCCAACCCTCCCCCTCCTACTCAAATCGCAAAAGCCCAAGGAGCACTTCAACTCCTTCATCCCCACCCGGTCAATCCAAGACCCCAATCACCCATTCCCTACCACTTCCCATCTCTCCCACCCCAACCACTACATTTACACCCCACCTCCAAGTCCACACCACAACCATAGGTCCCCATACCCAATTGGGCCCCATGGCCAACTCTCCACCTAAGCCCATGGTAACCCCCACCACTACCTCTCCATCACCCCCAAAAAGAGACACTCCTCCCAAAACAAATCAACCCAAACCCCTTCAACCCACCCATCTTCCTCTCCCTACCCCAATCCAACTCCCACCAAAGCCTCCACTACTACCCTCACCTATCCTAACCCAAGTTTCCCACTACCTACCACCACGGATACACCATGCCCCAATCATCACCACACCCTCAAAAGCCCATCTCACCTCCTTGGAAGAAGAACCCATACCCCACCCCATAGTGGTGAACACTCCAAACCCACTCTCCACCTTGGAGAAAACCCAAGTCCAAGTTGAAGAAGAAACAACATACGAGGGTCTTCACCTTACATCACCATCTTTAGTTGGAGTCAATCTCATCCTAGGGGAACCCCTTGTTAGTTGGCTAAAGGAGAGCCCAATTAGAGAGATCCGGGCCCATGTTTTCCCTCCCATAGAACAAGACCTTCCCTTAGTGCCCTTCTTCTCCTATCACACCACAATCCAAGCATCCTATCAAGTGGAGACCTTAGAGGACCTTCTCAAGGGCATAGCATGGCAATTAGAGATGACTAGCATGTTGACCTCTATGGTAGAACAACCTAGGAGCCTTAGCCTCCTACACCTATGCATAGGGTCTATCACCTCGGTTTGCATCATTGGTTGCTACACTAGCGACCTCCTTCTATTCCTACCTACACCCGATGAGCCCAACCTTCTCCTCGATTTAGAGCTTCTTATCTCGGGTAGAAAGTCAAGCCCTCCACTCATGGCTGACCCACTTGCCAAGAACATTGGCCCAACTATCATGGAGAAGGATGACTTAGCACCTTTTGAGGATCTTGAGGACATGGAGTTCCTCCCCCTAGGTAACCCATTTTATGATCAATATGATCCATTCCAATGGGAGTCAAGAGACTCGTGTGACCCAAACACTTTATCCACCACCCACCTTTCCCTAAACCAACTCACAATGTTTGACCCAATTCACTCCATCTTAGACCCGGGTTACTCCTTGGGAGCTATGACCTTGGGCCACATATCCCTAGGTAATAAAGTTTTGCCCCACCCCATGATGACCACCTTCTTAGATCCATTCGATCCTTTCCAATGGGAGTTCAAGGGTTGTCCCACACCTATACATATGGAAGTCACCTTTGGGAAAAGCATGCATGTGTCTAGGCTTACCATACCCCTTGGCATGAACACTATATTGGGTCCATTCATTCATATCACCCACATGTCAAGTAGAAAGTATGAGTGGTCCATATTTGGATGTCATGGTCCACCTTCATGCATCATGGGTCTTAAGCATGTCAAAAGCATCTACGAATGTCCAGGTCCCCCTACATTCATCACCACTTTGCATGATAAGTCCACATATGGTTGTCCCGGCCCTCCAAAATCCATCAAAGTCTTCTTGGCATCAAAGCATGATTGGTCTACTTTTGGTTGCCCAGGTCCACCCATCACCCATAGAATGTCAACATTCACAAAATTGCATGAAAGCCTTTGCAAGCACATAAGCAAAAAGAATGAGGCTTATAAGAGGCGGGCCGACTCTCATCGGCGTCACCAAGAATTCCATGAGGGTGACTTTGTGATGGTAAGGATGGAGAGGCTCTCCCCGGGAGCCAACTCTAAACTGAGGCCACGTGGGGCTGGTCCCTTCCAGGTCTTGAGGCGCATTGGTGCAAATGCCTATGAGTTAGATCTCCCTGAGGAGTATGGAATAAGTCCCACATTCAATGTTGCCGACCTAGTGTCATATAAGGGACCCACGGTGGTACCTAGTGAGGAGATTGAGCCTACGTCTTCCCTTGAGAGAGCACCCACCCGTGAGGAGAGACCACCAGCCAAGAGAGCCCAGCGTGAACAAATTGAACAAATATTGGATGAACAAGTCACTACCACTCAGAGCAAGGTATACGAGCGCTATCTCGGCAGGTGGATGGATCAGTCTCGTTCGGAAGACTTGAGGGCTGTACCACTTCTACACCCTCCAAGGGGGGAAGGACACTTACTCGACGGAGTCGAGTTCTCCGCACCCCGGGAGTATGATGGGGACATCACCTCCCATGCCCACGTTCACAGCTCGTCTCCTCGCCCCGGTTGCATCCGGCATAGTTTAGTCATTTAATTTTGAGTCCTATGTAATTTTATTTGAGTCATTTGATCTATTTTCCCTTTTATTTGAGTCATGTTCCTAGGTCTTACATTTATTTTCCTAAGTTTGAGTGTCATTAGATTGTGTAATGTGCTATTGGGCCCAATTCTTCGGGCTTGGCCCATGAGCCCCCCCTACCCCTTCGGTTATTTGTTATTGAGTCTTTTGTAAGGGACTTATTGTAAAATATGGGTTTCCTATATATAGGGCCACATTTCCTTCATTTGGAGGTAATGAATCAATCAATGAAAAAAATGCCATTTGAGAGTCTAAAGCTTAGTTTAGTAGAGTGATTCCAACATTCTTTGGGTGAGAAACCCTAGGGGAGAGATTCCCCACCCTTCCCTCTCTTAATCCCTCTTTTTTTACTCCACTTTCTCTCTCCTCAACACCTAATTTCGAATTTTCTTCTCTCTCCTCCCTTCCCAACCAGCTCAACCCCCACCTACCATCATTAAAGCCCTCCACTTCCCCATGGCCTCCATTACTCCACCCCCCTAGTCCCAAGAACATCCCTCACCATTCCAACACCATCTTCCACATTCCAACACCACTTTCCCCATTCCAACACAATCAACCCCTTCCCCACACAACCCCACAACTTCCAAGGCCATTTCAAATTTGAAATCCACCCTTCCCTCCACTCACTTGTGCCCCCCCCTCACTTTCTCCTCTCACCCACCTTCCCAAATTCGTAGCTCCTCCTCCCACCCACTGTTAGACCCCCTTCCAGACCCCATTCTTCCCTTACCCCACCTTAGAACACCCCCTCCTAGACCCCCACATAGCTCGGGCTTTCCCCACACTCATCCACCCCCATTTCCCCTCCCATATACCCCATTCCCCCCCATCATCATCAACCTACAGCTCTCAACTGAAGATCTACAGCAGAGCAGGAGCTTGTAGCGGCCACCACGATCACCTCCGGACGAGTTTGAAGACCCAAGAGCCATCGTCGGAAGCATATGCCAATCGCCTTCGCAACCGAAGTGGTTTCGTCTTCTTCCGATCTCCGAGCCATCCTAGAGGTCCATTCTCCCACAGCTGCGCGGTTCTGCCTCGGCTGAGGACCTGAGCCAGATTAGAAGCTCTGCCACGACGAACCCCGAAGGAATCAGTCCTTAAGTCCTTTATCAAAGTTCTTCATCGGCCTGTCTACTTTCAGAATCAAGAAGCAGAAGCCCATTCAGCATCCGGGAACAGAAGTTACCAATTTTCTTCCACGGTCGCGCGGCTCTGCCTTCCCCAGTCTGCATCGACACCTCCTCACTCTTCTGGCTCCACAGATCGACTCCGTTCTCTTCTGGCATCCCTGTTTCTTTTGCTGCAAAGAGGACTCATCCACGGTTCTAACGGCACTGACGGCATCAAATTTGGAACTCGGGAGCGGCCAAGACAGCCTCTGCATCGTACTGTTGGTGACCTGCCCCTGCTAGTCCGAGAAACAGAGGCCCTGTTCAAGCTCCTGCCCCGACCTGCAGCGATTCCAGAAGAATTTACAAAAATTCTGAGGCATTACCCTTCCTGTTACTAAGATTTCTCCGCCAGTCTCGCCATCAGCGAAATTCTTGAGCAAGATCTACAATAGCAACACCAACCCTCTGTCCTGATTCGCAGACAGCAGGCAGATTCGGCGTCCACCCTTGTTCCTCGTTCTTTGCTTTGGTTTCCCCACCCCGCTTGGCCGGCTGAAGGCCCCTCCCTGCGTGGAGGTAGTATTGATGTAATATCATTAACCCCCACCCCAAGTTCCCCCTCCTGCGAGAGGTGTAGTGGTGTAATTTGTTTGGGCAGGTCAAGCGACACCGCCGCGGCGTGTGGGGATCCACTCGCCTCCCCGCTCGCCCTCGTCTCCGACCGGGACCGGTTTCTTCAAACCGGTCAAGTAAGTGCTCAAACCTTTACTCCACTTAGTGCTTGTCTTTCAATATTAGTTCTAATTCCGCTGGTTATGCGAGTGAGAGCCCGATCCTCAAGCCCCATTGCCTTGAGTGATCACCGTGGGAAGAGTGTAACCGGTGCCTTCGGCACTTCGTCGGCCCCGTTGAATTGGACTTCCAAATCTATTGGGAATCAAATCTTGGCCTTGCTGGCCCTCTACCAGCAAGGGCCCAACCCCTCAACCTCACCTTGGCATTGCCAAGTCACCCCGGGCTTGGGTGAGTGACGATAGAGCGGTGGCCCCATTTGGCCCGTTTTGAATGCGATTGTGCTTGCTTGCATTAGGTCCGAGGTCGTGTCACATCAACAATGATCTAAAATAAAATGCATAGCATAATATAAATAAAGCAAACTGCTACAAGGTCCACAGAGTCTCATGTCCAAATAAAAGTACAGTCAACAGAAAGGAAAGTACAACTACACAGGGCATCCCCTGGCGTACAACTACACGGGGCATCCCCCTGCTCTGGCAGACTGGCGGCTAACCTTGGCTAGAAGAACAACGCTGGAACTCGACCGCACCTCTCGAAGACCCCGCCTCACCTAAAAAGCAGAGGTGAGCCTCATTTCATTGGCCCAATAGGGATCCCGCGAATCCCCACCTCGTGCGGAAAATAAAGTAGGAAAACTAGAAAGTAGAACACAACCCTACCTAACAGAAGTACGGTAGAACCAACAAGCTAAAGTAAAGAAACGGAAAAGCCATCTACTCTAAGAGCACATACTACTAAACCTCGGTCCAATGAAACTCGAGTCCACACCTGCCAGCGAACAGAAGCACTACCCACTAGAAGAACGACCGAAAGCGTCCCCTGATGTCTTACACCGCGTCACAAGTGTCTGGCTGTAATGCCCCGGGCGTGAGACTCAGACACGCAACAAGGACTAGCTAGGGTCACGCTTGTTAGTGCGTGTCCTAAGCCCCCAACCACGTGTGCACACACAGACCATATGCTCTAGGTCAGGTCCTCTAGCTGGTTTTTCCCCCCACCGGACTCTGGTGGCAAAGGCAAGGGGCCCTACGGTAACCAGCCTACAAATCGCCTCTCACCGGGTCTCGCTCTCCACCACTCCCAGGTGGGTCCGCACCCGCGTGCGTAGAAAGCTACGACTAGTGGACAGGTCACTGAAAGTAAGGACTGACTCACGGAAACCATCGTCAAAGAAACGGGACCGCACACACACGGTGCAGCACAGAGCCTGACGGTACAACCTTGGACCGTTACAGGCTGTGACGCACCTACACTGGAGCGTCACAAGGCTCTAACGGTCCAACCCTGGAGCGTCACAAGTCGAGGCGAAAATAGGCTCTGACGCACCCACCTAGGGGCGTCACAGCACCTGACGGACCAACCCTGGTGCGTCAGGGGAGGTGGGTTCATCTGCTCTGACGGACCCACACAGGGGCGTTACAAGGCTGTGACGCGCCAGGCATGGTGCGTCACAGGCCTTGACCCCCAATGGTCAAAAGCCAACGGTCGGTAGCCAAGGGTCGAATGCCCCTGACGGTCCAACCTAGGTGCGTCACAGCACCGTGGCGATCTATCGTGGGACCGTCACAGCCCACAGACCCCACTGGCTGCACTTAGGGTTGTAACGCACCCATCTAGGCACGTTACATGGTGTGACGGTCACTGGAAGGACCGTCACACCCGCCCGAGGGCGAAACGGCGGGAAACACCCAAAAATTCCAACCACGCCCCCTTACCTCCATAGGAGAGGGGGGATCAAAGTGGAAGACCCCTGGGGACCCCTAGCATGATTCTAGGCCATCAAAATGCCGAATCGCAGCTCAAATCCATAGATCGGGGGAACTCTCCCTAAAACATGATTTTGCCCTAAACTGCTCAAACACACCCCTCTCGACTCCCATTCGGCCTACAAATCGCAGGGGATGATGGGATGAACATAGGGATTCGTTCCCCTCCCTCAATGGAGCGAATGCTCCTCTGAATCACCGCCGAAGTCAAGGAAGAAGCTTTTAGAATGCCACGTGCCCCGCCTCCTGCCGCGAAAAGGCCACCACCGGAACCGCCTCGCTGTCACCGCCACCGCCACGCCGTTGCCTGAGTGAAGGAGGCCGCGTCTCGGTCGTCCGGGGAAGAGGAATGGTCGCGATGGGGAGGGTGCTCTCCAACGGTTGGAAGAAGGAGGAGGAAGAAGAAAAAAAGGTGAAAAAGAAAAGAAAAAGGTTTGGTATTTATAGAAAATCCAGAAATTTGAAAAAATCCCAAAAAATAGAAAAATACACCTGCTCGATCCTCTCACCGCACTGATCGTAACGGTACCACTCGCAGGTAGATGAACGACCCGGTTCACCCGCCACAGGGTTCCGTAGGTGTTTCCGAGACACACACGCAGGAATCGGAAAACACTCGGAAAAGCCGCGGAACACGTTCCGAGCCTCCGAACTGACCCGAATTGCACGGATCCGAACACGAAAGATGTCCAGAACACAATTCCAGACACAACAGAGCCAAATTCACCAAAAACGTAGATCTGAGACCCAAGAAGAGGGATCCGAAAGGGTCCGGGACATCACAGCCCTCCCCCTTAAACAAATTTCATCCTCGAAATTCGAGAACAAGGCACCAGAACGGGGGAAAGACTCACACAAACAAATAAGGATATAGCTCCCGCATGTCATCCTCACGCTCCCAAGACGCCTCGCCACCAGAATGACGCTGCCAGACCACCTTAACCAGAGGAATAACCTTGTTCCGCAGGCGCTGCTCTCGCCGATCCTCAATGCGAACAGGGAACTCTGGAAGGGACAGATCTGGGGTCACCTCAGGCCAAACGGCATCCTCGAGAACATGGGAATCATCGGGCATATACTTCCGAAGCATCGACACGTGGAACACATCATGCACGGCGGAAAGCTCTGGAGGTAGCTACAACCGATAAGCAGCTTCCCCAATACACTCGACGATGGGAAAGGGACCAATGTAGTGGGGACTCAACTTCCCACGCCTACCAAAACGCATCACACCCTTCATGGGAGAAACTCTCAAGAAAACTCGATCCCCCACAGCAAATCTGAGAGGTCACCTCCTCCGATCGGCATAACTCTTTTGCCGGCTCTGAGCTGTCAACATCTTCTGCCGAACGAGATGCACCACCTCAACACACTGCTACCAATTCTGGTCCGATTAGGGCACGCTCGCCCACCTTGAACCAATCAAGCGGAGTCCGACAAGTTCGCCCATAGAACGCCTCATAGGGAGCCATACCAATGCTCGAATGATAGTTGTTGTTATAGGCAAACTCCACTAATGGCAGATGGTGGGTCCAACTCCCCTGCCATTCTAAGCAACACGCTCGCAACATGTCCTCCAGAGTCTGGATGGTCTGCTCAGACTGACCGTCCGACTGAGGATGATAGGCCGAGCTGAATCCAAACTCAGTGCCTAGAGCCTTCTGGAAGCTCCTCCAGAATCAAGAAGTGAAGTGGGGATCACGATCAGACACAATGGAGATGGGAACTCCATGCAACGGGATGATCCGCTCCACATACAAACGAGCCAAGCGATGCACGCTCCAACTGACCTTGACTGGCAGCAACCGCGTCGTCTTCGTTAGTCTATCCACCAGTAACCAGATACTATCCTCCCCACTGGACATCCTCGATAACCCAACCACGAAATCAGTGGTCACGTGGTCCCACTTCCATACCGGAATATCCAAGGGCTGAAGTGTGCCTCTTGGTCGCTGGTGCTCAGCCTTCACCTGCTGACAGGTCAAACACCTGGCCACAAATTCCGCCACGTCTCTCTTCATGCTAGGCCCCCAAAACTGCCTCTTCAAGTTCTGTTACATCTTAGCCGATCCAGGCTGCACGATGTACCGACTCCCATGAGCCTCGCGCAATACCGTACGCCGCACCTGCCCTTTGGCTGGCACGTACAACCTACCTCTGAACCTCACAGCTCCATCCTCACCAAACTCCACCCCGGCCATCGACAGAACACGAGGTAGCTCGGGGTCGGCTCGCTGAGCCTCAGTCACCAGTCGACGCACCGCAGGCGTGATAGTCAGACTCGCAAGGACAGTCGAACCCTAGTCCTGAGGGACCTTGAGCCTAAAAGTCATGGCCGGAACCTTCTCCCAAAGCCTCCACTTCCTCAACAACATCCGACTGACCGTTACTCTCCTACTCAGAGCATCGGCCACGACGTTCATCCTGCCAGGCTGATAAGACAGAGTGAAATCATAATCCTTCATATACTCCATCCACCTCCTCTGCCTGAGGTCAAGGTCCTTCTACGTGAACACATACCTCAAACTCTGATGGTCAGTGAAAAGCTTGAACTTCTCGCCGTACAAATAATGCCTACAGATCTTCAGTGCTAAAATCACCGCCGCCAACTCAAGATCATGAACAGGGTAGTTCACCTCATGTGGCTTCAACTGTCGGGACGCATACGCCACCACTCTCCCATGCTGCATCAACACAGCACCGAGACCTACCCCGGAAGCATCCGTACACACCACGAAACCACCCGAGCCAGATGGCAGCACCAAAATCGGAGCAGTGGTAAGCAATCTCTTCAGCTCCAAGAAGCTCCGCTCACACTCCTCTGTTCAGACGAACGACACCTCCTTCCGCGTAAGCCTGGTCATCGGGGCTGCAATCCGAGAAAAATTCTGAATAAACCACCGATAATAACCTGCGAGCCCTAAGAAACTCTGAATCTCCGTGATAAAACTTGGCCTCGGCCACTGCACCATGGCCTCGACCTTGGCCGGGTCCACGAAAACACCATCACCAGAAATAACATGCCCCAGAAAGTGCACCTCTCGGAGCCAAAACTCGCACTTGCTGAACTTGGCATATAGCTGGTGATCACGTAGGATCTGCAACACCGCCCTCAAATGGTGCATATGCTCCTCAGCAGACCGCGAATACACAAGGATATCGTCCACAAACACGACCACGAACTGGTCTAGATACGGACGGAACACCCTATGCATCAAATCAATGAATGCTGCGGGGGCATTGGTGAGCCCAAACGGCATCACCAAGAACTCATAATGCCCATACCTCGATCGAAATGCCGTCTTCTCCACGTCCGACTCTCGAATCCGCAGCTGGTAATAGCCTGATCTCAAATCAATCCTCGAAAACACCCGGGCCAACTGAAGCTGATCGAACAAGTCATCAATCCGAGGCAACGGATACTTGTTCTTAACAGTCGCCTGGCTCAACTGACGGTAGTCGATGCACAGCCTCAAACTACCATCCTTCTTCTTCACAAACAACACCGGGCACCCCACGGGGAATAACTACGACGAATATACCCCTTGGCCAGCAACTCCTGCAACTGCGCCTTCAGCTCTCGCAACTCTGCAGGCGCCATTCGATAAGGGGCCTTTGACATAGGCACTGTACTCGGCACCACCTCAATCATGAAATCAATCTCTCACTGTGGTGGCAACCCAGGTAGCTCCTCGAGAAAAACATCGGGAAACTCGCACACGACAGGAATGTCCTCTACCTCAGGACACTACCGATCACTCAAAACCACGGATGCGAGAAAGCCCTGACAACCCGCATCAAGCAAGTGACGCGCACGGATAGTCGAAATAAGCAAGCGGGAAGAGGAAGACCAAATACCTTGGAAATAAAAGGTGGGTCCACGAAGCTGTCGGAAGTAGACCTTCTTCAAGCCGCAATCCACCAAGGCATGATGAGCCTCGAGCCAATCCATGACCAAAATCACATCGAAGTCCTGAAGCGGTAACACGTAGAGTCTAGCCGGCAAGTTCTGCCCTTCCATCCACACAGGTACCTTCTCAAAGCAGTATGGGGTGATCATGAAGTCACCGGTAGGCAACTCTAACGCCAAATCACAGGACACCTCGGTCACTGGGCCCTCCACACTCTGAGCAAAATCCTCCGAGATGAATGAATGAGAAGCACCTGAATCAAACAAAACACGAGCCGCACAACCCAAAATCGAAAGAGTACCTTCTACCAAATACGATGCCTCAGCCTCTGCCCTAGTCATGTGAGTCACTCTACCTCAGGATCTCTACCTCCCCACAGTAGCTGACCGTGACAACTGAGGAAACTGTCCCTGCTGCTGGTACTGCTGCGGCTGTGATGACAACTGCTGGGGCTGAAACTGTTGCTACTGCTGAAACTCATGCGGCTGGCTCGGTCTCTGTAGACAGTCGCGTGCCATGTGCCCTGGCTGATTGCACCTAAACCAAATCATGGGCACAGAACACGGTCTACCCGGATGAGAACCACGCACCTAGGACAACCGCTCTGTGAACCGGTTGTCGAACCCTGACGCTGAAAAGCCACCGGCTGATGAACACTGTCCATCGACTCCTACTTCGACTCCTTACAATCCTGACGTCTCTTACCAAAATCAGCTTCCTTAAGCAACTTCTTAAGCTTTGATCTAAAGGATGACGACCCTGGAGCAGGAGCCACAGACTGCGTCGCCACTTATCCACCCGCTGAGAGCTGGACAATACTCTGCTGCTGCATCCCCGTCGGCTGGCTAAAATCTGCCTGAACCTGACTAGCATTGCCCTACCCTCGAACCTTCTGCAAGTCTCTCTCCAGCGCCGCTGCTGCCTTACATGCCGCATCCAAAGTGGTCAAACCTGATGCAAGAACATGATGCCTCAACTCTAGCCTCAAACCACCCACAAACTGATCGGTCTTCACCTCCTCATCTGCCATGATATGAGGAGCATAACGGCCCCACTCGATAAACCTAGCATGGTACTGCATCACCGTCATGTCATCCTGAGTCAGCTCCATAAACTCACGCACCCTCTGCGACCTGACAAAGGATGGACAGAAGGCACGCTCGAAAGCCATGACGAACTCCTCCTACGCAATCTGCCGAAGAGGACGGGACTGGAACACTGAACCCTACTCTGACGTCCACCAAGTACGGGCTGCCCCCTGTGTTAGGATGCAAGGCCCGGATACAGAGGGGGGGGGTGAATGTATCCCTCTTCAAATATAGCCTAATTAAAACTCTAAAGCTCAGTTATGCGGAATTAAAACTATTTCAGAAATAAACTGAGGATACTTAGAAGGATCAAAGCAAGACAACAACTCAATAAGCCCTCAAACGATCCTAAGCAAGCATCTAATGCATAGCAATAAGAAGAACATATAAGGAACAAAAGCACACCACAAGGGAACACCAGGATTTTTTAGGTGGTTTGGTCCACAGACCTACGCCCACCCCTCACTCCAAACCGGAGTGAGGCTTCCACTACCTAGGCTAGAACAGCAGACTCAGTCTGCAACAATTACTGCCAAACAGCTTGACCAGGGGAACAACCTCCCCTCTTCCTCCCAACCGGAGGGACACCCCAAGTGACTCCCAGTCACTTGGAACCAGAGACGCAAGTCTCTCATCCTCCAGACCAGGAGGGAACACCTAGTCTTGCAAACCACAAGACCAAAACCAGAGATGAATCTCCCTTCCTCCAAACCAGGAGGGAACCCACAAGTGACTCCCAGCCACTTGCAACCTAGAGGTCTCGGACCTCCCTTCCTCCCAACCGGAGGGAAACAACCACAAGTAGCACCCAGCTACTTGCAAACCGAAGACACAAGGTCTCCCTTCTCCTGAGTCCACAGGAGGAACCCGACCTCACACTAGAGGATCGGAAGAACAACTGAGTATAGTTAAAAAAGAAAAACAAAAAACAAAAGACGCAGTAACAGAAAGCTGGAAAGATGAAATGCACAAAAGCTCTCGCAGGAGCGAACTGGATTGGATCTGATCCAAGGTCCAGTGAACGATGCTTCTATTCTTCTTCACGAGCTCTCCATCTCTCTCTTTCTCTTTTTCTGTTTCTTCTTCTGCTAGATCTCACGATCTCTCTTCTGCTCTCTCACTCTTCTTCTTTCTTATGCTCACTGCTCACTGCCTCTCTGCAACTCTCTTCTTCTATATCGATCACTTTCTTTCTTTTTGATCTTGATCTCTTTTTCTCTTTTCTTCACTCACACTCACTCTCACTCTCTCTGCTATTCTCTCTTCTTCCTCTTCTTCAGTTTCTGCCCTCTATTTTCTTCTCTTCTTTTGCTGGATCGAACTCTCTGCACTTCTTCTTTTTCTTTTTCCCTTTTGATCAACCTTCATCTGTGGACGAAGGCTTCAATATATTGCAGCAGCAGGTGGATAAGGTACAGAATGCGTGTGCCTCCCACACTCGATCCAGAACCTTCTTTCCACGTGCCCTTATAGCATTGGTTCCTTTAGTATTGGATCACGTGCAGCCCAGTCACTGGGGAATATTCTTCCTCGGACCACCTTCTTCTTTTTGTTTTTCTTCTTCTCCTGCAAAGAGATTAAAACCATTAATACTCAGGGTTCTCTATATATATATATACCTGAAATAAGTCGGTTGACACTCAAGCTAAAGCTGCACGAGGTGTGTAGGAACAACAAAAGGTGCACTATACTGAGAACGACACGAGGTACATAAGATGACTACAGCACGAGATAAAGAGAGAACGACACGAGGTACCACAGTAACAAAGCTAACACTACAAAGAGAACGACACGAAGTCAGATGAGAACAGCACGAGGTGAGAAGGAAATAACACGGAGTAAAACGGTAGTAAAACACGCGATCAGAGGAAACCTGGACGAAGATAGAAAGAAGCAACACGAAGACATAAAAATAACACTAAGACACAAACACAGAAATAACATGAAGACTCAAACACAAACATAACACGAAGACATAAAAACAACACTAAGACACAAACACAGAAATAACATGAAGACGACCAATCAAAACGACTAAGTTGACTCGAGGTCATCGGTGAATCAATACGAGAATCAACACGAAATATCAAACAGCAAAGGGAACGGCACAAAGTGAAACGACACTTTACACTAAAATGACTTGAAGACACAGGAAAATGACTCGAAAACGAGGACGACACGGGCTGAAAATAACTCGAAGACGAAAATAGAAACCGACACGAAGTGTGGTCACAAAGCAAGAAAGACACGGGGTCTTGGAAAAAACAACACGAATACAGAAGACTCGAAGTAAAACGGCCGAAAATAAGACTCGAAGACATAGGGGTGACACAGATGGAGCGACACGAGGTGGCACAGAAAGCAGCACGAGGTGCTGCAGTGTTCAGCACGCGATGGAACAAATAACGACACGAAGACAACTGGAATGATGCGTGTAACAGTCCGTTGTACATACTTCCAATGTACAGACTTTATGAAACTCTAGACACTGGACGCTATGAATGTATAGACTTTACAGTGAATGCATATGCCAATGTATATACTTGCATGAGACAGTCAGTGAGACGCTCAGCAATGTATAGACTTTGAAATGCTTGAAGAGGATGTACATACTTCATGAGACGCTGCATGCCAATGTATAGACTTCATGAAAAACACACGATGCAATGTGTGGACTTGGTGACTCATGCAGACAGACGAGTGTACAGTCTATGCCATGCTCACAGTTAAGCAATGTACCAAGTTCTGAATGAGCAGTTCTGAATGAAGTAAACACATATGACATCAAACAATCCAGATAAATGCAATAAATGAAATGCACCAAAGCACACACCACACAGCCATATTTAAATGCAACAATATTTCAGATAAGATTTTCAATGAAACATTCATATGCACTACAAACAGAATTGTATGCATTCAAGTGACTTATAGTGTTTGCTATCATCAAAATCACAGGGACACAACAATCTCCCCCTTTTTGATGATGGCAACACTATGAGTCATATGCACTTGATCAAATATTTCTCCCCCTTTGACTTCATCAAAAAAAATACTTTGATAAACGATATCAGAATCATTTAAATCAATTCTCCCTCTTAGTCAAACAACTTATGCAGTCATGCATATGCAACAAATACTCCCCTTTGACATGGTAGAAGATATAGAGCTATAGCAGACAAACAAATTGATCAGACAATCTAGCACATTGTCCCCTTATGCATATAGTGTCTCAAACAGACCAGAGAGTTCTGCCTTTATGATCCATGATGCAAGAGAAATCTACAAGGATGAACTCTGGTTATCCAAAAAAAATTCTGAGAGTTGTGCGTCACACAAAAGAGAACCAATGTCAATCAAAATACATTGATAGAGGGCAATATGATCAGAAACGTTTTGAAGGTTGAAACCAAGTGAGATGAAGGGAGAATATCAATAAAAACACAGGGACACTCAAGAATGCTGACTAGATTTCCCCTTTTCAGAAAGACACTCAGCAAGACAGGAAAGCTCCCCCTGATTAGGTGATGGAGTGAAGCCAATTGATATAGTGAAGTGATGAGCATCTATCAGCAAAACACAGACTGTATTTTAGCACACCAAATTCATAAATCTTTGTAAACAAATTTCAGATTCTTCAATTATAATGGATTATGAATGAGTTTAAACTGACCATCATGATTTAAGAGAGATATATTCAAAGTTTATCAAGAAAATTCAATACTCATATCTGAAACACCTTTTAATAAAGGTGAACCAACAACTCATTTGATATTCATGTTTAACCTCCTTCCATCTTACTCATTTAAATTCAGTAACTCCTATGGAAAATACACAAGATCATATTGAGATTAAACAGAAATAAATGAGACTGAGCTTGTCTTTAGATTTTCAGAAATTTCTGATACCAATTGAGCAGCACTTATTTTTCCTTGAGCAAGTTTGGTTCAGTCAACACCTTTTTACGTGAGGCACAACACGTCTTAGGTGAAGTGACCCAGTTACTCAATGTGACAACCAAATTGCCTCTCAAAAGGAACAGAGTTAGCAATGGAGTATCTTTTTACATGAGGAGACACCTTGATCAGAGGCCAGAATCCCCAGTTACTCAACACATCCATGCCATTGCTCTGCCAGATTTTCAAACATATTGAAAAGAGGTAACTATGTTACTTCATGACATGGGCTTACTCTATTTCATTGATAGAAAACCCAGTTTCTCTGTGACCACAGTCATTGCTCTAGCTTTAAATTTTAACTATTTTCAGATTCTTCAAACAAAGCTTAGTACACTTGAAATGATTAAGAACAATACTTTCTACATGTATCTTAACCAAAGAAAGCCATGTCTTTTAAAATTTCAGATTTCAGAAAGTTTTGCATGAAATTCATGAGGCAATTGGTTAAGACTTATTAAGCATGATGATTCAGATATTTTCAAGTCTTTTACATCAAAACTTAGAAAATACATTAGGCTTAAATCAATTTGATTTATCAAAAACATTCTTAAGCCAGTATAATGGAAGATTCTTCTTTTCAGAGTGTCTGATTTATGCCTAGGGTGCACTGATTAAATCTTTCCTCATTCGGCTGAATCAATGGCAATGTCAAGAGAGATTAGCAGAGACAATTCTGATACCAATAGTTGAGAGAATTCAGCAATTCAGAAGCAAGCCTTAAAGACTAAAATTCAGTCAGATTAGCTTGGGCCAGTCTTGACAAGATATAAAGAAATGTGTATGATAGTAACAAGTTATCAATTGAATTCATAGTAGACAGAATCAATGGAGCTACATCAGTGTAGACAGCAGAGAATTCAAGTGAACCACACATTTGCCAAGAATGGATCAGATTGCTAGACAGAAGGAGTTCAAGAGGTAAAGAGATGAATCAGGAATGCTCCCCCTATCTAGATGCAATGAATCATTTTTTTTTAATGTAAGGAAATGCAGTTGCAACTAACTACATGTATGCATTCAGCAAATGAGATTATCATGATTATGCAAGCATCAATCAAACTCCCCCTTACAAAGTGCATGATATGCAATTAACATATATGCACACAGCTCACAGTACAATCAAGAAAGCCTACAAAGCTCAATGCAAGAGTCAAATCAAATAAAAAGCATGTATGCATGAAACTATGACTTATCAGCTCAACCATAAATTTCATTTGAACAGATTAGAGAAATTTACCTGAATGAGGTTTTATCAACTTGGGTGCCTTGGTTTATTTCCCCCTTTTTATTCTTCAGTCCAAGGCACCCAAGTTGAAGAATAAAATGATCAACTTGGGTGCCTTGGCTTCCTAGCAACATGGTTTCTATCAAAAGAGTTTCTAGAATGTAAAGTTCCACTAGCATGCTCATCCTTTAACATCAATCCACAATCCTCCATTATGTGACCTCCTTTCCCACAATAATAACATGACCCCCTTTTAATGTGAGTGTGTGAGAGATCATGTGAATTGTGTGCAGTCTTCTTTATAACAACAGGAGTGTCTTTGTCCTTTTTCTGTGAGTTTTCACCCTTTTTCTGTTTTGGAGTTTGTTCCACAGTTTTGGGTTTCATAGTGGACTTTTGTGCAGTGAATTGAAAAATAGAAGGACCAGTAGTTGTGTTTTGATCAGAAGCTTTTACAAACACAGCTGAAGTTTTATTGCTATTGATCCTTTTGTTTGTTGAACTGTAACCCAGCCCCTCTCTCTGAGAGTTATCACTCTTTCCCAGAAGCTTATTCAGATTGTCCTTTCTCTTGACAAATTTTGACAAAGAATTTTTCAAGTCTTGAATTTCAGAATTTAAGCCACAAGTATTAGCTTCATATTTGGACAAATCTGTTTCACAGGAAATTACTTGTTGATGTAAGACATCATTCAGACTTTTGAGTTTTTCTACTTCTTGTTTTAATTCTATTTCCTTGTCAGCTTCAGATAGGGACTTGTAAAGATCATCAACTTCTTGTTGAAGGGATGTGATAGTAAGCTCATATCCAGCTATTTTCTGTTCACTACAACTGACATTTCCATTTAACATTAAGTTGATGGTTTTTAGACTCTCAATTTCTTGTTCTGCATCCACCAACCTATCAGAATTATTCATGCTCACACCCTTGCCTTTTTCAATTGTCAATAGCCTATCTGACAGTTGGGTGTTTAGATGATTTAGCTTGTTGATTTCCTCTTTCAATTTCCTATTTTTCTCTAGAAGATCATCATCAAACATCCAATCATCTAAGGAAGACTCACATTCATAAAAATTTTCCTGTTGTTTCTCAGATTGAGGTTTGTTGAGATTTTTCTGAAGCTCTAGATTCATTATTCTATCAGCCTCCATTTTTCCAGAAAAAAATCTGTTTTCTTTTTCAAGACTCATCAATTTGTGTTCAAATTCCTTGGACTGGTTTTTGAGTCTTTCATTTTTAGATTTCATATCTTCAGCTTCAGTTTTCTTTTCTAGCAATGATTTATTTTCTTCTTTCAAAAATTTGATTAAATCCTTTTGAAGTTTATCATCAGAATCAAATCCATTTATCAAGTCTCTTAAAGTTGCACAAGCATTGCAAGCATTTTCATATTTCATTTTTTCAAGTTCAGAGTTGACACACTCTAATTCTCTCACCAATTTTTCATTCTGAACTGCATTATAGTGATGAACCTGATCATCAATTAAACTAAGCCTCTCCTTTAGTTCAGAAATTTCACAAACAAGCTCCTGATTCTCCTTTTTGTGTAAACCAATTTGTTTCACAAGGGTTTGTTTTTCAGATTTCAAATGATCTAGATCTGTAGTAATAGAATCGAAATCTTGTAGTTGTCTTCTAAAAATTTCATTTTCAGTTTTTAGAATTTCAGGGCTTTCACCTCGAGATTTAGCATTCTCATGATTCTTTAGATCCTTTTTCAGACCTTTATACTTCTTCCCTAGTTTTTTATAGGATATTGTTAGATTGACATAGGCATCTTCCCAGTCATCTAAAGAAAAATTCTCGAAAGGGTTTACCTCCTCATCATCCTATTCTTCGGATTCATCTTGATCACTGCCATGGTTGCTCTTGTCAGCCATCAGGCAACTGTCCTTATCTCTCCTCTGAGTTAGCTTCAGCTTTTCCAGAATGCCCTTAGCGGACCTGCAGTCATAAAAATAAGAATGTAGAGCCTTGTCAGTAGCTTCTTTCATTAGATTCAAAACTTTCTGATTCTCTTCATTTCTCGATCTATGACTTTTAGTCCATTTGGACTTTTCCTTTGGCAGTCTGTGAGGACCATGTGAGATTAACTTCCACAGATCCGGATTCAACAAATTCACATAGTTATGTAGACTGCTTACCCATGAGTTAAAGTTAGAGCCATTAAAAACCGGTGGAGAACCCATTGAATAAATCGGTAAGCAAATTAATGCAGCAAAGAGTAAAATCAGAAATGCACCAAGGGACAACAGGATCCTCTGCAGATCGTTGGATCTAATCAATCAGAGAACCTGCTCTGATACCAATTGTTAGGATGCAAGGCCCGGATACAGAGGGGGGGTGAATGTATCCCTCTTCAAATATAGCCTAATTAAAACTCTAAAGCTCAGTTATGCGGAATTAAAACTGTTGCAGAAATAAACTGAGGATACTTAGAAGGATCAAAGCAAGACAACAACTCAATAAGCCCTCAAACGATCCTAAGCAAGCATCTAATGCGCAGCAATAAGAAGAACATATAAGGAACAAAAGCACACCACAAGGGAACACCAGGATTTTTTAGGTGGTTCGGTCCACAGACCTACGTCCACCCCTCACTCCAAATCGGAGTGAGGCTTCCACTACCTGGGCTAGAACAGTAGACTCAGTCTGCAACAATTGCTGCCAAACAGCTTGACCAGGGGAACAACCTCCCCTCTTCCTCCCAACCGGAGGGACACCCCAAGTGACTCCCAGTCACTTGGAACCAGAGACGCAAGTCTCTCTTCCTCTAGACCAGGAGGGAACACCTAGTCTTGCAAACCACAAGACCAGAATCGGAGATGAATCTCCCTTCCTCCAAACCAGGAGGGAACCCACAAGTGACTCCCAGCCACTTGCAACCTAGAGGTCTCGGACCTCCCTTCCTCCCAACCGGAGGGAAACAACCACAAGTAGCACCCAGCTACTTGCAAACCGAAGACACAAGGTCTCCCTTCCCCAGAGCCCACATGAGGAACCCGACCTCACACTAGAGGATCAGAAGAACAACTAAGTATAGTTAAAAAAGAAAAACAAAAAACAAAAGACGCAGCAACAGAAAGCTGGAAAGATGAAATGCACAAAAGCTCTCGCAGGAGCGAACTGGATTGGATCTGATCCAAGGTCCAGTGAACGATGCTTCTATTCTTCTTCACGAGCTCTCCATCTCTCTCTTTCTCTTTTTCTGTTTCTTCTTCTGCTAGATCTCACGATCTCTCTTCTGCTCTCTCACTCTTCTTCTTTCTTCTTTCTTCTTCTTCTGCTCACTGCTCACCGCCTCTCTGCAACTCTCTTGTTCTATATCGATCACTTGCTTTCTTTTTGATCTCGATCTCTTTTTCTCTTTTCTTCACTCACACTCACTCTCACTCTCTCTGCTATTCTCTCTTCTTCCTCTTCTTCAGTTTCTGCACTCTATTTTCTTCTCTTCTTTTGCTGGATCGAACTCTCTGCACTTCTTCTTTTTCTTTTTCCCTTTCGATCAACCTTCATCTGTGGACGAAGGCTTCAATATATAGCAGCAGCAGGTGGATAAGGTACAGAATGCGTGTGCCTCCCACTGTCACGCCCCGGGCCGATAGCAGCGGAACGTGTCGTTTGCTCGGAACGTGGCAGTTAAACAGTCGTGAATGATCAAGAGCAATCGCATAAGACCAAGATAATTTTGAACAACAATAGAATTTATATTTCTATTATAAATCTCTTACAAGAACTTGTTTTCCAACTTGGAGACTTCAACACAATGGAAAAGAAGATAACGACATACTAACAGACTTAGACAAGATAACTGAATAAGAGACGCCAAGCTGACTTAGCTAGACAACACTATCTAGACTCAAGAAAGATAAAAGACTCGGGTTCACTAGTTTCCGAAGCTCGCTTGCACACTTGTCCCGCCCGTGTGGGTCTCGGTCTTGCTAGCTACCTGCTTACCTGAAAATGTTGGAATAAAACGGAGTGAGCGAACGCTCAGTAGGAAATTATATCTCAAGAACTAGCAATGGGTTTAAGTAATTACAATTTCTCACATGCAAATTCAATAAGGCTATGCATGTAGAAATAACTGAACAAGTAACTAATCAAGAGAATAACACATCGTGCAAAACATTCAAGAAACTTTCATGAGAGACTTTATAGATTATTGGCTATTTCACGCAAGTACTTTGCCCGAGTCGGGCCACGCAAGTCAAGTCACGCAAGTCGAGTCACGCACGCAAGAAAAGAGAAAGATCGTGGAATGCCAAAGATCAAGATAAAGAGTACTCCGGTGCAATGCTAGACACCGTTATCATTAAAACTCCCATGGGCACTAGTACTTTCGGGCGCTCCTCCCAGGACCAGATCGGGCCCTATATGCACAACATTCACGACAGATCTAGACATCCACGATAGTTTATAGCCAATAAGGAGTTCCAAGAACAAGCTTTAATTAGGATGATAAGATAGGATTTTCATGGAATTCATGGGCAAGACCCTTGAGTAAGGTCATACTGGCGATAAAATCCACGCAAAGCATAGCAACCATGACATCGATAAACTGGGTGGAATTAGGTTCCCTTAACTCGGGTACCATGACAAATAAGTGCCCATATGTAGATGGTCACTCCTTTATATAAAATTGTGATCTACAAGAACAGCATGTTAATAACATGAGGTCCACAAGAATCATCATAACAAAATTGATATAGAATTGGGGTCTACAATAACATCTCATTGATGGCATGTTTTCCCCCATTCCTTAAGATAGTTCTCATATCATACATATAATATAACATGAGGGCCGGTATACCATGTTTCATTAGAGTGACATGGTAAAGATTGTGTAATGGGTTTTTAGGGTACAACCAGCTCAGTCGGCCTTGAGAGAATCCAAGGCTACGAGGAGACTTACGGAGGTCTCTATGACTAACTCGCTAGTCCAAAGGAACGGAATGTCCAATGGAGAGCTTGTATGTCAATGAGAGTTGAGGGTGATCGATAGAACAACATGAAAACGTGGGACTATACTCACGGAGTGGAGATATAGTGCCGATATACCACTACCAGAAAAAGCGGGATTACAGACGGAAATTTCAGACGAAAATTTCCGTCTGAAATTTGTGACGGATTTTTTTCCGTTGGAAATCCCGTCTGAAATATGCAATTACACACCGAATTTCAGACGGAAATTTGTGACGGAAAATATTCCGTCACAAATTTTAGACGAATTTGGGACGAAAAATTTAATCTGTCAGAAATTTATGACCAAGAATTTGTGACGGCCACAATTGTGACGGATCCGTATGACAATCCGTCACAAATGTGTCTTCTCACGGATTTTCAGACGGAAATTAATCCGTCACAAAATTTTTGCGCCCCAAATCCGTCGCAAATGTGCCTTTGCGATGGATTGGGGGCGCAAAAATTTTGTGACAGATTAATTTCCGTCTAAAAATCCGTGAGAAGACACATTTGTGATGGATTGTCAGACGGATCCGTCACAAATGTGGCCGTCACAAATTCTTGGTCATAAATTTCTGACAGATTAAATTTTCCGTCCCAAATTCCGTCTGAAATTTGTGACGAAATATTTTCCGTCACAAATTTCCGTCTGAAATTCGGTGTGCAATTGCATATTTCAGACGGGATTTCCGACGGAAAAAAATCCGTCACAAAATTCAGACGGAAATTTCCGTCTGAATTTTCCGTCTGAAAATTCCGTATGTAATCCCGCTTTTTCTGGTAGTGTACATATATATAAATATAATGAAAACCCTCGGTTAGCAGTAACAGGTAAAAACATTTTTACAGAAAATAACGACTTTGATTAAGTCACTACTTAAGTAAATAACGCCTTAAATAAGGGCGTTTACATGCATTTCCAATTTTGCAGAAATTTCCATAATTCTGTGTTTTATCAAAAACATGCCCTTTACAGGGGCGTTTTATTTCAATGTGACGACATGCACAATGGTCGTCCATTCTTTAATCCTATTTTTTTTGCAGGATATACATATTCTGGGATTTATCAAAGACGCGCCCTGAACGGGGGCGTTATTTTTAAATTCACGCCCTCGATCGTGGCGTGGGTTTCACAAGAAACGACTTGGTTCAGGTCGTGAATTCATGCTTTTCAAGAATTTTTATAAATTTCAGGATAATAAATTTCAGGAGACAAGATATATAGTCATGACAAGAAAAATAGTAGGATTTCACGGTATACTCATGCATTACATTAGTTTCAAGATTTCATAGCTATTAAATTTTAAACGTGAACAATTATTAATTGCATGTAATTTCATGGAATTAACGCCTTTGTACAAGGCGTCGAATTTAGGAATTGACGACCTGGTCAGGGTCGTGTCTTGTAAAATAGTGCCCTTGACAAGGGCGTCTCTTTCAAAAATATTCCAGAAAACGCGTAGAAGCTATATTAAAACTTATATTCATGCATGTGATGATGTATATTCATTGAATTAACTTGTTTGGGCTACAGTGCCTTGAGAAAACCTACCTTTGGGTATGCTGATGATCTGAAGATGAACCGTGTATGAGGCTTCTAACAGCAATAAGGGCAGGAAGAGAAGGGCTTTATGTTTAACGGAGGAAGAGTTGGTTTTGATGAAAAACCCTCGTTCTTCGTTTTGTCAATTTGCTGTATATCCTACAGGAAAAGAAGAAACAAATATTAGTTTCTTCACCTTACCTAACTAGAGGAGAAAGAAGAAGAACATTACCTTGTTCTTTCACAGGAGCTTCTCAACCTGTATAGACGAATAAGATGAAGAATCGTTATTCTTCATGAGTTGATCGATCACAACAGAAGGAAAAAGGAAAGAAGAAAGAAGAAGAACCTGATGTTCTACACGTACCGTAGCAGACGAACGATCAAATAGGTTCAGAGTTGGATGAACGAGAGTTTTTATAGGATTTTGGGTGTCCTATTAGAGTTAGTGTTCTAGTGGAAGTAATGCTTCCAATATAGAGTCCTTACCCTAGTAGATACTTACTAGATTAGCTTAATCCTTCCCAGGATAAGCTCCTGGGTCGAACGGAAGTGGAAATGAAATTGATGCCTTGTCATAGGGCGTTTCTTAAAGACACGCCCAGTGGAGAGGCGTTTCTTGTTTAAAACACGCCCAGGAAAGGGGCGTTTATCTTACTTGCCCTATTTGGTGTTTGGAATTTGACGCCATGTGGTGAGGGCGTCCTTTCTTGAATCACGCCTTGTTTAAGGGCGTGTCTAATTTAAATAGCGCCTTTATCAGAGGCGTTATTTCATTTTGTTTTATTTATCTATTTATTTGATTTATTTAAAATCTTTATTTTTATTAATATTTTATCAGGGTTGCTACACCCTCCCCTACTTAAAAAGAATTTGGTCCCTAAATTCACATCACCTTTCATTCCTAATAGAGAACTTATTATGAGCTTATACAAAAGAAATCTTCAGAATGAAAAAGGGCTAGTTTAGGATTACGGGTGAGGGATACCTTTCGCATCTTTCCCTTTGGCAAGTAGGGTTAAATCTTGAACTCCTCTTGGAGGCTTCTTGGGACATTCTGCTATCTTGTGATTTAAGTTCCCGCAACGCAGACATGCACCCGAACTCCACCAACACTCCTTCGATTTGTGACCATATCTTCTACAAGATTTACACTTATCTTGCGATTGATCCGCCTGAGTTTTTCTCTTATTACACTTCTTACATTTCTGGCATTTCTCACACCTTTGTGAAATATCTCCCTCGTTTACCCTTTTCTTGGTAGCGGCGAACTTTTTAGAGTTATCTGGTTGATCTTTCCCTTCAACTCTTTCCTTTTCTCCCACTACTTTCTCTAGTTCTTGAACTCTCTTGACAAAACTCGCGTAAGCTTGGACATCCACTAAGATCATTTTATGATCAAAGCTTGGCTGAGAGGCTTCCATTTTATCTAAGTTCCTGCAAAGATGGGTGGGGAGATAATTTATTGACTCAAGAATTAATGCAAATGTATATATATATATATATATATATATTTTCTTTTATAACCTTAACCCCAAGTTCTACCCATCTCTCACGGAATTCCTATAGGATGACTGACAAGGATACTCGACCTATAACCTGGATTTAACAATCTAAGGATTTTGAAAGCGGAAACTCTAATATAACTGACAAGGATACTTGACCTATCATTGAAACTTTAATGATTGTGAAAGTTGAAGCTATGATATGACCCACAAGGATAACCTATCCTTAGGACCAAATTACTGGAGGATATGAAAGCTGAAGCTCTGATATGACAGACAAGGATACTTAACCTGGAGGATATAAAAGCCGAAGCTCTGATATGACAGACAAGGATACTTAACCTGGAGGATATGAAAGCCGAAGCTCTGATATGACAGACAAAGATACTTAACCTGGAGGATATGAAAGCCGAAGCTCTGATATGGTTTAATAACTGGAGGATAGGAAAGCCGAAGCTCTAATACCACCTCTGTCACGCCCCGGGCCGATAGCAGCGGAACGTGTCGTTTGCTCGGAACGTGGCAGTTAAACAGTCGTGAATGATCAAGAGCAATCGCATAAGACCAAGATAATTTTGAACAACAATAGAATTTATATTTCTATTATAAATCTCTTACAAGAACTTATTTTCCAACTTGGAGATTTCAACACAATGGAAAAGAAGATAACGACATACTAACAGACTTAGACAAGATAACTGAATAAGAGACGCCAAGCTGACTTAGCTAGACAACACTATCTAGACTCAAGAAAGATAAAAGACTCGGGTTCACTAGTTTCCGAAGCTCGCTTGCACACTTGTCCAGCCCGTGTGGGTCTCGGTCTTGCTAGCTACCTGCTTACCTGAAAATGTTGGAATAAAACGGAGTGAGCGAACGCTCAGTAGGAAATTATATCTCAAGAACTAGCAATGGGTTTAAGTAATTACAATTTCTCATATGTAAATGCAATAAGGCTATGCATGTAGAAATAACTGAACAAGTAACTAATCAAGAGAATAACACATCGTGCAAAACATTCAAGAAACTTTCATGAGAGACTTTATAGATTATTGGCTATTTCACGCAAGTACTTTGCCCGAGTCGGGCCACGCAAGTCAAGTCACGCAAGTCGAGTCACGCACGCAAGAAAAGAGAGAGATCGTGGAATGCCAAAGATCAAGATAAAGAGTACTCCGGTGCAATGCTAGACACCGTTATCATTAAAACTCCCATGGGCACTAGTACTTTCGGGCGCTCCTCCCAGGACCAGATCGGGCCCTATATGCACAGCATTCACGATAGATCTAGACATCCACGATAGTTTATAGCCAATAAGGAGTTCCAAGAACAAGCTTTAATTAGGATGATAAGATAGGATTTTCATGGAATTCAAGGGCAAGACCCTTGAGTAAGGTCATACTGGCGATAAAATCCACGCAAAGCATAGCAACCATGACATCGATAAACTGGGTGGAATTAGGTTCCCTTAACTCGGGTACCATGACAAATAAGTGCCCATATGTAGATGGTCACTCCTTTATATAGAATTGTGATCTACAAGAACATCATGTTAATAACATGAGGTCCACAAGAATCATCATAACAAAATTGATATAGAATTGGGGTCTACAATAACATCTCATTGATGGCATGTTTTCCCCCATTCCTTAAGATAGTTCTCATATCATACATATAGTATAACATGAGGGCCGGTATACCATGTTTCATTAGAGTGACATGGTAAAGATTGTGTAATGGGTTTTTAGGGTACAACCAGCTCAGTCGGCCTTGAGGGAATCCAAGGCTACGAGGAGACTTACGGAGGTCTCTATGACTAACTCGCTAGTCCAAAGGAACGGAATGTCCAATGGAGAGCTTGTATGTCAATGAGAGTTGAGGGTGATCGATAGAACAACATGAAAACGTGGGACTATACTCACGGAGTGGAGATATAGTGCCGATATACATATATATAAATATAATGAAAACCCTCGGTTAGCAGTAACAGGTAAAAACATTTTTACAGAAAATAACGACTTTGATTAAGTCACTACTTAAGTAAATAACGCCTTAAATAAGGGCGTTTACATGCATTTCCAATTTTGCAGAAATTTCCATAATTCTGTGTTTTATCAAAAACACACCCTTTACAGGGGCGTTTTATTTCAATGTGACGACATGCACAATGGTCGTCCATTCTTTAATCCTATTTTTTTGCAGGATATACATATTCTGGGATTTATCAAAGACGCGCCCTGAACGGGGGCGTTATTTTCAAATTCACGCCCTCGATCGTGGCGTGGGTTTCACAAGAAACGACTTGGTTCAGGTCGTGAATTCATGCTTTTCAAGAATTTTTATAAATTTCAGGATAATAAATTTCAGGAGACAAGATATATAGTCATGACAAGAAAAATAGTAGGATTTCACGGTATACTCATGCATTACATTAGTTTCAAGATTTCATAGCTATTAAATTGTAAACGTGAACAATTATTAATTACATGTAATTTCATGGAATTAACGCCTTTGTACAGGGCGTCGAATTTAGGAATTGACGACCTGGTCAGGGTCGTGTCTTGTAAAATAGCGCCCTTGACAGGGGCGTCTCTTTCAAAAATATTCCAGAAAACGCGTAGAAGCTATATTAAAACTTATATTCATGCATGTGATGATGTATATTCATTGAATTAACTTGTTTGGGCTACAGTGCCTTGAGAAAACCTACCTTTGGGTATGCTGATGATCTGAAGATGAACAGTGTATGAGGCTTCTAACAGCAATAAGGGCAGGAAGAGAAGGGCTTTATGTTTAACGGAGGAAGAGTTCGTTTTGATGAAAAACCCTCGTTCTTCGTTTTGTCAATTTGCTGTATATCCTACAGGAAAAGAAGAAACAGATATTAGTTTCTTCACCTTACCTAACCAGAGGAGAAAGAAGAAGAACATTACCTTGTTCTTTCACAGGAGCTTCTCAACCTGTATAGACGAATAAGATGAAGAATCGTTATTCTTCATGAGTTGATCGATCACAACAGAAGGAAGAAGGAAAGAAGAAAGAAGATGAACCTGATGTTCTGCACATACCGTAGCAGACGAACGATCAAATAGGTTTAGAGTTTGATGAACGAGAGTTTTTATAGGATTTTGGGTGTCCTATTAGAGTTAGTGTTCTAGTGGAAGTAATGCTTCCAATATAGAGTCCTTACCCTAGTAGATACTTACTAGATTAGCTTAATCCTTCCCAGGATAAGCTCCTGGGTCGAACGGAAGTGGAAATGAAATTGACGCCTTGTCATAGGGCGTTTCTTAAAGACACGCCCAGTGGAGAGACGTTTCTTGTTTAAAAGACGCCCAAGAAAGGGGAGTTTATCTTACTTGCCCTATTTGGTGTTTGGAATTTGACGCCATGTGGTGAGGGCGTCCTTTCTTGAATCACGCCTTGTTTAAGGGCGTGTCTAATTTAAATAGCGCCTTTATCAGAGGCGTTATTTCATTTTGTTTTATTTATCTATTTATTTGATTTATTTAAAATCTTTATTTTTATTAATATTTTATCAGGGTTGCTACACCCACACTCAATCCAGAACCTTCTTTCCACGTGCCCTTATAGCATTGGTTCCTTTAGTATTGGATCACGTGCAGCCCAGTCACTGGGGAATATTCTTCCTCGGACCACCTTCTTCTTTTTGTTTTGCTTCTTCTCCTGCAAAGAGATTAAAACCATTAATACTCAGGGTTCTCTATATATATATATACCTGAAATAAGTCGGTTGACACTCAAGCTAAAGCTGCACGAGGTGTGTAGGAACAATAAAAGGTGCACTATACTGAGAACGACACGAGGTACATAAGATGACTACAGCACGAGATAAAGAGAGAACGACACGAGGTACCACAGTAACAAGCTAACACTACAAAGAGAATGACACGAAGTCAGATGAGAACAGCACGAGGTGAGAAGGAAATAACACGGAGTAAAATGGTACTAAAACACGCGATCAGAGGAAACCTGGATGAAGATAGAAAGAAGCAACACGAAGACATAAAAACAACACTAAGACACAAACACAGAAATAACATGAAGACGACCAATCAAAACGACTAAGTTGACTCGAGGTCATCGGTGAATCAATATGAGAATCAACACGAAATATCAAACAGCAAAGGGAACGGCACAAAGTGAAACGACACTTTACACTAAAATGACTTGAAGACACAGGAAAACGACTCGAAAACGAGAACAGAAACCGACACGAAGTGTGGTCACAAAGCAAGAAAGACACGGGGTCTTGGAAAAAACAACACGAATATAGAAGACTCGAAGTAAAACGGCCGAAAATAAGACTCGAAGACATAGGGGTGACACAGATGGAGTGACATGAGGTGGCACAGAAAGCAACACGAGGTGCTGCGGTGTTCAGCACGTGATGGAACAAATAACGACACGAAGACAACTGGAATGATGCGTGTAACAGTCCGTTGTACATACTTCCAATGTATAGACTTTATGAAACTCTAGACACTGGACGCTATGAATGTATAGACTTTACAGTGAATGCATATGCCAATGTATATACTTGCATGAGACAGTCAGTGAGACGCTCAGCAATGTATAGACTTTGAAATGCTTGAAGAGGATGTACATACTTCATGAGACGCTACATGCCAATGTATAGACTTCATGAAAAACACACGATGCAATGTGTGGACTTGGTGACTCATGCAGACAGACGAGTGTACAGTCTATGCCATGCTCACAGTTAAGTAATGTACCAAGTTCTGAATGAGCAGTTCTGAATGAAGTAAACACATATGACATCAAACAATCCAGATAAATGCAATAATTGAATAGCACCAAAGCACACACCACACAGCCATATTTAAATGCAGCAATATTTCAGATAAGATTTTCAATGAAACATTCATATGCACTACAAACAGAATTGTATGCATTCAAGTGACTTATAGTGTTTGCTATCATCAAAATCACAGGGACACAACACCCTGAAGACGATGAGTAGCCAATGCTACCTGCTCCTCCTCGGGACACTCCATCGCACTAAAAATCCGCCGCACATCATCCAGCCACTCTCTGGCCACCTCAGGATCTGGCTACCCACTGAAGGAAGGAGACTAAAACAGCAAGAACTCCTTCAGCACACGACCATGACCACCATGAGCCCGGTCCTCACCAGCATCACCGCCCTGCTGCTGGTGATCTTCCTACTGCTGACCTCCCGGCTGCAGCTGAAGCACATACTCAAACATACCTCGGAAGAAATCATCCATCCCTGGAGCTCTCGCACCTCCAGCTACACCCTCGAAACTGAAGCCCTACTCTGCTCCTCTAGACCATCACTAGACTCTCCCTGCTGGGACGAGCCCTCCTTCGAGGCGCCATAACACACCTGGCATGAAGGAAAACAACCACAGATCAATAAAACACACACAGCCCTAAGCCAGTCGCCGACTACACAGGACATTCATGGATCTTCTGGACCACCGCAATTCGTCTCAAGTTCTGATATACCGCCAAAACCTAGGCTCTGATACCAGCTGTGACGACCCGGGATCCGAGTACTGGAAAGGAACTGGTGCGTCTCGAATCTCGGCCCATCAACCCACGAGCCCGAAGACTCGGAAGGGTAGAAAGGGATGGTGTGGGAGTACAAGAGAAGCTGAAACAACCACAGAGGTAGCACAATGATCTAAAATAAAATGCACATCATAATATAAATAAAGTAAACTGCTACAAGGTCCATAGAGTCTCATGTCCAAATAAAAGTACAGTCAACAGAAAGGAAAGTACAACTACACGGGGCATCCCCCGGCTCTGGCAGACTGGCGGCTAACCCTGGCTAGAAGAACAACGCTGGAACTCGGTCGCACCTCTCGAAGACCCCGCCTCACCTGAAAAGTAGGGGTGAGCCTCATTTCATTGGCCCAGTAGGGATCCCGCGAATCCCCACCTCGCGCAAAAAATAAGGCAGGAAAACAAGAAAGCAGAATGCGACCCTACCTAACAGGAGTACGGTAGAACCAACAAGCTAAAGTAAAGAAACAAAAAAGCCATCTACTCTAACAGCACGTACTACTAAACCACGGTCCAATGAAACTCGAGTCCACACCTGCCAGTGAATAGGAGCACTACCCACTAGAAGAATGACCGGAAGCATCCCCTGACGTCTTACACCGCGTCACAAGTGTCTGGCTACAACGCCCAGGGCGTGAGACTCAGACACGCAACAAGTACCACAATAAGGACTAGCTGGGGTCACGCTCGTCAGCGCATTTCCTAAGCCCTCAACCACGTGTGCACACACAGACCATCTACTCTAGGTCGGGTCCTATAGCTGGTTTTCCCCCCCCACTGGACTCTAGTGGCAAAGGCAAGGGGCCCCATGGTAACCAGCCTAAAAATCGCCTCTCACCGGATCTCGCTCTCCACCACTCCCAGGTGAGTCCGCACCCGCGTGCGCAGGAAGCTACGACTAGTGGACAGGTCACTGAAAGTAAGGACTGACTCACGGTAACCATCGTCAAAGAAACGGGACCGCACATACACGGTGCAGCATAGAGCCTGACGGTCCAACCTTGGGCCGTCACAGGCTGTGACGCACCTACACTGGAGCATCACAAGGCTCTAATGGTCCAACCTTGGAGCGTCACAAGCCGAGGCAAAAATAGGCTCTGACGCACCCACCTAGGGGCCTCACAGCACCTGACGGACCAACCCTAGTGCGTCAGGGGAGGTGGGTTCGTCTGCTCTGACGCACCCACACAGGGGCGTTACAAGGCTGTGACGCGCTAGGCATTGTGCGTCACAGGCCTTGACCCCCAACGGTCAAAAGCCAATGGTCGGCAGTCAACGGTCGAACGCCCCTGACGGTCCAACCTAGGTGCGTCACAGCACTATGGCGGTCTATCGTAGGACCGTCACAGCCCATAGACCCCACTGGCTGCACTCAGGGCTGTAACGCACCCATCTAGGCACGTTACATGGTGTGACGGTCACTGGAAGGACCGTCACACCCGCCCGAGGGAGAAACGGCGGGAAACGCCCAAAAATTCCAACCACGCCCCCTTACCTCCATAGGAGAGGGGGGATCAAAGGGGAAGACCCCTGGGGACCCCTAGCATGATTCTAGGCCATCAAAATGCTGAGTCGCATCTCAAATCCATAGATCCGGTGAACTCTCCCCAAAGCATGATTTTGCCCTAAACCGCTCAAACACACCCCTCTCGGCTCCAATTCGGCCTACAAATCGAGGGGGATGACGGGATGAGCATAGGGATTTGTCCCCCTACCTCAATGGAGTGAATGCTCGGCCGAATCACCGCCGAAGTCAAGGAAGAAGCTTTTAGAATGCCACGCGCCCCGCCTCCCGCCGCCGTCGCGGCCACTGGAACCGCCTCGCCGCCGCCACCGCCGCCACGCCGTTGCAGGAGTGAAGGAGGCCGCGTCTCGGTCGTCCGGGGAAGAGGAACGGTCACGATGGGGAGGGCGCTCTCCAACGGTTGGAAGAAGGAGGAAGAAGAAGAAAAAAAGGTGAAAAAGAAAAGAAAAGGTTTGGTATTTATAGAAAATCTAGAAAATCGAAAAATCCCAAAAAATAGAAAAATACACCTCCTCGATTCTCTCGTCGCGCTGATCGCAACGGTACCACTCGCGGGTAGATGAATGACCCGGTTCACCGCTACAGGGTTCCGTAGGTGTTTCCGAGACACACGCGGGAATCGAAAAACACGTGGAAAAGCCACGGAAAATGTTCCGAGCCTCCGAACTGACCCGAATCGTACGGATCCAAACATGAAAGATGTCCAGAACATAATTCCGGACACAACGAGCCAAATTAACCGAAAACCCAGATCCGAGACCCAAGAAGAGGGATCCGAAAGGGTCCGGGACATCACAAGTTGAACCTCCTCGGAGGGCATCCCTTCATTAGGAACAGGTTGGTGTTGCTCTCCAGCCGGCTCTCCATCATCATCATCGTCATCCTCCTCAGAACTGACCACTTGAGCCGGACGTTTCAGTTGGTGAACCAATTCTCCACCTCTTATTTCATAACCCATGTTGTGACAAATAGTCTGAATTGAGTAAATGTTAGCATCTCATATTGTTTGTGAGGGCTCCTTTGAGAGATCAATGTCCATGTACTCAAAGACAGCAGATAATGCGGCAGCATAAGGTAATGTCATGTTCTTGTGCTTTATGCTTGAACAAATGTGGTCCAAAATAAGTGTGGGAAAACTTATAGGAATGCCACCCAAGAAGCAATAAAACAGAAACATATGGATCTCAGTAACTTTATCATGGCCTCCTCCTCTAGGTAGCAAGATAGTAGTGATCATTTTGTGCAATATATGCTGTATAGGAGGAAAATGGTTGGCATTCAAACCTACGAGTGATCTATCTCCTTTTTCTTCAGATGTCATGTATAGATACACTATTTCATCAGGAACCACAATATCGCCAAAAGCATAACCTTCAGGAGATAAATTAAATGATGCGCCTAAAACTGTGGTGTTAGTATAATCTGAACTCCATTTACCACAGTGATTGGTGTGTCACTCGACATGGACAAACTACTATAAAATTGATGCACCAAGTTTGGATAACTGCGGTGATGTGCGGACATAAAAATGTCTAGATTTGGTTGACTACATATTAGATCCACAAGACTTGGAATATGGCGGCTAAGATTACCAAAGTCGACCGCCCTCGGACGGAGTACTTTTCTGTCCAAAACTTTGCTGGAGGATGGGTTTCCTCTTAGAGCAGTGCTTTGTGCGGCCTGTTTAGATCGACGCTCTCTTGCCGAGGTCGATGCTTCTCCTCTTTGAGAAGGATGCCTCCTCGGGGCCATCTAGAACATAAATCGAAAGAACCGCTTGATGAGGTTGTAGATCTTGATGGTTCAACATGGATGGAAAGCTAATGCATGGAATAAAAGATCCTCCACACACCAAGAACATACCTCAGACGTATTGGAAGCAAGAACGATGCCTTGAACCGTTGCAAGGACGAATCCGCGGGAAGCCACTGGAGAAATCCGTGGCTAGGGCTTGGAGCGTTTTTGCTTGTCAAGAGATGATTTGTGGGCTTGCAAGAGGTGGTGGCTAGGGTTAGAAGGGGGCTTGAGGGGTTTTAAGAGATGGGAAGGGGGAAACATAGGGTTCCACCCTCTTGAAAGGCGGTTCGGACGCGGCTAGAGCCGCCCGACTGTAACGGGTCGACCCAATGGGTTGACCCCCGAGACCCCGGCCCCAGCCAAAAATCGGATCCGTGAGGGTCGACCCCTCAGCTCAGGTCCGTGAGGGTCAACCCTTGGGGTCGACCCTTTCTGTTGAATTTTACAAAACAACTTGACTGAAGTGAAATAGAATATCAACAAGGTTAGGCTCTAGTCCCCAATGATAAATTCATGTTGGAAACAAGTAAAATTGATTTGTTTAAGGGTTGAAATCGATTGGGGATATGTTTAAGAGAATTGAATATCATACTTGACGTTTCTCAACCATTACTCCGGATTTCAGATTTCGAACGATTTTTTTTTCTTCCCTTGTTGGCATTTTAGTATATTCAAGGTAATATCGGCCATAGAACTGACAAAAAATGTGTGTTTAATTATAAATAGAAATAATGCAATACACAACACAAGGTTTTTTACACAATATTTTTTCTTTTTGTTATTCAGGCAACTTAATGCACATGCATGTCAAGGAAAATCAATTATGCACCTAACTAATGCAAATGCATGCAATGCAATGACATATACACACAGTTGTGCAAAAGATCATGATGCTGACCCGTCTATCCTACAAACCCCTAATTCTCTCCTGAATGTTGTGAATTTATCTTCACTAAGAGGTTTGGTGAATATGTCAGCAATTTGTTGGTCTGTTTCAATGAACCTGATTTCCACATCACCCTTGCTCACATGATCCCTAAGGAAATGATGTCTAATTTCAATATGCTTCGTGCGAGAGTGATGGATAGGATTCTTTGATAGATTTATGGCTGAAGTGTTATCACAAAGGATTGAGGTGTTTTTGAAAGAAATGCCATAGTCAATCATTTGTTGTTGGATCCATAACACCTGGGCAACACAACTACCTACAGCCATATACTCAGCTTCGGCCGTTGATAATGCCACCGAGTTTTATTTCTTGGAGGCCCAAGAGATCACGCATCCCCCAAGAAACTGGCAATACCCGCTGGTGCCATCCACTTTACAGCCTGCATAATCGGCGTCAGAATAAGCTACCAAATCAAAACTCGATTTACGCGGAAACCATAATCCCAAATTAACTGAACCAGCAATATATCTGAAAATCCGTTTCACGGCCGACATGTGTGATTCTTTCGGATTGAATTGAAAACTCGCACATAATCATACAACGAATTGTATGTCCGGCCGGCTAGTAGTTAAGTACAACAATGAGCCTATCATGCTTCTGAAAAGCTTTTGGTCCATAGATTTACCTTTTTCATCTTGATCAATCTTTATTGAAGTGGACATGGGAGTTGGTTGTGGTTTGGTTGATGTCAAATTGAATTTCTTCAGCAAGTCCATAGCATATTTCTTTTGATGTATAAACAAACCATCAACCGATTCTGTGACCTACAATCCCAAGAAGAATGTTAGCTCTCCCATAAGACTCATTTCAAATTCACTTTGCATCAACTTTGCAAAGTCTTTGCTTAAGGCATCTATAGTGGAGCCAAAAATGATATCATCTACATATACTTGAACGATTAGGATTTCCTTACCATCCAATTTTGTGAAAAGAGTTTGATCAACATTACCTCATTTGAATCCATTTTGAACAATGAAATCACTTAACCGTTCATACCACTCTCGAGGTGCTTGTTTCAGACCGTAGAGTGCTTTATCTAGCTTGTACACATGGTCTGGATGCTTTGTGTCTTCAAACCCTGGTGGTTGCTCCACATACACGTCCTCCTGGATATAGTCATTCAAAAATGCACTCTTTACATCCATTTGAAATAATTTAATGTTGTTACAGCATGTAAATGCTAATAGAACTCTCACTGTTTCGAGTCTTGCTACTGGAGCAAAAGACTCATCGAAATCAATTCCAAGCTCTTGGCTATAGCCTTTAGCTACTAGTCTGGCCTTGTTCCTAGTTACCACTCTTTGATCGTTTGTTTTGTTTCGAAAAACTCACTTTTTTCCGATCACCGAGTGGTTTCTAGGGCATGGCACGAGAAACCACACTTTATTCCTTTGGAACTGGTGTAGCTCTTCTTGCATAGCCATGATCCAAGACTCATCCTTCAAGGCCTCTTCTATGGAATGAGGTTCAAACTGAGAAAGTAAGGCTATGTAATCTGCATTTTCAACTTCCCTATAGGAGGCTCGTGTTCTTATTCCTTCATCAACATTTCCGATCACATTCTCCGACGGATGGTCCTTTTCAAAAGTCCATTGCCTTGGAAGCTACTGTTCCAACTGATCTTCCGATTTTGCACCATCTTTATGTGGTTCTTTTACTTCTTGTTTTTCAGTTTTTTCTTCCATCATCTTGACATTACCGTCATTCAATTCATCGTTCTGTTTCATTAGTGCTTTTGGAAGATGATTCATCAACAATGACATGGGGGCTTTCCTCAACTACAAGAGTTCTCAAGTTATACACTCGATAAGCTCTTGAGCTAAGAGAGTACCCAAGAAATATACCTTTATCACTTTTGGAATCAAATTTTGCCAGGTCTACTTTACCATTGTTATGAATGTAGCAAACAGAGCCAAAAGGTCTAAGATAAGAGATGTTTGGCTTCTTACCTCGGTACAGCTCATAGGGGGTTTTCTTTAACAATGGTCTTACCATGGCACGGTTGACTATGTAGCAAGCAGTGCTCACTGCTTCAGCCCAAAAGTACCTTCGCAAGTTGTTCTCATTAAGCATGGTTCTTGCCATCTCAATCAGTGTCATGTTCTTCCTTTCAACAACTCCGTTCTGTTCAGGGGTTCTTGGTGCGAAGAAGTCGTGCATATAGCCTTGAGTCTTGCAAAAATTGCTGAACTCATTATTATCAAATTTCCTACCATGATCGCTCCGCACGGCTTTGATGCAGCACCCCTTTTCATTTTGAACTACCCTACAAAATACCTCAAACTCTGTCAGGGCATCATTTTTATGTGAAAGGAAGTAAACCCAACAAAATCTTGAGTAATCATCCACAATGACAAAGCCATACAATTTATCACCCATGCTATGTGTTCTGCTTGGTCCAAATAGATCAATGTGGATTAACTCAAGGGGCCTTGATGTAGTTACATCATTCTTGCATTTGAATGATGTCCTTGTTTGCTTACCCATGCTGCACGCCTTATAGACTCCTTCATCAGTAACCTTCAGCTTAGGCAATCCTACTACCAAATCATTTCGAGACAGTTTTCGCAAAATATTAAAACTAGCATGCCCAAGTCGGCGATGCCAAAGCCAAGCATCATCATTATTCCTTGCAACCAAACACAGATTTTTATGAGAGGGTTCATTCAAATCAATCATATATACATTGTTATGCCTAAAACCAATGAACTTTATCTCATGAGTATTTTTATTCACAACAGTGCAGTGGTTAGAATCAAAAATCACATTGCATCCTTTATCACAAAGTTGACCTATACTCAAAAGATTATGATGCAGACCTTTCACAAGCAAGACATTCTCAATGACATGATTTTGATTCTTGCCTATCTTACCTTCTCCGATAATTTTGCCTTTATCCTTACCACCAAATGCCACTGTTCCACCATCCTTTTCATGCAGGTCCGTAAATAATTCTTTGTTTCCCGTCATAAGCCGAGAGCATCCACTGTCCAAATACCACCTATTTCTTGAAGCTCTCAAGCAGGCCTACAAGGACAACATGAGTACTTATGCAGATTTTGGTACCCAAGCAAGCTTGGGTCCACGATGGTTAGAGACATGAGATGTGTATGATCTATTTCTCATTCTAGCAAAGCTTTCATCATCGAATTTCAGAATTCTATAATCATACATGTCATGGCCTAACCTTCCACAATAAAAGCATGTAATGGCTCTATCCCTATTTCTTCTCCTTCCTACATTCAAGAAAGAATTATGCACATGTGTTTTTGACGAAGATGGAAATGAACTTCTGGGAGACACAATGGTTGAATGTATTTCAAATTGTGCTATTTTTTCCTTTTTAAGAATGTCAATGACATCCCTCAACTCATTAACTTCATGCTTTAGTGATTGAATCTTGTTTTCGGCCATTTCTTTGGCTTGAATACATGCATTTCTTTCCAACTTTTCTTGTTCTAAATCTCTTTTCAAGTCTTCATGTATTTTGGTAAAGGTGACTTGGTCCTCTCGCATGCATGAACTCTCATCTTCAAATAACTCAATCTTAGACACAAGAATTTCATTATCATGTTTCAGCTTTTTAGATTCAAATTTTAAAGCATGACAATTCTCACAAGACTTTGCAGCATGCACAAAATGATCAATTTTCTTTTTCAGATCTGAATTTTTTGCATTTTTCATACAAAGACTCATAAGCAATCTGCCATTGTTCACATGTAAGAGATTCGGTTTCAGAATTTACCTCATTGACGTCATCTTCATTTGCCATGAAACACAAATTCTAAACCAACTCATCCAGTTCATCTTCCTTCTCGGACTCGACCTCGTCTTCATCACTCCATGTGGCCACCATGGCCTTTGGCTTCTTGAATTTTTCTTTCTTGAATTTTTTTATGAGATCAGGGCACTCACCCCGCATATGACCAAGTTTTTTACATTCGTAGCAAATAACTTCTTCCTTCTTGCTACTTTCACCTCTATTGGGACGTTGCTTCCTTGGTCCTTTTCTGAATTGACCACCGAACTTTCTTGTTCCTTTGACGAATCTTCTTGCTCTTCTTGTGATCATGGCAACCAGCTCTTCATCTTCAGTGTTTCCGTTTGAATCATTGGCACTACCCTCTGAATCTTGTGGATTCACTTTTAGGGCCAAAGGTGTGACTACCTTCTTTTTTTTGGTCCTCCTCGCTCCTCTTGATGTTGATTTCGTAAGTCATCAAGGAGCCAATTAGCTCGTCCAATTTCAAGGTGTTGAGATCCTTTGAATCCTCGATTACAGTGGCCTTTGTATGCCTCTGTGGTGACAGGGATCTTAGTACCTTTCTGACGAGTTTCTTATAGGAATACTCTTTACCAAGACCCTTTAATCCATTCGTGATTTCTGTCATTCTTGCAAACATATCAGAAATGGACTCCTCTGGTTTCATCATAAACAACTCATAATCCTAGACTAACAGATTCACCTTGGTTTCCTTTACTTCCGATATTCCTTCATATATCAACCGCAGCTTGTTCCACATCTCCTGCGCAGAAGAACACATGAAAATACGTGAGTATTCATTAGGATGAATGGCACACTGTATTATATTCATGGCTTTAAAGTTTGCTAAACACTTCTTTCTATCATCATCATCCCACTCATCATCATTTTGAGACAGAGTATACGGACCCTTGCTAATGACGCGCCACACGTCATAGTCTTGAGCACGTACAAAGACATACATTTTATTTATCCAATAAGGGTAATTTGATCCATCAAAGAACGGGGGTATTTGGATCGAATGCCCTTCGGCCATCATCCCCTTGTTTGCCATAAAAAGGGATCTGCTCTACGACCGTGTGGTCGAGTGAAACAGAGACCAAGGCTCTGATACCAATTGTTGAGTCCCGAACGGTGACAATCAAGAGGGGAGGGGTGAATTGATTGGCCAATTAAAATTTCTACCAAGTGAAAACAATGATAATTAAGCACACAAGCACTTGGCCTCACACGAACATGATCACACTTGTGAATGCGTGTAAATAAGGGTATGTGGTTGATAAAAAAAGTGGTGTATGCTCAACTCACCGTGAAGCCCACTCGACAATGAATCCGGAAAAATAAACCACAAGTAACACACGGAGTTTTTAGGTGGTTCGGGTACACTGAAGTGTCCCCTATGTCCACCCCTCACAGTGAGGATTAAGACTTCACTATGAAGTGAGCCACACACACACGCTGTGCAGAACAGCAAACACACACACACGGCACCCGATTTGGGCTGCCACACAAATACGCACACGTTCATGTTTTCGAACACGAACACCACACACAAGTATCTGATTCAAGTTTATACAACAAATGCTCAAGTTCAAACTAAATGATTCTGAAAATAGAGAGTGAAGAATGATTTATTGTGGTTGGAGCTCCCCCTTTTGCTTCTCCGAACGTAGTTTGGTGCTTCAGCAGGAGGAAGATCGATCTTTGAGGAAGAATGAGGCTATGACGCACAAATACGGTTGCAACTTTGATATCCCACGCAGCTTGCTGTTGGGGATGATGTAGAGGCTTGATTCAAGCTTCTTCCCTTCACTTTCAGGTTCAGAATAAGGTGGAAGAACTCCCTGGAGCTACTACTGTGAACCTGCACTCACAAAGGTTAGAACAATAACATACTTTAGATCTCTCCGAATCCCCTTAGGTTTACAACCCAATAGGATGTTATATATGATTTAGATGGTCAAAAGATAGCCTGGGGACCAGATCCACATATCCAGGAGTGATTTGGGGCAAATGGACCGGACTTGGAAGACTTATGGCGAGCCTACACGAAGGTCGCAATTGACGGCGCCGCCCCGGACCGGAAAGGGTCGACCCTTGGGGTCGACCCTCGTGGGGTTTTGCAAGAACCAAAAGCAATGGGTCAACCCTTGGGGTCGACCCTCGTGACCCCCCGTGCGGGTAAAAAAAAACAATTCTCAGGGGTTGACCCTTGGGGTCGACCCTCGCGTGAGTGGGTAGACCCTTGGGGTCGACCCTTGCTGTTGGGAAAAAGGGATCCGACCGATTTAAAAAAGCCAACTACCAGGGGTCGACCCTTGCAGCTAGGGGTCGACCCAAGGGGTCGACCCTTTCAGCTAGGATCCAAACACTCAATCTTTAAGCACCCGGGGACCTAGGGGTTGATCCAATGGGTCAACCCTTGTTCCAGTAATGAAACCCAAACCAATAGGCTAAGATATGACCTAAACCAATATGATCCTTGAGAACAGAAATAATGAAACATCAAACCATAAGTTCAAGGGCTAATAAGTTGAAGTGGATCTCACAGACCGTCCTTGAGCTTCTCAAGTGTTTAGGCATGTTCCTTGCCCTGCAAAGACATAATGGGAAATTAGATGTAGCCTTGCAATTTGAGTTTAAGAGGCTTACCCGTTGAGATTGTTCTTTTACCGTCTTAGCTTCAAGTCCTCAATTGGAGGTTAAGCTTTGCAAGACTTTAGATGCTAGAACACTTCAAAGACAATATATATATATATTCATATAGTGTTTGGTCATCATCAAAAGCTATCAAAATAGACATTCACTCAAGAAGGGGGTTCAACATGAATGAAACATTTCGACCCGAAGACTTTAAAGTGAGAAAGAGATGGTTTCTTACCTTTAAGCATTTCATAGGGAGTCTTCTTACCAGACAGTCTTACCATAACACAGTTGATAATATAGCATGAAGTGTTGACCGCCTCTGCTCAGAATTTTCTTGGTAGTTGGCTCTTCGCTAGCATTGTTTTGGCCATCTCTATCAGTGTTCTGTTTCATCTTTCAACGATTTCGTTCTACTCTGGTGATCTTGGTGATAAGTATTTATGTGTAATGCCTTGGTCTCTGTAGAAATTATCAAAGTCAGTATTCTCGAATTCTCCACCATGGTCAGACATAATTGAAGAGAGCTGGAATTTACCTTCTTGTTTGATTTTCCTAAAGAAGACTTGAAACTATGTAAATGCATCACTTTCATTAGACAAAAATATCACCCGAGTAAATCTAGAGAAATCATCCACTAGAACAAAGCCATATCTTTTCCCACTTAAACTAGTTGTCCTAGTTGGCCCAAATAGATCCATATGAATAAGTTCTAGTGGTTTGGAAGATTGATTTTCAATTCTCACTACAGGAAAATTAGCCATTACCTATGTTTTTAAAACGTAGCTATAGATCCAAAAAATGTAGCTAAATCCTTTACCTATGTTTGCTTGCCACGCTTTCAAAGCGTGGCGCTTGCCTCCGTGACTATAGGTTATACCTTCGTTTCTATAAAACGTAGTTATAGATCGACCTATATCTACGCTTCTGAAGCATAGGAATAGTCCAATAGAAGCGTAGGTAAAAGCCACCTACAGACACGTATATAAAAGGATATATCGACGTTTATGAAAATGTAAGTATAACCTTTTGCCATGTAATAAAAGAAACATATGAATAAGGATTAACATCACTTTTTAAAAATGTAGGAATATGTTATTTAAAAAAAAATCCTATTAGTATCTACGCTCTCATCACCTATAATAGTGCATCCATTCATATCTTCACATTCATAGATTGTATCACTCACAACCATGTTGATCCACACAATTCTCATTCACACTTATTTACAAATCTCATTCATTGAAGATAATTAAAGAACACACATTTACATGATTAAATCTTAAATACATTCATTCAAAAAATAATCAACCGATAGTACATCAAAAGAAACTTTCTAAGTCTTCATAAATGAAGATAAAAGTAATGTACATCTATCTAAAATATATATAGGTGACGAGCAATTATACATAAGGGATTGGAATTGTTGCCTTCCCAAGGAATCCCCTACCAAAGCAATGATTTTTTTCTTGCATCCTGGTCGACACAGACCAACAGAAATTAGCACATTACAGTACAACTTGCAATGCCAAACAATACAAAGTGCTCTATTACTCAAACATATAAGGAGGAAAGTTGTTGACAAGATATGACTTGCCTCCTCAAGAATGCAGACCCTTCAAACTCTGGCATCTTGCAATGATCTGGTTGCTAGCGAAAATTCTCATAGGTGAAATTTGTATGCTGAGTCAACCTACAAGACCACATAGGAGATAGCCATTGCTTACACTCGAAACCTGAGTACAAAGGCCGTTTATCATCTGCTACCCATTTACCTTTGGCATAGTTACAACCTACGGGAATAAACAACATAAAAGAAAAAATCATTACTCCCAAGTGTTGTTTCTATATTTAACCATAAATGCTGAGACAATAATTCCATGAAAGGCTGTTGCTAAAAATCATGTGGCAGACAACATATAGAAAAAAGCAATAATTTTTTTTTTATAACTACACTTGGGATGCTCACAATAAAACTTCCATACAGTGACATAATGACATAATACACATCGGTACAAGTGCATTGCAGTATATGTGAATGAAAAATACCGTCAATGAGAAAAAGGACATGAAGTCCTGTTTTGACTGTCCAAAATGTGGTTAGAGCAACTTCACCCATAACTACAGTTTGGTTAGCATACGTTAAATTTATGGCAACCAAGTTCATTGATGTTGGAATTTCATAATAGTATGATAAACAGTTTTACAAAAAACCACCACTAAGTTTATGCTACAGTTCCCCTTGATATCCATGACTATAATAATTGTAGCTTCATCAAAGTTATCATGTTTATCATTCTTAACCAAATAGTGTACAATAAGCCCAATCATTATTACATGTTGGGTTAAGATTAACGAGTTTATAAAAATAAAGCCATGGTGTACAAAAAATGTGTTTACTATGTAGTTGCAACAAAACAATCACTGAATGGTTGAAAGAAGAATAGATAAATTAGACGGAATGGATATTACCATCTTTTTTCACAAGAATCACCCTTGGAGCCCGAGCCTCATGCTCTTCTGTATTTTCAATAGTGCTCATCATTGGGGAACCCATTGGTGCAACATCAACCTCCTTATCTCCTTGTTCCTTTTTATCTACTTTGACAACTTCTGATGTTTCTCTTGGACAAATTTTGTATTTTGGCTCTTCTTCTATACTGTCAACAAGATTTGCTGCATTCACAAAATTCCAATTGATATGAACAAATGGAGAAATAAAAAGGAATTGCAGCCCCACAAAACTCATAATACTCGAAAAAAGGAATGGAGAGAAATGGAGGATAAACCTGGAGGAAGAATGTCCAATTGCCCCTGCTGCGATAGTAAGGTAGCAAGTAGTGGGGTCTTTTCACATGCCCAAACAAGAAGAGTTGTGCATACTACAATAATCAATGTAAGTGAAAGTTGTTTACCCGTTACACCAGTAAAAATGCTACTGAATATGTTTGCATAAATATGCTACCAAGTGCTTTGGACAGGGTAGTATAAATCAATGCATGCACATGGATTTGAACCCCTCCCTTTATAAAGACTAGGCAGATAATTAAGCAAACCAAAATTAAATCAATCAGCTGAGATTGGTCATAGTCCATCATTAAAATTACGAAATTCATGAGTTCTAAATGCACACACATAAGGATTAGATGAAAAGGGCAAGGTATGAAGCTCTCAAGAATGATAATCCAAGTGAAACAGGTTGAAAGAAATTTAAGAAACAACAAAAGAGGTCATAGGTTGTTGATCTGGAAAGTTTATGATGTACCAATTAGATTATGCAAACTTTAGAACATAGGTCAATGATGTCATGCCCCGAGATTATGCAACGGAAACAATCGGGAACGTGAACAGTCGGCTAGTACATCTCAAGCAAGCAATATAATCAGAGCGCTAACACATTCACACATAAGAAATGAATGCACAATATTTGGAAAAATCTTAGCTTTATTGAATAATGATCAAAAGTACATAAGGTTGACTCTTTGACTAACTAGACTCAATAAAAATGAAACATTACATAGCAACTCTTGACTATCAACTAATGACAATCTAAGGCTTTGCTCTTTCTTTAATCACTCTCGGATCCATCACTTGAATAGTCTTAATCCGACCTGCTAGAATTTCTTGAAAAAGATTAGAAAAGTAGGGAATGAGCACACATGCCCAGTAGGTATCTTCGTATCAACATGAAGGCAATGTTTAAGTAATTAACATTTTATCTCTAGAGTGTAAGATAAATGAAATACAATAAAACATGCGTTATAAAACCAAAGTAACACAAATAACATGATATGATCAAGAATGAAATATGGGAGCATGATTGAGCAAGTATATAACAAGAATGTAAGTTTGGCCTTTCATGAACAAGAATGTACTTTTCATAACCATCAAGACTATGCACTAGAAAGTCATGTAACGAGAATGTACTAGCAAGCATGTAACTTCACAAGATTATCTCGTGAGAATTCGTGGATTTCACCCGTTTATAAAAAAAGTACTCCTGGCGCAATGCGACACTAGTATTCATCATACCCCATGGTTTATAGTATGTTTTCAGCTATCTGTCGAGGGGACTAGAGTGGAGTCCCTGGACACTGTCCGTACCCACTCTTGCATATTTAAGTTAGAAATCAAGCTACTTCCACGAGAAATATCAATAATATAGGCCAATAATGAACAAGTGCAAACTATAGTTTCATGATAACAATTTTCAAGGTAAGAATGCACCAATTAAGAATATGAGAGTTCAAGATTGATTTAGAACAAGGTTATGCTATGAAAAAATTTCGGCAGCATAACGGCACATTCTTTTCTTTCCATAAGTTATTAATATCTTAATTGACAAGTGTTAAGTTCCAAATAATCAGCAGAACATCTAGGAACTTATAAAACCCAACCCAAAGGTCAAACCTCGGGTTAGACATGATCAGGGACCAAGCGGTCATTTACTGGACCGTTTGAGAACTCATGCGGTCAGATCCGGACCGTTAAGGAAATCCATGCGGTCAGGTAAGGAACGTTTACGTTGGGTCAAAGCCAGAATCAAAAGGCTTGACTCAGGAACACAAGCGGTCATAGACGGACCGTTTGTGGACAAAAGCAGTCTCGGGCCAAATGCTAGACATGGCTTAGCGGTCGTCTGAGGACCGTTTAGAACCAGAACTTAGAAAAACACTGATAGTGTAAGTGCTTTCTAGATAATTTGGGTTTTGATGGTACAACCATCTCGGCATTCTAGTGGGAATCCCAGGCTCATGGAGACTTATGGTGGCCTTAAAATAAGATCACCTAGTCCAATGGAAGGAATATCTAACGGAGAGGATCACAAGTCCAAGATTGTGTGCTTAAGTGCAAAGTGTATCTAATGACTCTATATCGGAATATGCGTCATGTACTTAAGAAAAGACTCTTAAATAAGGAGAGCTTGTAAAACAGCAATCAACCAATTAGTGAAACAAGTTCATCTATCACTTTAAAATATGCATTTAATACACGAATATATTGTTTTGGCATGAAACTAGCTTAGATAAAAATAACGGCTAAGTGCATGAAACCATGAAACATATCCAGGTTTACGACTACAGTTGGAGAGGGGGATTTCTGTAGCCCATCTAAGAGCAGCCGTACTAGGCCCATCAGGACCAAATGAGACTCAGCTCATCCAAGTGACAGCCCCACAGGGCCCATTTAGGCTAAAAAGTCCAAAAAAGATTACTCGGGATCCCACCCTTCCTCGGCGGCCCTTAGGCTCGGAAGGCCCGAGCGTCAGAACGGAGGAAGACCCATGCCCGAGTTATCCCTTCATCGGGATAGAGGCAAGTGCCCTACGCCCACTCCGACCTGACTTCGTCCGAGCTATGCCTATCGCCCGGACAGGGCTGGCACCTTTTATGCTCGGACCGACTGACGAGTGCTTATCCACGTAGCCGTTGAAGAGCCCTTTATGAGCAGGAGTTTATGAGGATAAAGGATCCATGATCCCTCAAGGCCATGAAGGTCCCACGATGATGACGTAACGATCCCATGATGAGGACGTAACTCCCGCCTCAAACTCCTCAGCTTACGGGACTCATAAGGTGAGCACACTATATAAACCAGGGACTCCCTCTAATGAAAGGTAAGGGCAATATAAGCCTAAAACTCCTTGAGCTGGAACCACTTCACCACCTTGGTGTTGGGGGATCTCGTGCACCTCTTTCTACCTCCCTCCATATCTTCCACCATTGCTCTACTGACTTAAGCATCGGAGGGTTTTCCCCAGGGAACCATCCCTAGGCCTCCTAATTTGTTTCCCTTTCTCTGCAGTTCACTATTTGGTGATCATCTTCCCAGCTCAGGACAAGCGGGAGATCACGCCCCGTCATATGGCGCCGTCTGTGGGAAACGACCAAAGATCCAGTATGGTGGGAAGAAGTTCAGGGAGGAGGTCCGCCGGTGACAGGGGAAAGGCCATGGTGGCGGCGGGGGGAGGCCCCTCTCAAACCTTCCAAAACCCCCCCTCCGGCGCCAGCACTCCCGCCGACGGACCGCCCCCTCCCCCCGCGGTAGGGCTGCCGCCCTCTCCCCCGCGGCGGCAGGGCTACCGCTTAACGGCGGCGCTGACCCCTTCCAAGCCCTCAACGTGAAACTGGACGTCCTCGTGGAACTCATGAGGACCCAGGCGGCCAAGGATGGAAGGTCATGCGCCCCTCCGGAGAGCCCTCCCCACGAGAACGTGTCCCAGCACACCATCGGAGGCCGCTTCATCCTCCGAGGGCAGCAGCTTATCCGCAACAAAGCAGGAGGACCCTCGCAAGCCCCCCCTCTGGAGCAAGAGGCTTCCTCCATGCCAAAGCGGGGTAGGCATGGGGCACGCCGTCCCCTCTCAGAGATCGAAGTCCCCTGGGAGTGCCAGGACATCATGCCATCACGCCCCCTCAGCCCTACGGCACAGCGGCAGCCGGAGCTATCCCTCCGACTGTGAGAATTCGAGAGCCGTTTCGCAGAGCAGGAGCGCACCCTATGAGCCCTGCAGAAGACCTCTCCTCTATAGGATGAGGAGAGATCCCCATTCTCCGACCATATTTTGAAGGTAGAGGTATCTCCCAGAGCCTCCATCCCGACCTTCAAGCCCTACGACGGCTAGGGTGACCCGGCCGACCACTTCGACAGCTTCGACGCCCTGATGACCCTTCATGGAGCGTCCGACGCCATCAAGTGCCGAGCCTTTGCGACCACCTTGGTCCAAGGCACCCAAGCATGGTTCCGGGCCCTCGCCCCCGGATCCATCCGAGACTTCAAGCAATTAGGGTGTGTATTCAAGGAGAGTTTCACCGGTAGCGGTCCCCCAAGGTCGGTAGCGGGGCTTTTGGCCCTCAAACAGGCGCAAGGGGAGAAGCTTCGGGCCTACATTATCCGATTCAAATCGAAAGCCCTGTGGATCCCCCGCCTGGACGTCGCCTCGGCCATAACCGCACTGACCAGGGGTACCCGCGACGAGAACCTCCGCCACGAGCTTGTCCTCCACCCTCCCTCGACCCTTGCCACGCTAGTGACTCTGTCATTGCGCCATGCCGAGTGCGAAGAAGTGCACAGCGCATGCCGAGACGCAACCGGCTCGGGTCGGGAGGGGGACAAGAAGCGGGCACCCTAGCCAAGCTCGGGCCAAGGAAAAAGATAGAACCGAGACGGGGAATGCAAGGAACCATCACGGAAGTACGAGCGGTACACTCCCCTAACCGCTCCAGTGTACGAAATATATGAAGACATCAAAGGCTCGGGCCTCCTCCGCTAACCCGCGCCAATGAGGTCGAAGAACCGCAGTTGCAGCAAGCATTGCCTGTTCTACAGCGACCACGGGCATCACAATGGCGACTGCCATCAGCTCTAGGACGAGATCGACCATCTCGTTCTTTAGGGGCACCTCTCCGGATTCATGGCCGGGCACTAGGAAGACCGAGGCGCCCCAGAGGAAATCGACAACGCCCCCCGAGGGGTCCACATCAACGTCATCACCGGAGGAGCTACATCAGGAGAAGACAGCGGCCAGGGAAGGAAGCATCATGCTGAGCGGGAGAGCAGAGCCGTCGAGCCTCCCAAGGCCCCGCCAAGTGAGCCCCAAGTCATAGTCTTCTCCGACCAAGACCTAGAAGGGCTGACCACCCCGAATGACGACGCCCTAGTCATATCGGCCACAATAAACCATTGTAACGTAGACATGATTCTAGTTGACAATGGAAGTGCCCCTGATGTATTATCCTATGAATGTTTCCTTAAGATGGGGGAGGATCCGTCTAAACTCCGCCCGATCTGAACTCCCCTGTGTGGGTTCAATGGCTAGGCCACTTATCTTGAGGGAGCCCTAAGCCTGCCGGTTACTCTTGGCACCCCACCCAAAACCATTATGGTCATGGTGAACTTCATAGTGATCAAAGGTATGATAGCATACAACGCAATCTTCGGCCGGGGAATCCTCAGCCGAACGAAAGCGGTGCCTTCTACCTATCACCAAAAGATGAAGTTCCCCACCAAAAATGGGTTGGGGGAAGTCCGAGGCAACCAGGCCATGGCCAGAAGGTGCTATAATATCTCAGTTGAAGCCACAAGGCCGGACGAGAAGAGCAAGGGCCCCCGGGACGTCGAGGAAAAATTCGCAACCGCCGAACCTGGAGGCGAATTGCTAGCGGTTTTCCTAAACGGCGACCTGACCCTAGGAGTAAAGATCGGAGCCGACCTAACATCTGAGGTTTAACAGCAGTACGAAAGGTTTCTTTTCACGTACGTCCGGGTCTTTGCATGGTCTGATGATCAACTCCCCGGGATACCGGAGGAAACGGTGATGCATAAGCTCAACCTCGACCCAACCATGAAGCCCGTGCAGCAACGCAGAAGGAAGCACGCGCCAGAGAAGCAGGCGATTATCAAGGAGCAAGTCACCAAGGGGCAAAACACTGGCCTTTTTAGACCGGTCCTGTACCCGACGTGGCTGTCTAATGTTGTCCTGGTGCCAAAAGCTTCGGGAAAGTGGCGGATGTGCGTGGACTTCACCGACTTGAACAAGGCTACCCCAAAGGACTGCTATCCCTTGCCGAGCATCGACCAACTGGTTGACTCAACCTCAGGCAATGAGATACTCAGCTTCCTAGATGCCTATTTAGGTTACCATCAGATCAGAATGCACCCCGAAGACATCGAGAAGACCACCTTTATCACCAACTTCGACGTACACTGCTACACCCGGATGCCTTTCGGGTTGAAGAACGTTGGAGCCACGTACCAGAGGCTGGTAAATCATATGTTCGAAGGACAGCTCGGTCGGAACGTCGAGGCCTATATTGACGACATGCTCATGAAGACCCCCAAGGCCGAGGACCACTTCACCGACCTAGCGGAAACCTTCAACACCCTCCTGAAGTACAACATGAAGCTCAATCCTGCCAAGTGCGCCTTCGGAGTAAGGTCCGGGAAGTTCTTGGGCTTCTTAGTTACCCAGCGTGGGATCGAGGCCAACCCCGACAAGGTCCAGGCCATCCTGGACATGCGCCCACCCACCTGCATCAAAGATGTTCAATGCCTTACCAGGCGCATTGCCGTGCTTAGCAGATTCCTGTCCCGCGCGGCTGAACGATGCCTACCCTTCTTCAAACTGTTGAGGGGGCCTAAAATGGCATCTGCTACATTCGCGTGGGACAAGGAATGCCAAAGTGCGTTCGCCGAGCTTAAGGAGTTCCTAGCTTCACCCCTAATGCTTTCCAAGCCTGTCCCAGGTGAAGCCTTGCATCTCTATCTCTCGGCGACTCCATCCACAGTTAGCTCGGTCCTAGTCAGAAATGACTCGGGAATACCGACGCCGCCTCACTCGATACTACAACACCAAAGTCTGAGACAGACACTTTCAACTGGGAGACTTCGTCCTTAGAAAAGCCGAAGCCTCTCGACCACTTGAGGCAGCGGGCAAGTTATCCCCTAATTGGGAAGGCCCCTATCGAGTGGTCGAGACGCTCGAAAAAGGAGCATACCGTCGATCCACGATGGAAGGAGAGCTCATCCCTCGGACTTGGAACGCAACTACATTACGCAAGTTCTACTTCTGAATACTGAACATTGTGCAAATGACATGAGATAAAAAAGGCTCCTTTCTTTTATTCAAACAACCCGCTTGTACATCAGGAAGGCCAAAGCCAAGAAAATACATGTCAAAAAAGCAAAAAATCCATCTGACGCCGTCGTATGAGCCCATCGCTCGGCTGACTCGGATGACCTTCCTGCGTCCAGCCACTGACTCTGTCTCGTGTAGAAACTAGCTCGGATAAAGGATAGTCGACCCCGTTAGCTCGGGTAGCTCGAGACAAAGGTGACAGAGGGATTAGGAAAGAGAAGGCTACCTTCCAAGTTGAACTTGGAAGAGAAGGGGGAGAGGGAAGGCATATGAAAGCATCCTCCCCGCCAAACTGCCAACTCTTTGGAAGAAAGAGAGTGCAGGCACCCTCCGAAGAGTGAAAGAAAGGAGGAGTAGAGCAGAAGAGAGAAAAAGAGGCTGCGAGAAAGAAAAAGAAACCAGCAGAGCTGGACGAGGAGGTAGGGGAAGGCCCGAAAGGGAGGGAGCTTAGTTGGCTTCCTCCTCCCCTCCGTGAAGCAAGCAGGCAGGGATGGGCGGCAGGGATGTATGATGCCCCCATCCGTCCACCATCTCACCCCCCTGCAAGCGCCGCCAGAACTGATAAAGAGAAGACGACGTGCCTCCACACGTCGAACCCTCTTCAAGTCCATTTGCCAGCCGTCGAACCCTCTTCAAATCCAAAGCAGCAAGAACTCTCTGTCCCCCACCGTCGGCAGCCTCATCTTCCGGAGCGTCTTCCATGCTCAAGTACAACGGCACAACGCTACGTGAAGAAGGAATGAGGAAAGGCTGTCAGGGAAACCCCTAAGTGGTGGAGAGGAAGAGACGCCCTTAAGACCTTTTATAGGCAAAGGGAGGCTATTTACCTTAAATGATTCTCTCCTCGAAAACACGCCAAAGGGATATCTCCCTACGAACGGTCACCTCAAATCTTCTCATCTTTCGCCCCAGCGGGACACACGAAGCGGTCAGGCAATCAAAGCATGAGAAAATGGAAAGACACCCTATCAGACGCTCACCCAACCATCAGGCAAGATCCACGCAGAAAGTATCGGCTCTTTCTAACCACCGTAGATATGATGAACAAAATACGGCAATGGCGATACGGAACAGATAAGTCTTCATCATAACGCTACCGCTTTATTTATTTCAACACAAAAAAGGAAGTTTTTCCCTCCAAAAAGGAAAAAGACATACAAAAAGAAGAAACGAAGCAGATACATCAGGCCTCCAGCCCATCATGAAGCCCGGAAGTAGAGGGCTCGAGCGGTCTACCCCTGGCATCCTCGGCGACGGCCGACCCTGGCACTGACCCCACCGGTGTGGGAACTGCCTCAGTTGCGTGCCCTTCCGAGGTATCCGGAGTTGGCAACTCCTCGAATGATGAGCCCCCCTGATCCTCTTCATCCTGTGCCGAAGCAGAGGAACTGGAGGATGAGAAGTCCGAGTCATAACATTGCCCGGACGGGAAGTCAACTACTCCGGACGTCGGCACCTCGGCGTAAGAGACGGCCCGGTCGTAGCCCTGCTTGAACCCCTTGCGGATGCCCTGGCAAAGTGCTAGCTCGTAGTAGGGGAGGGCAGCCTCCTTAAGGTTGACCCGGTAGGCCTCTGAGCTCTTGTACTGCTCGAGAGCCTCCGCCCTGGCCGATCCCACCCTACCAGCGGGCTCGGCCTTCCTTCGCTCCGCCTCGGCTGACTTCCGCTCGGCCTCAGTCGTCCGCTCTTCAGCCTCCGCCACCTGCTTCTCCACCTCGGCCCGATCAGCCTCGGCCTCCCGTCGAAGGCGCTCGACTTCCTCCACTCGGTCTACTAGCTTGGCACACTCGGTCTCCCACTGGCCATCCAGCTCAACGTGTGCTAGACGCTGCTCTTCAAGAAGCCGGTTCTTCCTCTCGAGCGATTCACGGGCCTTGGCTAGCTGCTCGGCTAGCGCCTGGGTCTCCACTTGGCTCGACCGTACCAGCTCCCTGATTGAGGAAAGCTCCCGTCGAAGCCCATCACGCTTCTCGACGAGCCGAGCCAACCTCCTGTCAGACCCAACGAGGGTCCAGGCCAGGTTCGCTCGCTCCTACTCCGACCGAGCGTACGCTTCTGCCAGAACACCCCCCATCTAGGCCAGGGCCAGGCCGCCCTCCATAACCCCGGCGAGAGCCGTGGACGAGGAGTACTACCTACCTCCCCCCCTCACCTTCGCGACTATACCACGGCATACCTGGTGCAGGGGGCCCGAGATACCGAGCCTCTCCAAAGCCACCGGAACGGTGAACCCCCCATCGCCCGGCGCCCCACCGTGTGGCTCGGATCGAGCCCCAGCCTCGGTCGCCCCACGCGCCTCGACCAGATTTTCCTGCGGCCCCTCAACCTGGACCGGCTCGACACCTGCACCACCACCTGAAGCGCCAACCTCGGCCACGGTCCCAGCATCTCCCACTTCGGCCATGGCCCCCTCGGTTCCCGCCGAGGGGAGAGCTGGGTTGGCACCGCTGCCAGTCGTAGGAGCATCCTCGGCCCCCTCGGTCCCTGCCAAAGGAGGAACCAAGCCCGCATTGTCACCACCCGCAGGGGCAGCCCCAAGATCCTCGGCCCCCTCTGACTCGGTGGGTGGGAGAGCTCGCCCAGTAGGGTCGGCCCCATCACGCTCGGCGGAGGGGCGAGCCCCCAGCAAGGTCGCCCTCAACTGCGGGCACGACCCCGGCCTTCTTGGCCCGCTTCCTGGCCCTCGCAGCGGCCCAGATCATACCCTCCACAGGGTCCTTGCGCTTGGACCCCCGCGGTCTAGAGGATTCGCCATGGGCTGCTCCCTTTCCCTTATCTCTGGTTCGGGAGCGACCCACAGGAGCAGCCTGTTGAACCCCCTCCTTGTGGGTATTACTAAATAGATTTTGATGATGACCAAACACTATTTTTATGTGTGAATTGAAATTGAGTTGTTCCAACATGAAAAGCTTTGGAAATGCACATCCTTGATGTAGACTTGGAGCTTTTGGAGGTACAAGAGTAACTTCGTCTGGTAAGGCTTTTTGAACGTAAAATTACAATGCTAAATCTAATTTAGAATGTATGTCTTTACAGCGCAAGGAACGTGCTTAAAGAACTCGAGGACGGTTGGTGAGATCGACTTCAACATATTGACTTTTGAATGTGTGGTTTGAAGTTCCTTATTTTGATATCAAGGATTAAATTGGTTTAGAACTTATCTAAGTTTAAATGGTTTGAGTTTCATTCCCTCTCATGCTTTAAAAACCATCTTGAAACCCCTACACTTGTTCTTGGACTTAGTGGGTCTTTCAATCAATCTTTTTGATATTCTGGAACAAGGGTCGACCCATTGGGTCAACCCCTAGGTCCCCTGGTTCTGTTAACGTGGGTCTTTTATCTCCAGCTGAAAGGGTCGACCCATTGGGTCGACCCCCAGCCGCAAGGGTCGACCCCAAGGGTCGCCCCCTGGTGATTATTTTTTAGAACCCGGCGGGCTCCTTCACCAGACCTGCAAGGGTCGACCCCAAGGGTCGACTCCTGAAAACCTATGTTGCCAAAATTATTAAACCCGCACGGGTTCTTGGAAGGGTCGACCCCAAGGGTTGACCCATGCTGTCTGGCCCATCTGGCCCCTCACGAGGGTCGACCCCCACGGTCGACCCTTTCTGGTTTGGGCGGCGCCGTGATTGTGGACTCTTGGCATTTCGACCAAATGGTCTAACCACACTTGTGTGGCTGTCCTTAATCAACTCCATAACAAGTGGGTCTTGTCCCATGGCTGTCCCTTGACCACCCTTGGCCTATATAACAACTTGTAGAGGATGAAAACCCTAAGAGAAATTCGTATGTCCTGATTTTGGGTTTCTTCCTAACATTTGTGTGTGCAGGTCGCAGCAGCCACCTCCAGCCCTTGTTCCACCTTGGTGTGTGCGTGAATGTGAAGGGAAGAAGGAGGAATCAAAGTTCCAATCAAGCCTCTGGTGCTGGCTGCGAGCGAAATTGAGATTCAGCCACATCCGAGCCAAGATCGTCAAGAACAGTCATCGTGCTGCACAAGTGTTTGATAACATTCACAGAAGAGAAAGGGGGAGCTCCAACCAGGATAAATCAATCCTTCTTCACTCTTTCCATTCTGAATCATTTAGCTTAAACTTGAGCATACGTTTGTAATCATTATTTTAGATATTTGTATGTGGTGTTCGTGTTTGGTAACACGAACGTGTGTGTGTGTGTGTGTGTGTGTGTGTGTGTGTGCTTGCTGTTCTACACAACGTGTGTGTGTGATTCACTACATAGTGAAGCCTTAATCCTCCGTGTGAGGGGTGGACATAGGGGACACGGCGGTGTACCCGAACCACCTAAAAATTCTGTGTGTCATATGTGGTTTGCTATTCCGTTTACTTGTCGAGTGGGCTTCGCGGTGAGGTGAGCATTCACCATTTTCTCTATCAATCACACCCACTTCACACGCATTCACGAGTGTGATCCTGTTCGTGTAAGGCTAGAGCTTGTGTGCATAATTAGTATAGAATTTACGTAGGTAGTTTCTTTTAATTGGCCATCAATTCACCCCTCCCCTCTTGATTGCCACCCTCCGGGACTCAACAATTGGTATTAGAGCCTTGGTCTCTGTTTAATCTCGACCACACGGTCGTCAGAGCTAGATCCCATTAAATGGCAAACAAGGGGATGATGCCCGAAGGGCATTCTATTCAAAGACCTCCGTTCTTTGATGGATCAAACTACCCCTAATGAAAAAATAGAATGTATGTTTTCCTACGTGCCCTGGACTATGATGTTTGGCGTGTCATAAGTAGGGGTCCATATGTATTATCTGAAAATGAGAATGAGTGGTATGAAGAAGATATTAGGAAGTGTTCAACGAATTTTAAAGTTATGAATATAATTCAATGTGCTGTTCATCCTAATGAATACTCACGTATTTCTACGTGTTCCTCTGCACAGAAGATGTCGAACAAGCTACGGCTTATCTATGAAGGAACGTCAAAAGTAATGGAAACCAAAGCCAATCTTTTAGTCCGGGACTACGAGCTGTTCACAATGAAGCAAGATGAGTCCATTTCTGACATGTTTGCTAGATTGACAGAAATTACAAATGGACTAAAGGGACTTGGCAAGGAGTATTCCAACAAGGAGCTTGTCAGAAAAGTTCTAAGATCCCTCTCTCCACAGTGGCATACAAAAGCCACTGTAATTGAATACTCCAAGGATCTCAGCACTCTAACTCTGGATGAGTTGATCGGCTCGCTGATGACATATGAAATAAACATCAAAAGGAGCGAGGAGGATCACAAGAAAAAGAAAATTGTCACACCATTGGCCCTAAGGGTGAATCCACAAGATTCAGAGGGCAGTGGCAATGATTCCATTGGCAACACTGAAGATGAGAAACTGGTTGCCATGATCACACGAAGAGCAAGAAGGTTCATCAAAAGAACCAGAAACTTTGGTGGTCAGTTCAGGAAGGGACCAAGAAGGCAAGGAACAAACAGAGGAGAAAGTAGCAAGAAAGAAGAAGTGATTTGCTATGAATGAAAGAAACCCGGCCATATGCGGGGTGAGTGCCCCGATCTCATCAAGAAGGTGAAGAAAGGCAAGTTCAGGAAGCCCAAGGCCATGATGGCCACATGGAGCGATGAAGATCAGGAGGAATCCAGAAATGAAGATGGACTAGATGAGCTAGTCCATAATCTATGTCTCATGGCAAATGACAACAAAGGAAATGAGGTAGATTCTGAAATTGAAATTCTCACTTGTGAACAATGGCAAATTGCATATGAATCTTTATATGAAAAATGCAAAAGATTCAAATCTGAAAACAAAAATTTGAAAAAGAAAATTGATCATTTTGTGCATACTAAAAAATCATGTGAAGAGTGCCATACTTTAAAATCAGAAAATGAAAACATGAAGCATGAAAATGAAATTCTTGCATCCAAAATTGAACTGTTCGAAGAAGAGATTTCATGCATGAGAGAAGAACAATCCACATTTCTAAAAATGCATGAAGAATTGAAAAATGATATGAAACAAAAAGAAATCATTACTTGTAATGAAGCCAAAGTAAACGCTGAAAAACAAAGCCAATCTCAAATGGCTCAAATAAAAGAGCTAAAGGATGCTCTTGCCATCCTTGAAAAATCAAAAGTTCAAACAACCCATTGGGCCTCCATAAGTTCAGCATCATCCAAACCAAAGAAACACATACATAATTCCTTTTCAAATGTTGGTAGAAGGAGAAAAAGAGATAGAGCCATCACTTGTTTCTATTGTGGAAAAATGGGTCATGACATGTATGATTGTAGAATTCTGAAATATGATGAAGAAAATTCTGCTAGATTCAGAAATAGATCATATATGCATCATGCCTCTAACCGTCATGGACCCAAGCTTGCTTGGGTACCAAAATCTCCATAAGCACTTTGGTTGAATTGCAGGTCTACTCGAGAGCCCAAAAGAACAAATGATATTGATGGGGACATCACCCAGCGTTCCCTCTGGCTAGACACCCCTCTCCCTTCTGGAGACGGGTAGGCTGCGACTGCACGACTTGATGGGTCCTCGACGACATTAGAGTTTATTACTATGGACATCTTGATGTATTTTCCTTTTCTTGAGTCTTTTTGATGTATTTTGAGTCATGTCCTAGGTGCTCATATTAGTGGATCAACATATTGGGCTTGTTTGGCTTTGTGGCCCATCTAGAGGAGCTAGGCCCATGAGCACCCCTTCTTGCACCTTGGTTATCTATCTTTTGTTCTTTTCTCAGGGGCTTTTGTACAAAGTTGGGATCCCTATATATAGGACCCCAACTCCCACTTGAGAAGGTTAATGAATTATTGAGTATTTTGAGCATAAGTGCATCTCCCCCCTCTCTCTCTAGCTTTCTCACTCTCTCTCTCTCTCTTCAGGGGGCGGACCCCTTCTCTCTCTCCTCCTCTCTCTCTCCCTAGGGAGCACCTGCCCCTTCACCTTCCCCACTTGCCACATCAGCAGCCACCTCAGCCCCCACCCTTTCACATCCCCTAGGTCCATAACTCCCATTAACACTTCCACATTCCCAAGTGACTCTTCCAATCCCCCACACACCTTCCCCACCTCCAAGGCAAGCATCCCTCTCCCCCAAGCAACCCCTCCACTCCCCCACATATCCTTTCATATCCCCAAGCAATCAAACCCCCCCCCACTTCAAACTTGCGCACCCCCCTCCACCCACTCACCTCCCCACTTGCCTTGGCCGACCCCCTCATTCCCCTCTCACCTAGCCGTGGCCTCCTCTCCTCTCCCCCTCTTGGACCTCCATCTCCCCAGCTCCATTCCTCTCCACACCTTTACACTCTCTCTCCCATCGACCCTCCACCCCACCATCTCCAATATTGCCAATCCCCATCCCTACCCCTAGTTCCACCACCATCCCTTCTCTTCATCTTGATCAGTCTGCAGGTGGCAGAAAGGGTTGCGACTAGCAGAAGTGTCTCCGGAGTCATAAAGCTACATCCAGAGGCGTGGCCTATATCGACGGAAAGGTCTGCGAGTCCCCTTCGCAAGAGAGGTGGAATCATCCTGTTCTGAGTTCGTGGCCAACCGGGAGAGCTGTTCTACCACGACTGCGCCAGACATCCTCTGCAGAGAGCCTGAGCCTGATTGGAAGCAGCTTCACGACCAACAGAGAAGGAACCCGACTGAAAGTTCTTCAACAAAGTTCTTCCTTCCCCTGTCCCCGATCAGGAGCAAGAAACGGGACCTCGTTCGGCATCTAGGAATCAGAGTTCGAATTTTCTCCCTCAGTCGCGCGGGTCTGCCTCCTGCTGTCTGCAGCGACCAGTGACTGATCGTCGGCATCCCCCAGTCCACCCCGACTTCATAAAGAGTTGCCGTCAGTTTTTCTGTGTAGAGGCTTCTTCTCCGATTCCGGAAACTCTGACGGTTCGTAATTCGGCATCCGGGAGCATCTGTGGCAACCTCTGCATCCTACTGCTTCAGAGCTGAAGCCATCAGCATCAGAATCCCTCATCCTGTTCGAGCCTCCGCCGCGGCCAGCGACGATGCCAGAAGAATTCGCTAAAATTCATAGGTGTCCCCGTCCCTGTTACGAAGAATTCCCCCTTGGTCTCGTCGCCGGAAAAATTCCTGAGGACGAACTACGACTGCGGCAGTGGTGACCTGTTCCCTCTCACAGCAAGTGAACAGAACCTTCGACGGCTTCCACTCCTTCATCGTTGGCAAGTTTTCCCCTTCCGCCTAGCCGGCTTAGCGCCCCTCCCTACGTGGAGGTAGTGTTTGATGTAAGTTTGATTTCCCCACCCCTAATCCAACCCTCCTGCATGAGGAGTAGTTCATGTACTAAGCAGCTCAAGCGACATCGGCGCAGTGTGCGGGATCCACACTTCCCCGCTCGCCCTCGTCTCCGAACGGGGTTGGTTTCTTCAAACCAACCAGGTGAGCTCTAAACTTTGCTCCATTATTCTTAGTGCCTGTTTGTGTAATATCCGTAGACATAGCCCCGTTGTGCATGCGAGCGAGTGTCCGATCCCGGTTCCACCTTCATAGTGTGGTCATCGTGCTTAAAGTAAGCGAGTGGGACCTAGTGCCCCAATTGGCACCGACCAGCCCCATAAGCGTGGGCTACGTACCCTCGGGAGGGCAACCCTAGCCCTGCTGGCACTCTACCAGCAAGGGTCTTGATCCATCACCTCCCCCTAGCATCCTATAGTCACCCCGGGCTCACGTGTGTGCGACGGCGTTTTGGTCCCGATTTATCAACTTAATTGTTATGTGATTGTGAATGCGGAATAGGTTCTAAGTTTACTTTTGGCTTGCTGCATACCCCGTAGTGGTGTCACATCAAATTGGTATCAGAGCAAGTTTTAGACTTGACTCTACAAGCCTAGGTCCAAGGGCAACTGCATTTCTATCCCGTTTTGTCATCATTGTGCATGTCCACCCGTAGGGGTACCATATATCGGGCTGATCCTTCTAATTCCAACTCACCAATGGATCCCAATGCTCATGGTAACCAAAACATCCCAAGGGAAGTTCCCCAAACTCCTATGGATCGAATTGAGGCTGCCATCCAAGTCCTCACGGAGCAAATGAATGGAATTTTCACCCGATTAGAGAGACTAGAAGAAGCTAGGGCCCCACCTAGGAACCATGCCCAAAGAGTTCCTCCACCGCGGGCTGAACATGAGAGGGAAGACCTAGATGATGAGTGGAATCGTGAGCAAGAGAGAGCCCCACAACCTCGATACCATGAGAGGCGACCACGTGAGGATCATGATGCATTCCTACTAAGAATGATCAAAGTGGAAGCTCCTAATTTTCAGGGGTCTCATAACCCTAGTGTCTATAAAGAATGGGAGCATGGCATGGACCAATACTTCGAATGGTATCCCATGTCCGAAGAGAGAAAGGTTAGGTTGGCTAAGATGCACCTTCTTAAACTAGCCAAGACCTATTGGCTAAAGGTAGAAAACCAAAGGAGGATTCGGCGTGAGGAACCCATTGACACTTGGATAGACATGAAGGATCAACTTAGGAACAAATATCTCCCCATCTCCTATAGTCAAACTTCTTCTTGATGAATGGCAAAGCCTTACCCAAGAGGGAAAGACCGTAGAAGAGTATATTGAAAAGTTTGATTCATATCTCCTAAGGTGTGGTGTGGTTGAAGATCCAGCCGTTACTTTATCCCGGTTTAGGAATGGTCTCCTTCCCCACATCAAACGGGAGCTTTTTATGAGGGAAGTGCATAGCTTGGAGATTGCCTATCAAATAGCCCGGGATGTAGAGAGATTTTCTAGGAATCCTAGGTTTGCCCCCCCCAAGGGCCCGGGACCCCGTCCCAACCTACCTCCTCTGCTAAGAACACCTCCTCCTCCCAATGGGGGAACCCCCACTCGGCCCTACCACCAACCAACCACTCCCACCCCCACAAAGACCACTCCACTCAACCCTCCTTCTCAAAGGGAAGACAACTCCAAAGGGAAGACCCCAATGAGCAATACGGTCAAGTGTTTTCGATGCCATGGCTATGGCCACATAGCCACCCAATGTCCCTCCAAGGGGATGTCAAGCCTTGTTATTGAGAGTGAACCTTCTACTACCCAGGAAACACATGAGAGTACTATTAAGGAATACGAGGCTGCTTTAGGATGGGAAGAGGAATACAATGAGCAATTCTTTGAGGAAGGGATAGAAGAGGACCCCCACTCCAGCCACGTAGGGGTGATAAGATGCACTCTCACCCAACCACAAGAGGATGACTGGCGGAGGACTTCCATTTTTCACACATTTGTCAAGATCGGGGATCATGTTAGGAAGGTCATCCTAGACAACGGGAGTTGTATTAATGCCGTGTCTCCGGACACCGTCAAACTCCTAGGGCTTACCCCTACACCCCACCCCAAAGCCTATCGTGTGTCCTGGATAAACAACCACTCCCTACCCGTCGACACATGTTGTCTTATCCCCATCACCTTCTCATCCTACCAAGGGCAAATATGGTGTGATATCATACCGATGGCTGTAGGAAGCATCCTATTGGGTAGACCTTGGATATATTATGTCAATGCTACCATCCATGGGAAAACAAACACATGCACCTTTGACCACGAGGGGAAGAGTATCCGCCTCAACCCCTCCCCTCCCCAAAAAGAACCACCCACCAAGGGAATCCTTCCTACACCACCAAAACCCAGGGCCTCGTCTACACCAACCCAACCAAAAACCCAAAACCCCACCCCTGAAAAACCCACCGGGCCAGTCAAAGGCCTCCACCTCATCACTAGGAAAGAGCTCGAGGAAGAATTAACCCGAGGGACACCCCTTTGTGCTATTGTCATATGTCTTGGAGAGGCAACCCCCTCCAATCCTCACCCCGTGGAAATCCACCCTCTCCTGGAAGAATTTAAGGACGTATTCCCCGAGGAGCTCCCCGACCAACTGCCACCCATGAGGGATGTCCAACATGCCATTGATCTTATCCCCGGGGCCACCCTCCCAAACCTTCCCCACTACCGCCTCAACCCCACTGACCATGCTGAACTAAGGAGGCAAGTGGAGGAACTCATAAGAAAAGGCTTCCTCCGTCTTAGCAAGAGTCCTTGTGCCGTCCCAGCCCTCCTCACACCTAAGAAAGATGGGACATGGCGGATGTGTGTCGATAGTAGGGCCATCAACAAGATCACGGTCAAGTACAGGTTTCCCATACCTAGGCTTGACGACATGCTTGACATGCTAGCCGGGGCCACCATTTTCTCCAAAATAGACCTCAAAAGTGGCTACCATCAGGTTAGGATAAGGCTAGGAGATGAATGGAAAACAACCTTTAAAACCAAGGATGGGCTCTATGAATGGCTGGTGATGCCTTTTGGGCTCTCTAATGCCCCAAGCACCTTTATGCGCCTTATGACCGAGGTCCTTAGGCCCTACATTGGAGTCTTCCTGGTAGTCTACTTTGATGACATCCTCATCTACAGCCAGTCCAAAGAAGCCCATCTCAGTCACCTTAGGCAAGTCTGCACCACTCTTAGGAAGGAGAGCCTTTTTGCCAATTTTGGAAAATGTGAATTCATGACAAAGTCCATTACCTTCCTTGGGTATGTTGTCTCCACCGAAGGAGTATCCATGGACCCTGAAAAGGTCCAAGCCATCCTCGATTGGCCGGAACCCCGCACTCTCCATGAAGTCCGGAGCTTTCATGGGCTAGCCACCTTTTACCGACGGTTCATCCGTGGGTTTAGCACAGTCACAGCCCCTATCACCGACTGCCTCAAAAAGGGGACCTTTGTATGGACCAAGTCCGCAACTAGAGCCTTCCAAGAACTCAAGGAGAGGATGACCCGAGCCCCTGTACTATGCCTCCTTGACTTCTCCAAAGTCTTTGAGGTGACTTGTGATGCCTCCGGGGTAGGAATTGGCGGGATCCTTAGCCAGGAAGGACATCCAGTGGCCTATTTTAGTGAGAAGTTGTGTGATGCCAGGATGAGATACTCCACCTACGACAAGGAATTTTATGCCATGGTTCAATCCCTCCGGCACTGGAGACACTATCTCTTGCCGAAAGAATTTGTCATATTCTCTGACCATGAGGCCCTGAAATACCTCAATTCCCAGCAGAAACTGAATGCTCGGCATGCCCGATGGGTCGAATACATCCAGGCCTATACATTTGTGATCAAACATAAGGCCGGAAGTGAAAACCGTGCTGCCGATGCCCTCAGTAGGAGAATTCCTTGCTAGCTACTATTCGGGTGGAAGTCATAGGATTTGAAAGACTCAAGGAAGAGTACTCTGATTGCCCGGACTTTGGTCCAATCCATACCACTCTGTCCACCCTCTCACCTAGGGAACATCAAGGATTCATCTTAGAGGATGGGTTCATTTTCAAAGGCCATAGACTTTGCATACCTAGAACCTCTCTACGGGACTTCCTGATCTGGGAGTTACATGCAGGAGGCCTTGCTGGGCATTTTGGGGTGCATAAGACCATTGCTTTGGTTGAGGGTCAGTTCTACTGGCCAAGTCTCAAAAGGGACGTAGCCAAAATTGTAGGACGGTGCCGGATATGTGCCTCAGCCAAACAAACAAGGCAGAACACTGGCCTCTACACACCACTCCCTGTCCCTGACCGTCCTTGGCAAGACTTAAGCATGGACTTCGTCTTAGGCCTACCTAGGACTCAAAAAAGGCATGATTCAATCTTTGTAGTAGTGGATAGGTTTTCTAAGATGGCCCATTTCATCCCCTGCTCCAAAACCTCTGACGCCTCTCATGTGGCCCGCCTATTCTTCGATGAGGTAGTTCGCCTCCATGGTCTACCCAAGACCATCATTTCTGATAGGGATGTCAAATTCACCAGCTATTTCTGGAAGACTCTCTGGCACCTAATGGGGACCCTTCTCAAATTTTCCACGGCCTACCACCCTCAAACTGACGGCCAGACCGAAGTCATTAATAGGAGCCTTGGGAATCTACTCCGGTGTCTTGTTGAGGATCGCCCCGGGAATTGGGATCTCATATTACCCCAGGCAGAGTTTGCATACAACAATTCAGTGAATAGGTCGATAGGGATGAGCCCATTTGAAGCTGTGCATGGGTACAAACCTAGAAAGTCTACAGATCTTATTCCTTTGCCACCACATGCTAGAGTGTCTATTAGTGCTGAGTCGTTTGCCCAACACATGAAAGAATTGCATGAAGAAATCCGCAAACACATTAACAAAAGCAATGAGGTGTATAAAAAGTCGGCCGATTCCCACCATCGCCACCAGGAGTTTCACGTAGGTGATTATGTGATGGTAAGAACTGAGAGGCTTTCCCCTGGGAATGTCTCCAAACTGAGGTCACGTGGATCAGGCCCCTTCCAGGTTTTAAAGAGGATTGGCACAAACGCTTACGTGTTGGACCTCCCCGAGGAGTACGCAGTAAGTCCCACATTCAATGTGGCTGACTTGGTGCCATATAGGGGACCCACGGTGACACCCAGTGAGGAAATTGAGCCTGTTCCACCTTCTGAGAGAGCCACCACTCATGAGAGAGTTCCACCAATCCAGAGAGGCCAACGGGAGCAAATAGAGCGGATATTGGATGAACAGGTCACTGTCACCCGGAGCAAAGCGTACGAGCGATACTTGGTTAGGTGGAAGGGCCGGCCCCCTTCAGATGATTCATGGGTGAGCAGGGAGGATCTTCAGCAGCTGGACCCCGACCTCCTGGAGCATTACCGCAGCCGAGAGGACCCTTTCTCGACAGAGTCGAGTTCTTCACAGCCCGGGGGAGTTGATGGGGACATTACCCAGCGTTCCCTCTGGCTAGACACCCCTCTCCCTTCTGGAGACGGGTAGGCTGCGACTGCACGACTTGATGGGTCCTCGACGACATTAGAGTTTATTACTATGGACATCTTGATGTATTTTCCCTTTTCTTGAGTCTTTTTGATGTATTTTGAGTCATGTCCTAGGTGCTCATATTAGTGGATCAACATATTGGGCTTGTTTGGCTTTGTGGCCCATCTAGAGGAGCTAGGCCCATGAGCACCCCTTCTTGCACCTTGGTTATCTGTCTTTTATTATTTTCTCAGGGGCTTTTGTACAAAGTTGGGATCCCTATATATAGGACCCCAACTCCCACTTGAGAAGGTTAATGAATTATTGAGTATTTTGAGCATAAGTGCATCTCCCCCCTCTCTCTCTAGCTTTCTCACTCTCTCTCTCTCTCTTCAGGGGGCGGACCCCTTCTCTCTCCTCCTCTCTCTCTCCCTAGGGAGCACCTGCCCCTTCACCTTCCCCACTTGCCACATCAGCAGCCACCTCAGCCCCCACCCTTTCACATCCCCTAGGTCCATAACTCCCATTAACACTTCCACATTCCCAAGTGACTCTTCCAATACCCCACACACCTTCCCCACCTCCAAGGCAACCATCCCTCTCCCCCAAGCAACCCCTCCACTCCCCCACATATCCTTTCATATCCCCAAGCAATCAACCCCCCCCCCCCCCACTTCAAACTTGCGCACCCCCCTCCACCCACTCACCTCCCCACTTGCCTTGGCCGACCCCCTCATTCCCCTCTCACCTAGCCGCGGCCTCCTCTCCTCTCCCCCTCTTGGACCTCCATCTCCCCAGCTCCATTCCTCTCCACACCTTTACACTCTCTCTCCCATCGACCCTCCACCCCACCATCTCCAATATTGCCAATCCCCATCCCTACCCCTAGTTCCACCACCATCCCTTCTCTTCATCTTGATCAGTCTGCAGGTGGCAGAAAGGGTTGCGACTAGCAGAAGTGTCTCCGGAGTCATAAAGCTACATCCAGAGGCGTGGCCTACATTGACAGAAAGGTCTGCGAGTCCCCTTCGCAAGCGAGGTGGAATCATCCTGTTCCGAGTTCGTGGCCAACTGGGAGAGCTGTTCTACCACGACTGTGCCAGACATCCTCTGCAGAGAGCCTGAGCCTGATTGGAAGCAGCTTCACGACCAACAGCGAAGGAACCCGACAGAAAGTTATTCAACAAAGTTCTTCCTTCCCCTGTCCCCGATCAGGAGCAAGAAACGGGACCTCGTTCGGCATCCAGGAATCAGAGTTCCGAATTTTCTCCCTCAGTCGCGCGGGTCTGCCTCCTGCTGTCTGCAGCGACCAGTGACTGATCGTCGGCGTCCCCCAGTCCACCCCGACCTCAGAAAGAGTTTCTGTCAGTTTTTCTGTGCAGAGGCTTCTTCCCCGATTCCGGAAACTCTGACGGTTCGTAATTCGGCATCCGGGAGCATCTGTGGCAACCTATGCATCCTACTGCTTCAGACCTGAAGCTGTCAGCATCAGAATCCCTCATCCTGTTCGAGCCTCCGCCGCGGCCAGCGACGATGCCAGAAGAATTCGCTAAAATTCAGAGGTGTCCCCGTCCCTGTTACGAAGAATTCCCCCTTGGTCTCATTGCCGGAAAAATTCCTGAGGACGAACTACGACTGCGGCAGTGGCGACCTGTTCCCTCTCACAGCAAGTGAACAGAACCTTCGACGGCTTCCACTCCTTCATCGTTGGCAAGTTTTCCCCTTCCGCCTGGCCGACTTAGCGCCCCTCCCTGCGTGAAGGTAGTGTTTGATGTAAGTTTTATTTCCCCACCCCTAATCCAACCCTCCTGCGTGAGGAGTAGTTCATGTACTAAGCAGCTCAAGCGACATCGGCGCAGTGTGCGGGATCCACACTTCGCCGCTCGCCCTCGTCTCCGAACGGGGTTGGTTTCTTCAAACCAACCAGGTGAGCTCTAAACTTTGCTCCATTATTCTTAGTGCCTGTTTGTGTAATATCCGTAGACATAGCCCCGTTGTGCATGCGAGCGAGTGTCCGATCCCGGTTCCACCTTCATAGTGTGGTCATCGTGCTTAAAGTAAGCGAGTGGGACCTAGTGCCCCAATTGGCACCGGCCAGCCCCATAAGCGTGGGCTACGTACCCTCGGGAGGGCAACCCTAGCCCTGCTGGCACTCTACCAGCAAGGGTCTTGATCCATCACCTCCCCCTAGCATCCTATAGTCACCCCGGGCTCACGTGTGTGCGACGGTGTTTTGGTCCCGATTTATCAACTTAATTGTTATGTGATTATGAATGCGGAATAGGTTCTAAGTTTACTTTTGGCTTGCTGCATACCCCGTAGTGGTGTCACATCAGGTATTTGGACAGTGGTTGCTCTCGGCATATGACGGGAAACAAGGAATGGTTTGTGGACCTGCATGAAAAGGATGGTGGGACGGTAGCATTCGGTGGTAAGGACAAAGGTAAAATCATCGAAGAAGGTAAGATAGGTAAGAACCAAAATCATACCATTGAAAATGTATTGCTTGTAAAAGGTTTGCATCATAATCTCTTAAGCATAAGTCAACTTTGTGATAAAGGATACAATGTGATTTTTGATTCTAACCACTGCACTGTTTTGAATAGAAATACTCATGAGATGAAGTTCATTGGTTTCAGGTATAACAATGTTTATATGATAGACTTGAATGATGCCTCTCATGAGAATTTATGTTTAGTTGCAAGGAACAATGATGATGCTTGGCTCTGGCATCGCCGGCTTGGGCATGCTAGTTTCAATGTTTTACTGAAATTATCTAGAAATGATTTGGTAATTGGACTACCCAAGTTGAAGGTCATCGATGATGGAGTGTGTGGGGCATGTTGCATGGAGAAACAAACAAGGACATCATTCAAGAGCAAGAATGATGTGACCACATCGAGACCCCTTGAAATCATCCACATTGATCTCTTTGGACCAAGCTGAACACACAGCTTGAGTGGTAAATTATATGGTTTTGTAATTGTGGATGATTACTCAAGATTCTGTTGGGTTTACTTCCTTTCTCATAAAAATGATGCCCTGACGAAATTTGAAGCATTTTGCAGGGTGGTTCAAAATGAAAAGGGGTTTTGCATCAAAACCGTACGGAGTGATCACGGCAGGGAATTTGATAACCATGAGTTCAACAATTTTTGCAGGGCTCAAGGTTACACTCATGACTTCTTCGCACCAAGAACCCCCGAACAAAATGGCGTTGTTGAAAGGAAGAATAGAACACAGATCGAAATGGCAAGAACCATGCTAAATGAGTATAATCTGCCGAGGTACTTTTGGGCTGAAGCAGTGAACACAGCCTGCTACTTAATCAACCGTGCCATGGTAAGACCGCTGTTGAAGAAAACCCCCTATGAGCTGTACCGAGGTAAGAAGCCAAACATTTCATATCTTAGACCACTTGGCTCAACCTGTTACATTCATAACAATGGTAAGATAGACCTGGCAAAATTTGATCCCAAAAGTGACAAAGGTATACTTCTTGGTACTCACTTAGCTCAAGAACATAGCGAGTGTACAACTTGAGAACTCTTGTAGTTGAGGAACGCCCCCATGTCATTATTGATGAATCATCTCAAAATAGAACTAATGAAAAATCTGTCTTGCAGGATGATGAGTTGGATGTTGGAGATATCGGGAAGAAAGAAAGAAAAACTGAGAAACAAGAAGAAGAAGAACCACAAGAAGATGATGCTAATCAGGAAATTCAAGTTGAACAGCAGCTACCAATGCAATGGACCTTTCCAAAGGACCATCCGCCGGACAATGTGATGGGAAATGTAGAAGAAGGAATACGGACACGAGCCTCTTTCAGGGAAGTTGAAAATCAGGATTACATAGCCTTGCTTTCTCAATTTGAACCTCACTCCATAGAAGAAGCCTTGAATGATGAGTTATGGATCATGGCCATGCAAGAGGAACTACACCAGTTCCAAAGGAACAAAGTGTGGTTCCTTGTTCCATCCCCTAAGAATCACTTCGTGATCGGAACGAAATGGGTTTTCCGAAACAAAACAAACGATCAAGGAGTGGTAACTAGGAACAAGGCCAGGCCAGTAGCCAAAGGCTATAGCCAAGAGTTAGGAATTGACTTTGATGAGTCTTTTACTCCAGTAGCAAGACTTGAGGCAGTGAGGGTTCTCTTAGCATTTGCATGTTGTCACAATATCAAATTATTTCAAATGGATGTTAAGAGTGCATTTTTGAATGGCTATATCCAGGAGGACGTGTATGTGGAGCAACCACCGGGGTTTGAAGACACAAAGCATACAGACCATGCGTACAAGTTGGACAAGGCACTTTACGGTCTGAAACAAGCACCCCGTGCATGGTATGAACGGTTAAGTGATTTCCTCATTAAAAATGAATTCAAACGAGGTAATGTTGATCAAACCCTCTTTACAAAATTGAATGGTAAGGAAATCTTAATTGTTCAAGTTTATGTTGATGATATTATTTTTGGCTCCACTAATGATACTCCCAGCAAAGACTTTGCAAAATTAATGCAAAGTGAGTTTGAAATGAGTCTTATGGAAGAGCTAACATTTTTCTTGGGATTGCAGGTAAATCAAACGGTAGATGGGATGTTCATACATCAAAAGAAGTATGCAATGGAGTTGCTGAAAAAGTTCAACTTGACCTCTAGCAAACCACAACCAACTCTCATGTCCACCTCAATAAAAATTGATCAAGATGAATCAGGTAAATCCGTAGATCAAAAACTCTTCAGAAGCATGATCGGTTCCCTGTTGTATTTAACTGCCAACAGGCCCGACATTCAATTTGCTGTGTGTTTGTGTGCACGATTTCAGTCCAATCCAAAAGAATCACACATGTCGGCTGTTAAATGAATTTTAAGATATATTAATGGTTCAAGTAATTTAGGATTATGGTTTCCGCGTAATTCGAGCTTTGATTTAATTGCTTATTCCGATGCCGATTATGCGGGTTATAAAGTGGATCGAAAAAGCACTAGCGGGTATTGCCAATTTCTTGGAGGATGCGTGGTCTCATGGGCCTCCAAGAAACAAAACTCAGTGGCTCTATCAACCACCGAAGCCGAATATGTGACTGTCGGGAGTTGTGTTGCCCAGGTGCTATGGATCCAACAACAGATGATTGATTATGGCATTTCTTTCAAAAACACTTCCATCTTGTGTTACAACACTTCAGGCATAAACTTGTCAAAGAACCCAGTCCATCACTCTCGCACAAAGCATATTGAGATTAGACATCATTTTCTCAGGGATCATGTGAGCAAGAGTGATGTAGAAATTATGTTCATTAAAATAGACCAACAAATTGCCGACATTTTCACCAAACCTCTAAGTGAAGATAAATTCACAACATTTAGGAGAGAATTAGGGGTTTGTCGGATAGACGTGTCTGAGTCTTGATCAGTTGCATATCTATGTATATACGTCAGCATCGCACGCATTTGCATTAGTATGGTGCATAGTTGAATTTCCCCTTGTCATGCATGTGCATTATTATTGCTTGAAAAACAAACAAAAAATGTATGAAAAATCTTGATTGCATGTCTTGCATGTCTTTTATTTATAGAATACAACCATGTTTTTGTAATTTCTATGGTCGATATTTCCTTGAGTTCCTTTAATGCCAGCAAGAGAGCATACTCCCTCGAAATCTGAAATTTGGAGACGTGAGAATATGAACGTCTACTATGATCCTAGATTTTCTTGAAACAAGTTCCCCAATGCATTCACCCATAAAACAACTCCAATTCCTTGATTCCAACATGATATTATCATTGGGGATTCGAGCCACATCATTTTTTCTCTCTCTTTCCTTTCCCTTCAAAATTTTTGGTGAAAAATAGTGGAAGGGTCGACCCCAAGGGTCGACACTCGCGATAGCGGATCCTGTCTGGGGCCGGGGTGAAAGGGGTCGACCCGTTACGGTCGGGCAGCGTCCGCCGCATCCGAACCACCCTAAACGGGGTGGAAACCCTATGTTTCCCCCTTCCCATCTCCTAAAACCCCCAAAGCCCCCTTCTATCCCTAGCCACCACTCCTTTCATGCCTTCAAATCCCCTCTTGGCACCCACATGCTCAAGCCCTAGCCGCGGCTCTCTCGGTGGCGTCCCGCGCACAAATCCTTCCGAGCGCTTCCAACGCGTCTTCCTTGAGCTTCACTCCCACTGAGGTATGTTCTTGATGTGTGGAGGATCATAAATCTTTGTGGATAGCATTCCTCTCTCGTTGAACCAACTAGATCTACACCCTCATGAACCGGTTCCTTCAGTCTATGTTTAGATGGCCCCAAAGAGGCGTTCTTCTCGCAGCAGAGGGGAGTCTAGTGCGGCCATGGCACGTCGTTGTAGGGCGGCCACATATGGCAGAGAATCTGCGCCTTCAAGCAAGGTTTTGGACAGAAAGGTACTCCGACCTCGAGCGGTATCATTTGTCAATCTTAACCGCCATCTTTCGAGTTTAGTGGATGTTCTTTGCAGTCAGCCAAATTTGGACTTCTTCATGTCTGAACATCGACGCATTTATCCGAATTTGGTACATCAATTTTATAGCAACTTCACCATGTCCGGGGAACATCCGATTACTATGGTTAATGGCCAACGGGTTATACTCTCCACAGAATTTTTGGGAGTGGCATTTAATCTCCCTCATGAAGGCTTTACATTTGGAGATATTGTGGTTCCTGAAGAAACTATTTATCAAATGATGGCATCTGAAGAAAAAGGTGAGAATTCTCTTGCTGGGTTAAACGCCAATCATTTTCCTCCCCTGCAGCATATATTACACAGAATGATCACTACTATCCTGCTCCCAAGAGGAGGAGGCCATGACAAAGTGACAGAGATCCATGTGTTCTTATTTTACTGTCTCTTGGGTGGTATTCCAGTTAATTTTCCAGCTATGTTTTTAGCTCATATGTGTAACAGCATGAAGCACAAGAATAGAACTCTTCCATATGCCGCCGCACTTTCTGCTATATTTGCACACCTGGACATCAACCTCTCAAAAGAATCTTCTCAAACCATTAGAGAGGCTGATATATTTACTGTTCATTCTATTTGTCATAATATGGGCTATGAACTGCGAGATGGTAACTTGGTCCGGACATTGAAAAGTGCTGCACATGAAATCAGTTCTGAGGAGGAGGATGACGATGATGCACAGGCCGGTGTCCAACAGCCACATATTCCTATTGAGGACATGCCTTCCGAGGCGGTTCAGCTGCTCATGGACCGTTTGGATACTATTGATGATCGTTTAGACAATTATGGGGATACTATGGAGGCTATGCAACATGCTCTCGCTGATCTGAAGCTATCTCATCAAGAGCACTCTCAGTATGTTACTGATACTTTGGCTACTCAATCCCACTTGCTTGAAGAAGTCTTGGAGTATATTAGGCGTCCGCCAAGCTCACCGACTCTGGATGACGATTAGACGGCTATGCTCTTGCAGAATGGCACACTTCCTATCCCTTGTCACCCCCGCCTTTTTGATGATGCCAAAGGGGGGGGGGGGAAATCTTGTACTATATGTGTGCCCAGGCAATCGGCTATCGGCTACTTATATTCTATGTGTGTGTTGTGTGCTTGCATGCCTGTGTGATTTTATCATATTTCTGTTCATTAGCAATGTTGCATTTAAGTCTTGTTGCATTTCAGTTTGCATTTTAGTTGTGTTCAGTTGCATCTCATGCATTGCATCATGTAATTCGCCCTTGAACTCAGACTTTGTTTACATTTAATCTATGTTGTCGGCAAAGTACTTTGGAACGTGTTTATGTTCTTCAATCTCACATCATTGGCTGGTCTTGTATTTCACTATTGCAATGCTTCTTGTGTTTTACTCCAAATATGAAGGTTTAAGGTGGAACTCAATGAAAATGCTAAATCTTTTTGAAGTCTTATGTGTATGTAAGGCATGTAGTATTTTGTCATCATCAAAAAGGGGGAGATTGTTGAACCCCCTCCTCGTGGGTATTACTAAATAGATTTTGATGATGACCAAACACTATTTTTATGTGTGAATTGAAATTGAGTTGTTCCAACATGAAAACCTTTGGAAATGCACATCCTTGATGTAGACTTGGAGCTTTTGGAGGTACAAGAGTAACTTCATCTGGTAAGGCTTTTTGAACGTAAAATTACAATGCTAAATCTAATTCAGTATGTATGTCTTTACAGGGCAAGGAACGTGCTTAAGGAACTCGAGGACGGTTGGTGAGATCGACTTCAACATATTGACTTTTGAATGTGTGGTTTGAAGTTCTTTATTTTGATCTCAAGGATTAAATTGGTTTAGAACTTATCTAAGTTTAAATGGTTTGAGTTTCATTCCCTCTCATGCTTTAAAAACCATCTTGAAACCCCTAGACTTGTTCTTGGACTTAGTGGGTCTTCCAATCAATCTTTTGGATGTTCTGAAACAAGGGTCGACCCCTAGGTCCCCTGGTTCTGTTAACGTGGGTCTTTTATCTCCAGCTGAAAGGGTCGACCCATTGGGTCGACCCCCAGCCGCAAGGGTCGACCCCTAGTGATTATTTTTTAGAACCTGGCGGGCTCCTTCACCAGACCTGCAACCCATTCACTCGAGGGTCGACCCCTGAAAACCCCTGTTGCTAGAATTTTTAAACCCGCACGGGTTCTTGGAAGGGTCAACCCCAAGGGTCGACCCATGCTGTCTGGCCCATCTGGCCCCTCACGAGGGTCGACCCCAAGGGTCGACCCTTTCTGGTCTGGGCGGCGCCATGATTGTGGACTCTTGGCATTTCGACCAAATGGTCCAACCACACTTGTGTGGTTGTCCTTAATCCACTCCATAACAAGTGGATCTTGTCCCATGGCTGTCCCTTGACCACCCTTGGCCTATATAACAACTTGTAGAGGATGAAAACCCTAAGAGAAATTCGTATGTCTTGATTTTGGGTTTCTTCCTAACATTTATGTGTGCAGGTCGTAGCAGCCACCTCCAGGCCTTGTTCCACCTTGGTGTGTGCGTGAATGTGAAGGGAAGAAGGAGGAATCAAAGTTCCAATCAAGCCTCTACTGCTGGCTGCGAGCGAAATCGAGATTCAGCCACATCCGAGCCAAGATCGTCAAGAACGGTCATCGTGCTGCACAAGTGTTTGATAAAATTCGCAGAAGAGAAAGGGGGGGCTCCAACCAGGATAAATCAATCCTTCTTCACTCTTTCCATTCTGAATCATTTAGCTTAAACTTGAGCATACGTTTGTAATCATTATTTCAGATATTTGTGTGTGGTGTTCGTGTTTGGTAACACGAACGTGTGTGTGTGTGTGTGTGTGTGTGTGTGTGTGTGTGTGTGTGTGTGTGTGTGTGTGTGTGTGTGTGTGTGTGTGTGTGTGTGTGTGTGTGTGTGTGTGTGTGTGTGTGTGTGTGTGTGTGTGTGCTTGCTGTTCTACACAGCGTGTGTGTGATTCACTACATAGTGAAGCCTTAATCCTCCGTGTGAGGGGTGGACGTAGGGGACACGGCAGTGTACCCGAACCACCTAAAAATTCCATGTGTCAATTGTGGTTTGCTATTCCGTTTACTTGTCGAGTGGGCTTCGCAGTGAGGTGAGCATTCACCATTTTCTCTATCAATCACACCCACTTCACACGCATTCACGAGTGTGATCCTGTTCGTGTAAGGCTAGAGCTTGTGTGCATAATTAGTATAGAATTCACGTAGGTAGTTTCTTTTAATTGGCCATCAATTCACCCCTCCCCTCTTGATTGCCACCCTTCGGGACTCAACACAGCCGGTTCTTCAACAGCCGAGTCATCACGAAGCTTGATCACCTCTGCGGCCTCCTTCAGAGCTTCCCGCCTGGTGTCTGCATGAAGAAGAAGACATATTCAGGAAAAGAAAGATAATCCCCACATCCGAAGGAGAATCTAGTTTGTCGCACCTGAGCCCGACGGATGCAACCGTGTGAGAAGACACCGCTCGATATTCTCTGGAGTAACCAGCTCTTCGGTGGATTGGCGGTGCTTCAGCAAGATGGCTGCGTATTCCTCCATATGTGGAGGGAACTCATCCTACCTAGGAGGGATATTCAGATGAAAATTGGGGATTACTGGACACCTCTAGGTTTCCTCCACTGAACAAATCCCCACCCAGAAGAATTGAGTCTTCCACCCCTTATGGGAAGAATCCTTCACCGCCAAGGAGATGCAACTCCTATTCTGCCTTGCCTGGATGAAGTAGAAGCCCTTATCAGCCGAAGGATGTGCTTTCAACTCAAAAAAATCATGAAAGAGGTCCAAGGAAGGAGGAACCCCACACTGGCGGCAGAGAATGCGGAAGGTGGAAAGAAGGAGATAAGAGTTGGCTACCAACTGAATGGGCGCCAACAGGAAAAAATTGAGAAGCTGAAGAACGAAAGGTTTGAAAGGAAGGTGGAATCCGCCCTTCCACGACAGAAGAAACATACAGATGTGGCCTATACGAGAGTCCAGGCTCGTCTCGTATGGAGAAGCTGCGGTAAAACTAAACTTGTGGGGCAGGCGATACTGGTGCTCCAGCCTCCTCACATCCGCCTCCCCCTGTTCACTACAGTTTGGAACCGGCACCCTCGCCACTGGCTCGTCCTCCCACTCCTCAGCCTCCGAGCGCTGGTCCGCCATGGAATCCGGAGAAGACTCTGAGGAAAGGCGATCTCGAGACTCTGAAGACTCCGAGGGAGGAGGAAGCCACCGGACTACCTCCGCGGTTATCTCCGCCAACTCCTCGAACGCCGCTGCAAGCCTCTGCTCTTCCATTGCATCCTCACGGCGCATCGAAGAGCCCCAAAAGTAAAGAACGGAGGAGAGCCAAAACCCTAAAGACGAAGGGAGTCTGGAATGACAACAAGCGCCCAACGCCTATATCCCCATGCGGGTGGCGGCGCGTCGTTCCGACTTCCGAGAAAAGGGGGCCCCTTCAGTTCAAATCCGTCAGGATCATCATTAACACGGGCCCAGGTGACCACGACACGTGGCTTACTAACACCGCCAGATCTCCACCGACCTAAGCCACGCTGGTCAAAAACCCCAAACAGCTACTCTTCCGAGCTTACTAAAGCTCGGGAGTAAGAGGGGGACAAGTGGAGAGGGGGATTTCTGTAGCCCATCTAAGAGCAGCCGAACTAGGCCCATCTGGACCGAACGAGGCTCAGCTCATCCAAGTGACAGCCCCACAGGGCCCACTTAGGCTAAAAAACCCAATAAAGATTACTTGGGATCCCACCCTTCCTCAGTGGCCCTTAGGCTCGGAAGGCCTGAGCGTCAGAATGGAGGAAGACCCATACCCGAGTTATCCCTTCATCGGGATAGAGGCAAGCGCCCTGCGCCCACTCCGTCGTCCGAGCTATGCCTATCGCCCAGACAGGGCTGGCACCTTTTATGCTCGGACCGACTGACGAGTGCTTATCCATGCAGCCATTGAAGAGCCATTTATGAGCAGGAGTTTAGGAGGATAAAGGATCCATGATCCCTCAAGGCCATGAAGATCCCACGATGAGGACGTAACGATCCCATGATGAGGACATAAAGGATCCATGATCCCTCAAGGGCATGAAGATCCCACGATGAGGACGTAACGATCCCATGATGAGGACGTAACTCCCGCCTGAAACTCCTCAGCTTACGGGACTCATAAGGTATGCACACTATATAAACCAGGGACTCCCTCCAATGAAAGGTAAGGGCAATATATGCCTAAAACTCCCTGAGCAGGAACCACTTCACCACCTTGGTGTTGGGGGATCTCGTGCACCTCTTTCTACCTCCCTCCATATCTTCCATCATTGCTCTACTGACTTAAGCATCGGATGATTTTCCCCAGGGAACCATCCCTGGGCCTCCTGATCCATTTCCTTTTCTCTGCAGTTCACTATTTGGTGATCATCTTCCCAGCTCAGGACAAGCGTGAGATCACGCCCCGTCAACAGTGTTTAAATATAAAGAGAGTCTAATTATCTAGGTTTATCATATGATAAATAAAGCTAATCTGCATTATGTTTTGGGTTAACATAAATACAGAACTCAGAAAAACTTTGCGGTCACTTGAGGACCGTTTGACTGGGCCTAGCGGTCTATCGCAGGGCCGCTAGAGAACTCTGGCGGTCTTACGGAGACCGTTTGGTTCCCGTAACATGCAGAACAAGGTAGGTCATGGAAGGCCAATTCTAAAGGAATATATGCATGGAAACACGCTAGAAAGGAACATAAAACATGTTGCAAGGGACATAACATCAGAGAGATGCATGGGTTGCATAAATTGAACTAGGATTGTTATCTTTGTAATTTAGGTTAGGAATTATGCATGCTGAATAACCTAATTGCATAGTGATAACAAAACATGAAATACAACGAGTATAATGCATGAAATCTCTTAAAACCAGAGGGCTTTTACTCCTATCACGTTGTTCTAGCCATCCATGAGATAACCTACCTTTGATTCGTTCCCTGGACTTTAGATTTTTGACTGGAAGTAGACCCTAGTTCTTGCATGTCCTATGCCAAACCAGTAACTTCCCGTCCCTCTATCTATCGATCCTCTTGACCTAAATCCATGAAAAATGGAGGGTAGATAGGAGATACAAAGGGGAACCGAACGTTCTAAAGAATCAACTACTAAATACCTCGATTAGGGCTTCTATTTTCCTGATCTTCACTGGGCCGTCGCACTGGTTCCTGTGCAGTCTATTGCGATCCAGCCACTTGCAGAGGCTCTAACTCTCCAACAAATGGGTCTTCTAGCACGAAAATTTGAGGTATGTTAGATAAAACTAAGAAGAACAATTTCTTCTAAAGAACCAACCTGAGTAGACGTCTCCTTACCTTCAAAATACGTGAGCCAACATTAGGGTTCGCATGAGTCAAAGTTAGGGTCTATTTATAGGATTCACCTAGGGTTTAAGGGATTAGATCGAACCTAGAGTCCTAAATTGGAGTAGAGTAAATCCCTAGAGAGTTCTAGAGAGCATTCCACGCCAGTTAGCTCAAAGATCCAAACTTTTCACGTTTTCTTCCATTCACGAAACTCGAGTTGCTTAGCGGTCATGGGAGGACCGCTAAGGTGGGTCTAGCAGTCGCGCAATAGACCGCCCGGTTTCATAAAATCCAAAAATTTTAGATTTTCGTATTATCTCCCATTTATCCCTAATTTGATGTATATATCCATTCTAAATCCGTAAATTACCTAATTTTACGTTTCTATTAATGGGCTTGGGTCTAAAAGTCTTGGAATTGAGTCTTTGGGCCTATTTAGGTTGGGCCTAGCCCTTTGGTAAATATAGGGCCTTTAAATTGATTAAATAAATCCTTAATTCTCCTTAATTATCTTTTAAGCCTTTTAAAAATGCCTAATAATTATACTTTAATCCCAAAAAATTCCTAGAAAATTCTCAGGCGTTACACCCTCCCCCACTTAAAAAGAATTTGGTCCCCAAATTCATCGTAATAAAATTTGCTAAGGAGAGTGTACTTACATTCAAATATCTCTGGAAATCTTTTGCGCATGACCACTTCGGTTTCCCATGTCACTTCGTGTGGCCAAGATTTGCTCCATTAGACTTTGACCATGGGAATAGTCTTATTCCGAAGTTGACATACTTCTTGTTCAATTATTTTGATTGGCTTTTGCTCATATGTCAAATCCTTTTTAATTTCCAGGTTGTCATAAGCTATGACATCGAATGGATCGAGGACGTACCTTTTGAGCATTGAGACGTGAAACACATCATGGACTCCAGCTAATTGAGGGGGCAAAGCTATTCGATATGCGACTACACCAACCCTTTCGAGAATTTCAAAGGGGCCAATGAATCTTGGAGTGAGTTTGCCTTTGATGTCGAATCTTCGAATACCTCGACCCGGAGAAACCTTAAGGAATACGTGGTGTAACGACCCAGAGATCCGGATAACGGTAAACTGATACCAAGAACTCGGGGAAGCCACCCAAGAGGCTGATGAGGCCCCGTAAGGGTTAGAGGTTTTGTCGAGGGGATGCATAACGAATTGGAATTACACGCGCGCAATATTAATTATAGCAACAAGTTGAACTATAAACGGAAGCAATTTAAACATCAGAGTGATAAATATATACAATAGTCCATATCCACAATTTATACAAGTCCAACTACTGAACAAGAGTCAAAAATATACAACTACTCGGGGCATACCCCGGTCAAAAGTATAGGTAAGGTAAAAGACCACTAACAACCTACTGACCAACCACAGCTGGCACTAAGTACGGCCATCAAAAGCATGGGAAGCTCCGGAAGACGGCTGAGGCTGCTCACCTGGAAAAGTAAGGGTGAGTCTCACAACCAGACTCAGTAGGGGTCACGCGGATCCCTACCTCGCCACTAAACAAAGGAAAGCAATTAAAGCATGCATTGGCAGAATTAAACAATAGTTTAGTAAAGCTGTAAAACTATCTAAACAGTTTAATAATAGCTGACTATGATGCCAATTTAATTTAAACACGAGCGTCAGGAACTAAATCTACAAATAGAATAAACCTCAACATTTCCAAGTGACAGGAGAAAGAAGGACCACCAGAAAGAGAAACCAGATGCGTCCACTAATGGCTTACACTGCGTCTCAAGTATCTACACAAGTCTGGATCGCGACAAGTGAGACACGTAACAGTACCAGAAGATAAGAACTAGTCAGGGTAACACTCATCAGTGCCAGTCCAAGCTCCCGATCACGTGTGCACACACAGGCTCAATGTCTTGAGCCAGGCCTCTAGCTAGTTTCCCCCCCCAGTAGGACGCTACTGTCAAGCAAGGGGGCCCACGGAGACTAGCTTAAAAATCGTAAACCGGGACTACCCCGCCACCTCTCCCGAGTGGGCCGACACAAGAGGTTGTCGGGCTACGACTAGTGGTTCTATCACAAGGAAAGAGAAAGTAACTCTACTGTGATCTAAAAATGAGCCATAGTTTGTAAAATAATTTAACCAGGGTGAATATGCAATAATAAAAGCATAATTGAATGAATATGCTAACAATTGAATTCTGCAGGAATTAAACGGTCAAGAAAAGGCCGCTCCAATCGTAAGCGGTCGAACCACTGGTCGCTCAATGGATCTAACCGGTTACTACTGAGCCGCGTGGCTCAATAGCACGGTCAAGGTTGAGCCTGCAATGGTCTAAGCGGTCCGACTATTGGCCGCTCAATAGGAGGAATGGTCCCCTAGGCGGTCCCACGACTGGCCATTCAATGGACTGAACGGACCGACGTTGGGCAGTGCCATCTACGCCGCCTTACTGTTTAAGGGTCCTACGCGGTCGAGGGTCGGCCGCCCTAGTCTTTGAACGGTCTCACTAAGAATCGTGCAATGGGTTAAAACGGTCTAGACGAAGACCGTGACTTCAGAACGGTCAGTGATAGGACCGTGCAATTACCGGGAATCCGAGAACGGGGTAAACCCCATGGAATCCCCTCTCGGTCGATCCAAATCGATGTGGAAATGAATTTCTAACTTAAACCTGCCTTGCCACAACCATCCTACAACATTCAATCCATCAAAAACTTAAAAACGATGGCCATGGAGTGATTTTCAAGAATTAAAACAAAAATACAATGTTCATGGATTTTCACTCTAAAATCTAGGAAAACATAAGACAATGGGCATGCATGTGGGACGGATGCGATCCTAAGGCGACGAGGAATCCATCCCCCTACCTATTGCGTGACGAAACCGTCGCTATGATGCCGAACGGACCGAGGGTAACCGCGCCTTCCCTCGCCCGCACATGCCTCCACGCTCCTCGGTTCGCCCCAATGTTGGCGTCAACGCGCTCCACGCGTCGTGAGCTTTCCAACGGTACCTCCCGCGTCTCCTGCAGTGGCCGGGTCAGGCTGCGCCCGAGAGAGAGGGAGAGAGCGATCGTGGGAGAGAGAGAGGGTGAGGGAGAGAGGAAATAAGAGAGAGGGGGGTTTCGATGGGTTAAAATTTTGATTTATTTATTATTATTTTTTTGATTTTTAACGTCAAATCACATTTTAACCCCCAAAGAAGCAAAATTAAGTATATGCCCATTTAATTTTCTAAAACCTTTAATAAATGGGATTAAATGCTAGAAATGGCCCATTAAACCCATTAAAAATTCCTGAATTCATGGATTAAAATACATTTTAATACCGATAAAGATCCGTTAAAGAACGGGCCTTACACGTGGTCCCCTTCTTGGAATTCCAGGTCGCACCTTCTATTATCAACATATGATTTTTGCCTGTCTTGAGCCATCTGGAGTCTCTCCCGAACAAGCTTTATCTTCTCGGTTGTATCCCTGATGATGTCGGGGCCGAGAAATTACCTTTCTCCTACTTCATTCCAACATATAGGTGAACGACTGCTTCTTCCATATAGTGCCTCGAACGGTGCCATTTGTATACTAGCTTGGTAGCTATTGTTGTAGGTGAATTCCACTAGAGACAAGTGGTCATGCCAACTCCCTCCAAAATCAATAGCATATGCCCTGAGCATATCTTCCACCACCTAATTTTTCCTTTCAGTTTAACCATCAGTTTGTAGATGGAATGCAGTGCTAAAGTTGAGTCAGGTCCCTAATGAATGATGTAGACCCTTCCAAAATTATGATGTGAATCGAGGGTCTCGGTCAGATATAATAGTGACAAGGACACCATGTAGTCTAACAATTTCCTTCATATATAGTGTTGCTAATACATCCACAGACCATCGACTTTTGATTGGTAGAAAATGTGCAGATTTAGTCAATCGGTCTATAATCACCCATATACCATCATGTCCACCTCTTGTCTTAGGTAAACCGTTGATGAAATCTATCTTTATACCTTTTCATTTTCACTCGGGAATATCTAAGGGATGTAGTTTCTCGGCGGGCTTTAAATGTTCCGCCTTAACTTGCTGACAAGTGAGGCAGCGAGATACAAAGCCTGCTACTTCTCTTTTCATATTAGGCCACCAAAAATTTCTTTTTAAGTCTTGATACATTCTGGTGGTACCAGGGTGAATAGCATATCTTGATTTATGAGCTTCTTCCATGATCAATTTCTTAGTGTCAGTATGATCCGGCACACAGATTCGATCTTTAAACAATAATCTTCCATCAATTGAAATGAAGAATTACAACCTTTGATCAATATTAGTCTTGATCTCCATCAATGTGGGGTCATTTTCTTGTAATTTAACTAGATCTTCAATCAGTGTAGGTTACGACCTTATATTAGCAATCATACATCCTTCCTCTTCTTTATCAAGATCAAGATTCAAACGAGCATGATCCTCGATAAGATAAGTCATACCTTTCCTGAGGCTTGCTCGAGTTGCCATTGGTCTTCTGCTAAGAGCGTCAGCTACAACATTTGCTTTGCCTGGATGATATTGTATAGTAAAGTCGAAGTCTTTGAGATACTCCAACCATCTGTGTTGTCTCATGTTTAATTCCTTTTGGGTGAAAAGGTATTTCAGACTTTTGTGATCTAAAAATATAGTGAACTTCTCCCTATAGAGGCAATGTCGTCATATTTTCAAGGCAAATATAACCGCAGCTAGTTCCAGATTATGCAGAAGGTAGTTTTCTTCATGATGCTTTAACTGCCTTGATGAATAACAAATTACTTTTCCTTTCTGCATATGAACGCATCTCAGGCCAATGCCAGATGCATCGGTATAGACTTCAAAGCCACCACCCTCAACAGGTAGTGCCAAAATAGGGGCCGTAGTAAGATGATCTTTAAGAGTTAGGAAACTTTCCTCGCAATCCTTTGACCATATAAAAGGGTTCTCCTTTCTTGTAAGTCTAGTCAAAGGGACGGCGATTTTAGAGAAATCCTTAATGAATCGTCTATACTAACCAGCCAGACCCAGAAAACTTCTAACCTCTGACACGGTCGTCGGTTGGCTTAATTCTTAACAGCTTCTATCTTAGAAGGATCGACAGTGATACCTTCCTTTGAAATAATATGGCCAAGGAAAGAGACCTTCGTTAACCAGAACTCGCACTTGCTAAGCTTTGCGTCGAGTTGATGCTCTCTTAGAGTTTGCAAGGCTATTCTTAAGTGCTCTTCGTGTTCCTCCTTAGTCTTAGAGTATATAAGAATATCATCAATGAAGATGACCACAAATCGGTCAAGATAAGGCCTGAAGACATTATTCATAAGTTGCATAAATGTTGTCGGGGCATTGGTTAATCCGAACGGCATTACCATGAAGTCATAGTTACCATATCTGCTCCAGAAAGTAGTCTTGTTTATGTCTTCATCTTTGATCTTGAGCTGATGATAACCCGACCTGAGGTCTATCTTGTAGAAATATTCCGCTCCCGAAATTTGATCAAAGAGCTCATCGATATGCGGTAATGGATATTTGTTCTTGATAGTAAGTTGATTTAGTCGCTGGTAGTTGATACATAGCCTGAGGGATCCATCCTTCTTCTTGACAAATAAAACTAGCGCACCCCAAGGGGATGTACTAGGTCAAATGAAACCCTTGTTTAATAACTCCTGAAGTTGTTTCTTCAATTCCTTGAGTTCTGTAGGGGACATCCTGTAGGGAGCTATTGAAACAGGTGCTGCTCCAGAAATGAGTTCAATGGAGAAGTTTACTTCCCTTTCGGGTGGTAAACCGGATAAATCCGATGGGAACACATCAGGAAACTCATTCACAATGGAGATGTCTTCTAAGATGATTTCCTTGGATTCAATGGTGATTACAGAAGCAAGAAAAGCTTCACATCCTTGTGAAATGAGTTTGCAAGCATGAAGAGATGAAATAATAGTAGGATGTTTCTTATACATTATGCCAAGGAAAGAAAATCATGGGAGACCTGGTTTCCAAAAAGAGATTCTCTTATTGCGACAATTTATATAGGCATCATGGTCAACAAGCCAATCTACACCTAGGATAGCATCGTAGCCTTCCATGTCAAGACATACGAGATTCACCGAGAGATTATGACCTTCTACCATTACCTCACTATCGGGGTAGTGGGTCGTAAGTTTAGTTCCAGGACCTAAGGGTGTAGTGATAGCTAGGTCCGACGGTAGAGGGACTGATGAAACTAGCAAGGTTTTCGTAAAAGCAATAGATATAAAGGAATGAGAAGCACCAGTATCAAATAACACAAATGCAGAATGGGAATAGATTTGAACAGTACCTTCCATTAACCCATCATCCTTGGGCGCTTCTTCATCATCTAGAACAGCGTTAAGACGAGCCTGTCGCTTGCGTCCACCGCTGGAAGATTGATCCATCATAAGGGGGCAATCCGGTGCGGTGCTCCCAGTTGTCACATCACAAACACACCCCTAGGCGTTTCCATCATTCTTCGACTGAGTGGCCAAACTTCTCGCAGAAAGAGCAAGTCGCCATGACTTGCTTATCTTCCTCCTTCGCCTTTTTGTTCTTGTGGTAGCCACTACCACTCCTGTTCCGGGATCTCTTATTACTATCACAGGATTTGTAAGGTTCTGTGATGCTGAACTTCTCCTTCTTTCCATACCGATCCATCTTTCGGCTAGGCTCCTCTTCTTTGCCTTTGAGTTTCTCGACCTTTTCCAAGGTCCTATCATATAGATGGGCTCGTTGGACCATCTTTGCATAGGTTTGAATATTTTGCAAGCCAAGTTGTTGAATGAAGATGGGCCGTAGCATGTCCATGAAATGATTTGCTTTGAGAAGATCTGTGCTCACTAAATGTTGAGCATATGGTGCTAGGCGAGAGAATTGTAATTTGTACTCTGCCACTGTCATCATGCCTTGAGGCAACGAAGCGAACTCCGCCACCTTCCTCTCCTAGACATGTTCGGAGAAGTACTTTGCTCGGAAGAGGGTGAGAAATCCCTCCCAAGTGTGTGGTGCGTCTTGAGGCGGGGCCGGAATAGACTTCTACCATGTACGTGCATCCTTGTTGAGTTGGAATGTGGTGAGACGAACTTTCTCTTGATCGGCACATTGCATGACCTCGAATATACGGTTCATTTCATCAATCCAGTTCTCTGCTTCATCTGGATTGGAAGAACCAGAAAATCGCGGAGGGTTTAGACTCTGGAAGTTACGGTGCAAATCACCAGCACCAGCCCTTACGCCAGCTTGGGCCATATTTTGCAAGGCCTGGGTGAGACCTGCAACAGTCTGTTGCATCCCGTCCCAGTCAACATGGTGTGCCATTGTAAGAGTACCTGAGAAGAGTAATAAATTTGTCAATTCTAATGGAATTGGTGAGGCTAATTCGTAGAGATAATTTCTAATTACTATCTCATCCCAGGTTCTACCCAATTTCTCACAAGGTTGGAAAAATTTTTCCTTAGTTCATAGGTGTGGGTCCTTAACCCTTAGACTTAGCCTATGACATGACATTTTCTTAGGAATAAGTGCATCTTTAGACCTAGGCTCTGATATCACTCTAACTATCATGTCCCGAGATTATGCAGTGGAAACAATCGGGAACATGAACAGTCGGCTAGTACGTCTCAAGCAAGCAATATAATCAGAGCGCTAACACATTCACACATAAGAAATGAATGCACAATATTTGGACAAAATCTTAGTTTTATTAAATAATGATTAAAAGTACATAAGGTTTACTCTTTGACTAACTAGACTCAATAAAAATAAAAAATTACATAGCAACTCTTGACTATCAACTAATGACAATCTAAGGCTTCGCTCCTTCTTTAATCACTCTCGGATCCATCACTTGAATAGTCTGAATCCGACCTGCTAGAATTTTTTGAAAAAGATTAGAAAAGTAGGGAATGAGCAAACATGCCCAGTAGGTATCTTTGTATCCACATAAAGTCGATCGTGGTCGGACTTTGGCGAATTTTGGCATTTTAGGAGTGGTCCGATTTAGGGTTCCGGTGCGATTTTCCCCTTCCTCTTTGCATCAATCTCAAGTAGGTTTCTCTCAGGCTAAACTTTAATTAAAGCATGTTAGTTTAATCTTTGTCGCGTCCTCTTTCTAATGATGTCTTTTTGCCCAATTTTCATGCACCATACTGTTCGTATTGGCTCTTGTAATCAAAGGTATATTAGGGTTCGTTGATTATACTTTACTACTTCTTAGGATACTATCCCCAAGATTTAAATCCAATTAAAGTATCATATGATGTTCCCCTTCAAATGCTCTTTCTAATGATACTGTTTTCCTCAAATTTTATTGAGTATATGAGCCGTATTGGTCGATTTAATCAAGGTCTATCGGAGTTCTCCTCGATTAGGGGCTCTGGTTCAGTTGCGGTCCTACCAGGGACCGTCTTTCAAGAGACGGTCATGTGATAGACCGCCTTATGGTCTAGTCTTTTCAATTAGCTTATATATATATTAAACACGTCCCAGTACCCCGACGCGTCTATGTATTTATTAATTAGCTTATTAATACGATAATTACTAACGCGCCGTGCCAACCGGACGCGTTCCTATAAATGCGCCTTACCACTCTGACTCATTCACTCTTTAATTTTAAAAAAAAGAGATATCAATGGTTTTACTGTAGCGGTCTTTCTGAGACTATCTTATGCTAGTTGCGCCCTGTATGAGACCGTTTTGTCTCTTGTTTCCATCATGAAATCGGCTCTTTTTCCAGTGTATTATGCTATGTTTATGCTATCTTTTGCACACTGTTGAGGCTAAAACATTACAAAACATGACTAAATAGGTTACTGGAATAACAAGCTCTAATTTTGATCTTTTCCATCATTTGAGAAAATGCAAAATGAATAGTACAAATCATGGTTTAACTTGTAAAAATTTTGGAACTATCCTTCAATTTTTGTTCATAGCTTGTTACCTTCTTAAGATTGTTTGAGGTTCGTGCCACTCCGGTGGTTCCGACTTACCGCTACACTCGTTTTTCGCTGATTTTGAGCCATTAATTCTTGGGCATCGAATACCTCTCCGTCGGATATTCCTTCCGCAGGACTAGGTGTTCATGTTCCGAGGCCTCCATAAGACTCTGCGAGCCTGGGATTCCCACTAGGACGCCGAGCAGGTTGTACCATAAGTCCTGGACCTATCGAAGTTCATTTTGGGGCGGAAATGAAACTCGGTTGAATTTCTACCATTTTTTGTCCATTTTCTGGTTGCGGCCATCTTATTGACCGTCTTTTGATAGCGACGGTCCTTTGTTAGACCATCTTCAGATGTTTGCGGCCATGCCCAGACCATTTTCTTCTGGGGCCCAGTCGGCTTATTTTGACACATCCTAGGTCCCAACACGTTCATGTAGAGGCGTCCGGTCTCCAAGATGCGTTCATGTTAGCCTTGCCTTGATGTGACCCATTCTGTTTGACCCACCCATGAAACGGTCCCGACTAGACCGCATAAAAATTGCGGTCCTTTTCAGATCATATCTTCATCCATTATCATGAAATTACTATTTTTCTGCAAATTTTATGTGTGTAGCCCCTCTAGCCACTCCTGGCTATTATACTTCGAGTTGGCCTATTATTAGGTTTATTTTGACACTATCTTCCTTGGAAATCATGTTCCTAGATAGCTTTTCCTTTGAATTTGATAAGCTTGCTATTTAGGAATCTATTTCCTACTTGTGCTACCTTGGCTATATGAGCTACTCTTGGAATTCGGATGCCATTAGTGAATTGTCTTGAATTATTTGATATAGGACTTTGGGTCCACTTTCACAATCAATGCTAGGATGAAACTATAAGGGTCCGGATCTGGTCCTAGGGGCGAGGCAAACCCCAGACATGTATCGGTATTATGAATGATCAGGTGTGGCATTACACCAACTATATCCAAGATTTGATCTAGACATATTTACATCTTGGGCATCTTTCTTATATGCGTGACTGGATATGATCTGATATGATTTGATATAAGGTCTGGAAGGGACAACTTGTTGACATGATATTAGTACTTGTTCTATCTCTTGTACTTGTTCTTGGCTATTACTTTTCTATCATGTTCATGCTCTTATCTTCTGTTGGTCTTAGTTAAGCCTCTTATATCTTTGCCATCCTTTTGTTATTGATTATGATTTGTCTTGCATTAGTGTTAGTTTCATTTAATTGGTTAATCACTTATAGCATTACCTGATGATATAGAATAATTCTTACTGAGCTTCTTACTCACCCAATTTTTCCCAACCTTTTTCAGGTAATATTGAAGATACGACCACAGATGGGGACGGGGATGAGTGAAAGAGTCTTCGAGTTTTGGAGGAGCTTGTCTTTTTGTTTATTTGAGTAAAGTCTTGTAATTTGAGTCTTCTATTTATAGTCAAGAGTTTTGTAAGCATTGGGTTTTTGATATTAACAAAAGTCTATATTTATTTTTGCCGCCATTATTTGGTGTTATGTCTTTTATTTTGCTCTGGATTCATGAATGAATCGCTGCCACATTCCGAGCGTGCCTTCTGCTGCTATTGGTTCGGGGCGTGATAGGAATTATGCATGATGAATAACCTAATTACGCAATGATAATAAAACATCAAATACAACGAGTACAATGCATGAAATCTCTTGAAACCAGAGGGCTTTTACTCCTATCATGTTATTCTAGCCATCTATGAGATAACCTATCTTTGATTCATTCCCTAGACTTTAGATTTTTGACTGGAAGTAGACCCTAGTTCTTGCACGTCCAATGCCAAACCAGTAACTTTCCATCCCTCTATCTCTCAATCCTCTTGACCTCAATCCATGAAAATTGGAGGGTAGATAGAAGATATGTAAGGGAACAGAAAGTTCTAAAGAATCAACTCCTAAATACCTCGATTAGGGCTTCTATTTTCCTGATCTTCACTAGGCCGTCGCACTAGTTCCTGTACAGTCTGTTGCGATCCAACGACTTGCAGAGTCTCTAACTCTCCAACAAATGGGTCTTCTAGCACGAAAATTTGAGGTGTGTTAGATAAAACTAAGGAGAACAATTTCTTCGAAAGAATCAACCTGAGTAGACGTCTCCTTACCTTCGAAATATGCGAGCCAAGATTAGAGTTCGCATGAGTCGAAGTTAGGGTCTATTTATAGGATTAACCTAGGGTTTAAGGGATTAGATTGAACCTAGAGTTCTAAATTGGAGTAGAGTTAATCCCTAGAGAGTTCTAGAGAGCATTCCACACCAGGTAGCTTCGATCTAAGGTGATTTGATCGTCAAAGATCCAAATTTTCACGTTTTCTTCCATTCACGGTACTGGGGTTGCTTAGCGGTCATCGGAGGACCACTAGGGTGTGTCTGGTTGTCGCGCGATAGACCGCCAGGCTTCTTAAAATCTGAAATTTTTAGATTTTCATATTATCTCCCATTTATCCCTAATTTGATGTATATATCCCATTCTAAATCTGTAAATTACCTAATTTTACGTTTCTATTAATGGGCTTGGGTCTAAAAGTCTTGGAATTAGGTCTTTGGGCCTATTTAGGTTGGGCCTAGCCCTTTGGTAAATATAGGGCCTTTAAATAGATTAAATAAATCCTTAATTCTCCTTAATTATCTTTTAAGCCTTATAAAAATGCCTAATAATTATACTTTAATCTTGAAAAATTTTTAGAAAATTCTCGGGCGTTACAAATGATAAAGGATGCAATCAAATATTTAAATTTTGGTACCGAAACATGGCAAAATTGTGAGAGCTTTCCCTTGACATTGACCTCCCGTGCCTATCCACAGCATCGAATGGAAATCAGAGGACTACTAATGCAATCACGAAATACTTGAAATAACCAACAATAAAGAGAGACCTTGTAAACTGATGTACCTAAAGGATTGTACTTGAGAATAAAGGAATGTTAAACAAAAGAAAAGAATTATACTAGAAGAAAAAATGTTCATTTAAGAAAGCTGTGTTGCAAGGATCCTTCGGACAAATATAAATATATACACAATAGCTCAAGACCACGACTAAATTATCCTCCACGATGGATATAGTTAAAAAGGGAATAAGTCAAACACAATGGCAGTTGGCAATAAAAGAAAGAAAAATATTTTTACTGGCACAAAAATCCGACTAGGACAGCCATGATTAGCAAGACAAAGAGCTACAAGGAATTTGAAATGGTAAACAGAGAAGGTCCAAAGAATATAGAACAAACTTCTGAGTGCCCATTTCCTCACCACCATCATCCAACACAAAAACTTCACCATGCTCAAACGTGGACAACCAGTCTAACTCCTACTCAAAAAGCTCACAGGTGTGGGTGAAGAACTCCTCATTATACTCATGTTTTATCTTTTATCTCCATTCATTGTGGGATAATTCTAAGAAAGACAATGATAAAATAGCACAAAAAGTATTTTCACAAAGCCATTTAAGAACTTGCATGTTCTTACATCTTTTATACTCAGATCATCAGTTCCCATACTATTGAAAAAAAATCTAAGGTCCAAGGCAAAATGTTGGCTCAATTTTTTTAATTTTCCAAAAGCATAATCACTCGTTCTTCAAGAAAACATATAAAATTGCCATTGAAGAATAAACAACCATTACACTTGAAAATTTTGGATATTTTCAGATCCACACAATAAATGCAAATAGTACGCATTCAAAAGTTTGAATTCGGATCCATATAGTAAACAGAAACAATTATATTATAGCTTGGGGTCGACCTTCCTAAACACCTTCTCCAGGGAACTGACTCCCAGAAGTGGGGACAAGCCTCCCTCATCTCCAATTTAGGTATGTCCCAGTGCTATATTATTTTGAGTTGCATGTGCCCTTTTATGATAACATGAGAACCATATATAAATAAAAAATAGACCACACAAAAGATGGTCCTATTTCCTGGGAGGTTCACAACTGAAGAGTTCAAAATAGCCTACATATTATCAAAACAGTCCACAACTGAAGAGTGAATTCTCCAAAACTCTAAGAGACACTATCTAGTAATGTGAGAATTCTTAGTAGAATAATGTGATAAATAAAATAGTCCACAAGTGAAGAGTTCAAAACAGCCTATAAATTTTCAAAGTCATGGTGGTTCGCATACTTTTCATTATATGCCTTCACCTTGTTCATCACTACAGAGTTTACAATCTGCAGATCATTCAAAAATGAAAAACTTAGTAACAGGTGGTGACGTTGATAAGCTATTGCACATTCTCTTTACATTGCTCTTGTTTGATTTTAGAACTAAACAAATACAAATCAGGAGTTGATGACTTAACAAAATATATTCATTGCAGGTTCAATGCAAATATATGTTGACAATGGAGGATCCGTTTCTGGTGCATTTAGTTATATCATACCTTTACATTTGAATCAATCCTGCAGTGATGCCCAATGACAGATCGCTTCACATTGCATTTGTCGCCCAATAGTGAACCTTCTGCAATCATGCAATGTTACATGGAGAATGGATATTTATCCGAGGGTAGAAATATGTGTGTCCTACGATCATGCCCCAATGTAATTGAAGCTAGCAGAGTTACATGGAGACTCCAAAGCAGAGGCATCCATGGTGGGCACGAAAGATATATAAAAGAAGGCGCATCAGCTCATCGCAGCAATTAATTAATTAGCACACGTAGACTACTGTCAGTGTACATCATTTTTCTCTAGAGATCTAAACAACAAAAACAAGTGCAGAATCAAGGTGACAAAAGAGCCCATATTGTCTCAATCGCCCGGTTGACCAGAAAAAAAATGTGGATCAACTTGGATGCCTGCAAGTTATGTCATCGTTGAAACCTTGACACCTAAGAAAGCTCTTATCAATGCATGAAATTGGCCATATGATTCCATGAAAAAGGCTCTAGTTTTCACCACATATATAGCAAGCTAGACAGTGTTGCAGGCCTCTAAGTATAGCCTCTCTTTTTTTCTGAATGAATACAACATCATCAACAGAGTGCATAAATCATCGCATCTACTCTCATATGTAGGATCTCCTTATTAATTCATTTATGCTTCTCGTCTTAACACTTGCAACACCCTATTTATGTGATAAATAGACGTTCTTCTTTAGTAGTAAATTTCCCACGTATTTTTAAAAATGTCAGAATAAGTCGTATATGCCTACATTTTTTGCAAACGTAGGTAAAATTCATGACTATAGGCCTCATTTCTTGTAGTGTCTACTCTTGAATGAATTCTTAGTTTGTTTACCTTGGGTGCATGCATCACATATTTTATTATTCTTTTTTAAAGTAATTTTAGGAAGACCCTTTACCTTGCTAAATTTCACCAGTTTATGTAAGACATTATAACTAACATGTCCTAACCTACGATACCAGAGCCAAGCTAAGTCATCTTTATTGACAGCAAGACAAAGATTCTTATTTGCTGGATCATCTAAGTCTACTATGTACACATTATTGACTCTCTTACCACTAAATTTGACTGAATCTGAGTTTGGTTCCCAGATCTTGCATTCGAGAGAATCAAACACAACGTTGTGTCCTTTGTCACACTATTGACTTATACTCAATAGATTAAACTCTAAGCCTTCTACCAACAAGACGTTTTCTATGCAGTTGGATGGATCCTTACCTACTTTACATGTGCCGATTATTCTCCCTTTGTTGTGCCCTCTAAATGTGACATGTGCAGCATCTTTTTCAACAAGCAGATAAAATTTTGCTTTATCTCCTGTCATGTGCCTTGAACAGCCGCTGTCCAGGTACCATCTGTTGTGTATGGCTGCAAGGCATTCCTGCAAAATAATTTAATCCAGAGATTTTGGAACCCAAACACATTCGGGTCCGACCATACCATTCAATTCAGCTAAGCAGGATATAAGTTATTTTGGAATCCAAACTTGTTTTGTATATGTGGGAGTAATGTTTTCTTTGAAATTATCTTTTGCACTTCTTCCTTCATTCAATGTATGATGTTTCACATGTCTTGGATCGTGGAACGAATGAAAATCATTTGAAAAGGATTGAATTTTCCTCCACTGATAGACCCAGGGTGCATTGAGAGTGTTGATGGTGTTTGTGAAGCAGGGTCGACCTGGTCTAGTATGGTTCTGAACAGGGCGGCTCCTGTTTGAAGGCTGCGTCGACCTTTCACCTAGATGGCGTTGACCCGACCACCAATAGTCACATGAAGTCTGACTCGTTGTTCTAGGGTGCATCAACCTTCCCATGTAGGTGCGTCGACCTGACCAGGGTTTTTCTACCCAATAACAGTTTTTGTCAATATGCTGCGTCGATGTAAGGCCCCAGAATTTTATAAATTATTTTTGGTATATTTGATTATTTTCTGAGAATTTTAAAGACCCAAAATAGATAAATAAATGAATATTAGATTAAATAAGTCATTATAAGGCCCAATTATGTTAAATAATTAACCTAGCCTATTTAAATAAAATCCAAAAGGTTTAAGGACCAAACCCATTAAGTTTGGCCCATATTCTAGAAGGTTATTTAACATATTTACATATTTTAAGGATAAAATACCATTTTTATGCATAATAATATGGATAATTAACAAAAGAGTTTGATTTACGTTGAACTCTATGCACATTGGATGTAGCGGTCTATCGTGCGATCGCCACAGCCATGTAACGCACCAGTCTTGATGCGTTACATCTTGTCAGTTCCGTGAATGGAAGAACGAGCAAAAAGAGTGGAACTTTGGGATCCTATCTGCAGGAGATCAACTTGGGAGAGCTTATAACATTACTAAGGACTCTTAGGGATTAGGTTCTGGCAAATTAAGGACTCTAGAATCGATCTAATCCTCAAAACCCTAGCCAAAACCCTATAAATAGGACCTAGTTCTGAACTAAGTGACCCTTACTTTTGGCTCGTGAAGAAACAAGGTAAGGAGTCATAATTTTGAGTAAGTTCTTTAGAAGATTTTACTTAGTATACTTTAGACTAATAGTTCTCCAAATTTCGTGCTAGGAGATCAACCAACCAAGGAGATAGAAGCTTCCAAAGTCGTTGATTCAATCATAGCAACCCAGGAAACTGAACGTAAGACCCCTAAAGATCAAGAGATTAGGACATCTAAACTAGGTATATAGAGTTCAGTCCTTTAGAACTTTTTATTCACCTCAGTTTCAGCTTCTTACCCTCAAAATTTCACGTCCTTAGGTCAAGAGATTGGAGAGATAGAGCGACGTGAAGTTACTGAAAAACCTCAGGAAGGGAAGAACTAGGGTGTGTCTTGCAGTCCCAAATTGGAAGCTTAAAGACTAGTTAAGAGGTAGGTCATCTCATGATTGGTAAAAATATCTTGTTAGGGATAAAAGCCCTCTGATTGTGATTGATTTCATGCATGATATATCATAAATTTCATATTTTAATAGTTCTATACATTCAAGCATCTCTTAGCCCTAAATGGAAAATAAAAGATATTATTTTGTCTATTCACTAAAACCCATGCATATAGGTGGCCTATACTTCGTTTATCATGTCTAGAATAGTTGTAGTATTTTGATTTCCAGACATATTATATTTTCATAAACCTTTACTTTATTTTACTACCAGGAGACGATTTGACGCATCATGGTAAGACCGTCACAATGATCTAACGGCCTTACGATAAGCCGTCACAACCTCTGATGTATCCTAATTACTTTGTGGTCTCTGACGCATCTTAATAGGAGTGTTACACTACTATAACGGCCCTACGATAAACCGTCACAAGACTGTAACGCGCCTATCGTAGACCGTCAGACACTGTGTTCTATCAGCCCAAGACGGAATGATAACCAGTTAAAGTTTACCTATAAATAAGTTTAGATAGCTAAGTTTGGACCTGTTATCATGACACTAAGTTTAGTTACTGATTTATAATCGAAAGTGCATGATTAAGGTGTCTTAAGTTATTTTAAGTTATGTTAATTTCATGTGCCAAAATTGTATAGTTTTGTATCTAAATCATGGTTTTCAAAGATGTATTGACGGAGTTTATCTTGGTTTCACGTTGCTACACATTCTCTCTCTATCTATAGAGTCATTTCTTTAAGTACATAGCACATATTCTGGTATGTTGTCCATTAGTTTAGACTTTGCACTATAGGAACATTATTCTTGGACATGAGGACCTCTCTATTGGATATTCCTTCTAACAGACTAGGAAATCTTGTTTCAAGGCCTCCGTAATTCTCTGCGAGCCTGGGATTCCCACTTGGACGCCGAGTTGGTTGTACCATTAAAACCTAATTGATTAGAAAGCACTATCGATGTTTTTTAGTTCTAGCAATGTAACGGACCTATATTGGACCGTCAGACCCATGTAACAGCCCAATATACAACCGTCACATTTAGGTGAGTCCAATTACCGTTTTTGGATTCAATCTTTCTAACGGATCAAGGCTCGACCGTCACGTCAACGTAACGGTCCAGTACAAGACCGTCACATTGAATTGAGTCTATTTTATTCTTTCAGGATTCAGACCATTGTAACGGTCCAACACTGGAGCGTCACATGAGTGTAACGGCCCAGTACTTGATCGTCACAATGCTTGAGCTAGTTAACCCGAGGTTTGACCCAAGGGTTGATATTCTAAAGTTCCTAGATGGCTTGATAATGGTCTAGGACTTATCATATTGATCAAGAAACTTAATATAATGAATGGAAGTTAAAGAAATGTACCGTTATGCTGCCGATTTATTTCCATAAGCATAACATTGTCTTAATTCATTCTTGATCTTTCATATTCTAAAATTGAAGCATTCATTCAATTAAATTATTGTTATCATGAACTTGTTGAACTTATTACATTCGTGGTCATACGTTATTGATACACTCATGGAAGTAGCTTGATTTATACGTGAAGATACAGTTCGGCCGCTGATTGTGTCCAAGGGCTCTATGCTAGTCCCCTCGACTGATTGTCAGAAACATACTATTATAAAACATGGGATATGATACTACTGGCATCGCATTACGCTGGGAGTATTTTCTTTATAAATAAGTGAAATCCATGAGCACTCGTGAAAATCTAGTGAATTGTTACATGATTGACGTTCTCGTGCGTAACCTTTATGGTTATGAAAGTGAAAAATGAAAGTGCATTCTCGTTACATTCTTATTCGTGAAAGGCCATGCTATGTTCTTGATCATACTTGTTACATTCTTGCTAGTTCATACTTGCTCTCATCGTATCTTACATGATTGTCTTGTTACTTTGATTTGATCGCATGACTTATCGCATTCGCATGATTTTACCTTATATTCTTTAGAGCTAAAATGCTAATTACTTTAATAGTGCTAATCATGTTGATGCGAAGATACCTATTGGGCAAGTGTGCTCATTACCCATTTCCAATCTTTTCAGGAAATGAAAGTGATTCGAATTCGGATTCGGGTTATACAAGTAGCGGGTCCGAGAGCGAATGAAAGTGTTGTCAAGATGAGAGTGAAGACTTAGGAAAGTCTATATTGTTTAGATTGAGTCTATGTAATTTTCCTATTTCTTGAGTTTGATAGATTGAAAGAAGTTATTGTATTTGAATATTGATTATCAAAGAAATAAGTTGGAGATTTGATTAAAATATTATGCAATTACATTTATGTGTGTGATTGTCTTGCACTCTGATCACTCTTGCTTGAAAGAGGCTTACCATGCCGGTTGTTCATGTTTTCCCCGAGCGAGTCTTCCGCTGTCAATAAAGGCTCGGGGCGTGACAGTTAAGTTGGTATCAGAGCCTAAGTCTTAGGACTTAGGGAAAAGAGTCATGTCCTAGGATAAGTCCAAGATTTAAGGACCCCTACCTATGATTTAAGGAAGAAATTTTCTTACCCATGCGAGGATTGGGTAGAGCCCGGGATGAGATAGTCATATAAAAATTATCTTAGGATAAATCTTCCCAACTTTAAATAGCTAAAATGTCCATGATTCTCAGGTATCTTGATTCTCAATGACTCATCGTATAAACTGGGACGAGATGCAGCAAACTGTTACGGGACTTACCCAAGCCCTACAGACAGTGGCCCAAGCTGGTGGAAGGGCTGGCGCGGGTAACTTGCACGGCAATTTCCAAGGTTTCAATCCTCTACGATTCTCTGGATGTTCTAACCCGGATGAAGCGGAAAATTGGATTGACGAAATGAATCGAATTTTCGATGTCATGCAATGCACTGACCAGGAGAAGGTTCGACTTGCCACGTTCCAACTCAACAAGGATGATGGTACATGGTGGAAATCCATTCCAACGCCACCTGCAGACGCACCTCATACATGGGAGGGTTTTCTTACCCTATTCCGTGCCAAGTACTTTTCCGAGCATGTAAAGGAGAGAAAGGCTATGGAATTTACCTCCTTAAAATAAGGCGTGATGTCTGTGGCAGAATATGAATTACAATTCTCTCGACTAGCACCTTATGCTCCTCACTTGGTAAGCACAGATTTATTGAAAGCCAACCAATTTATGGATGATTTAAGGACCGGATTTATCCAACAACTTGGAACCCAGAATATCCGCACCTATACCCAGATGGTACAAAGAGCACATCTATGTGAAAGAACCATAGAGAAGGTGGAGAGGCTCCGAGGAGAGAGGTCAAGCCGAAAACATGATAGGCAAGAAGAGAAAGAAGTGGATGAGGATGAAAATCGTCACATTAAGAGGTTCCGTAATGGGAACGGTAATGGAAAAAGAAATGGAAAAAGAAATGAAAATGGAAATGGAAAGAATAAAGAAGAGAAGGAGCGAACTGTGGCACCTTGCTCATTTTGTGAAAAGTTTGGGCACTCGGCAGAACAATGTTGCAAGTGTCTCGGCACTTGTCTCAAATGTGGAAGCCGGGAACATCGCTTGCCCCTATGTCCTTTCATCAACGGATAATCATCAAGGGATAACAATGGACGCGGGAAGCGAGGTCGATTAAATGCCATTCTAGACGAGGGAGGTGAGATGATAAAAGGTACTCTCTTAACCCATTCGCCTTACGTTAATTCTTAATACATTAAAATACGTACACTCTCCACACACAAAAAACTCATATATTGAATTTGGAGACCAAATTCTCTTAAGTCGGGGAGGGTGTAAGGCCCTAGAATTTTATTAATTATTTTTGGTATATTTAATTATTTTCTGGGAATTTTAAAGACCCAAAATGGATTAATAAATGAATATTAGATTAAATAAGTCATTATAAGGCCCAATTATGTTAAATAATTAACCTAGCCTAATTAAATAAAAGCTAAAAGGTTTAAGGACCAAGCCTATTAAGTTTGGCCCATATTCTAGAAGGTTATTTAGCCTATTTACATATTTTAAGGATAAAATATCATTTTTATGGATAATAATATAGATAATTAACAAAAGAGTTTGATTTATGTTGAGCTCTGTGCACGTTGGATGTAGCGGTCTATCGTGCGACCGCCACAGTCATGTAACACACCAGTCTTGATGCGTTACATCTTGTCAGTTCCGTGAATGGAAGAACGAGCAAAAAGACTGGAACTTTGGGATCCTATCTGTAGGAGATCAACTTGGGAGAACTTATAACATTACTAAGGACTCTTAGGGATTAGGTCTTGGCAAATTAAGGACTCTAGAATCGATCTAATCCTCAAAACCCTAGCTAAAACCCTATAAATAGGACCTAGTTCTGAACTGAGCGACCCTTACTTTTGGCTCGTGAAGAAACAAGGTAAGGAGTCATAATTTCGGGTAAGTTCTTTAGAAGATTTTGCTTAGTATACTTTAGACTAATAGTTCTCCAAATTTCGTACTAGGAGATCAACCAACCAAGGAGATAGAAGCTTCCAAAGTCATTGATTCAGTCATAGCAACCTAGGAAACTGAACATAAGACCCCTGAAGATCAAGAGATTAGGACATCTAAACGAGGTAATTAGAGTTCAGTCCTTTAGAACTTTTTGTTCATTTCAGTTTCAGCTTCTTACCCTCAAAATTTCACGTCATTAGGTCAAGAGATTGGAGAGATAGAGCGATGTGAAGTTGCTGAAAAACCTCAGGAAGGGAAGAACTAGGGCATGTCTTGCAGTCCCAAATTGGAAGCTTAAAGACTAGTTAAGAGGTAGGTCATCTCATGATTGACAAAATATCTTGTTAGGGATAAAAGCCCTCTGATTGTGATTGATTTCATGTATGATAGATCATAAATTTCATGTTTTAATAGTTCTATACATTCATGCATCTCTTAGCCCTAAATGGAAAATAAAAGATATTATCTTGTCTATTCACTAAAAGCCATGCATATAGTTGGCCTATACTTCGTTTATCATGTCTAGAACAGTTGTAGTATTTTGATTTCCAGGCATATTATGTTTTCATAAACCTTTACTTTATTTTACTGCCAGGAGACGATCTGACGCATCAAGGTAAGACCGTCACAATGATCTAACGGCCTTATGATAAGCCGTCACAATCTCTGCTGTATCTTAATTACTTTGTGGTCTCTGACGCATCTTAATAGGAGCATTACACTATTGTAACGGCCCTACGATAAATCGTCACAAAACTGTAACGCGCCTATCGTAGACCGTCAGACACTGTGTTCTGTCAGCCCGAGAATGAATGATAACCAGTTAAAGTTTACCTATAAATAAGCTTAGATAGCTAAGTTTGGACCTGTTATCATGACACTAAGTTTAGTTACTGATTCATAATCGAAAGTGCATGATTAAGGTGTCTTACGTTATTTTAAGTTATGTTAATTTCATATGCCAAAATTCTATAGTTTTGTATCTAAATCATAGTTTTCAAAGATGTATTGACGGAGTTTGTCTTGATTTCACGTTGCTACACATTCTCTCTCTATCTATAGAGTCATTTCTTTAAGTACATGGCACATATTCCGGTATGTTGTCTATTAGTTTACACTTTGCACTATAGGAACATTATTCTTAGACATGAGGACCTCTCTATTGGATATTCCTTCTAACAGACTAGGAAATCTTGTTTCAAGGCCTCTGTAATTCTCTGCGAGCCTGGGATTCCCACTAGGACGCCGAGTTGGTTGTACCATTAAAACCTAATTGATTAGAAAGCACTATCGATATTTTCTGGTTCTAGCAATGTAACGGACCTATATTGGACCGTCAGACCCATGTAACGGCCCAATATACAACCGTCACATTTAGCTGAGTCCAATTACTGTTTCTGGATTCAGTCTTTCTAACGGATCAAGGCTCAACCGTCACGTCAACATAACGGCTCAGTACAAGACTGTCACATTGAATTGAGTCTATTTTCTTCTTTCGGGAGTCAGACCATTGTAACGGCCCAACACTGGAGCGTCACATGAGTGTAATGGCCCAATACTTGACCGTCACAATGCTTGAGCTAGTTAACCCAAGGTTTGACCCAAGGGTTGATATTCTAAAGTTTCTAGATGGCTTGATAATGATCTAGGACTTATCATATTTATCAAGAAACTTAATATAATGAATGGAAGTTAAAGAAATGTTCCGTTATGCTGCCGATTTGTTTCCCTAAGCATAACATTGTCTTAATTCATTCTTGATCTCTCATATTCTAAAATTGAAGCATTCATCCAATTGAATTATTATTATCATGAACTTGTTGAACTTATTACATTCGTGGTCATACGTTATTGATACACTCATAGAAGTAGCTTGATTTATACGTGAAGATGCAGTTCAGGCGCTGATTGTGTCCAAGGGCTCTATGCTAGTCCCCTCGGCTGATTGCCAGAAACATACTATTTTAAACCATGGGGTATGATGCTACTGGCGTCGCATTATGCTGGGAGTACTTTCATTATAAATAAGTGAAATCCATGAGCACTCGTGAAAATCTAGTGAATTGCTACATGATTAACGTTCTCGTGCGTAACCTTTGTGGTTATGAAAGTGAAAAGTGAAAGTGCATTCTCGTTACATTATTGTTCGTGAAAGGCCATGCTATATTCTTGATCATACTTGTTACATTCTTGCTAGTTCATACTTGCTCTCATCCTATCTTACATGATCGTCTTATTACTTTGATTTGATCGCATGACTTATCGCATTCGCATGATTTTACCTTATATTCTTTAGTGCTAAAATGCTAATTACTTTAATAGTGCTAATCACGTTGATGCGAAGATACCTACTGGGCAAGTGTGCTTATTACCTATTTCCAATCTTTTTAGGAAATGAAAGTGATTCGAATTCAGATTCGGGTTATACAAGTAGCAGGTCCGAGAGCGAATGAAAGTGTTGTCAAGATGAGAGTGAAGACTTAGGAAAGTCTATATTATTTAGATCTAGTCTATGTAATTTTCCTATTTCTTGAGTTTGATAGATTGAAAGAAGTTATTGTATTTGAATATTGATTATCAAAGAAATAAGTTGGAGATTTGATTAAAATATTGTGCAATTATATTTGTGTGTGTGATTGTCTTGCGCTCTGATCATTCTTGCTTGCAAGAGGCTTACCATGCCGGCTGTTCATGTTTTCTCCGAGCGAGTCTTCCGCTGTGAATAAAGGCTCGGGGCGTGACAGTCGACCTCCTGTAAAAGGTGCGTCGACCTGACCTAACGGTTTCTGTCACTATGCTGCATTGACCTCCTGTAAAAGGTGCGTCGACGTATCCGTGGTTGGTTGTGCTTTGTGTTACCACTAGGTGATGTGTATGTCGACTCTTTAGGAATTTTTTGTTGGCTTTGTTTTTATGAGGAGTCGACCTTCCCTTTACCGTTGTCCAGTTTATTCCATTCTTCTTTGGAGTTTTTCTGCTTTTCAGTTTGAGGTGTTGTATTTTTAGTAGCCTTGCTATTTGAAGTGGAAGGTGCATAGTCTAAAGCAGAGACAAATGTGATGGTTTTCAACCCAATTTCCTTTTTCTTGGTTGGTTCATACCCTAGACCCTCTTTATTAAAACTCATCTTAGTTCCTAGAAGGGCATCTAGGTTTTCTCTTCCACTCACAAACTTTTCTAATGAATTTTGTTTGTCTTCATTTTCCTTCCTAAGATTTTCAATTTCTTCTAGGAGCTCCTCATTTGCTCCTTTAATGGCATCATATTTCTCAACAGCCAATTTTCACTCCTCTTCATATTTTTGCATTTGCATTTTTAGCTCATCAATGATGTTTTTCAAGCATTCATTTTCATCCTACCATTCTTTTAATTCAAACTCATCATTTTGAAGCTGATCTACCATCTTTTTTAGGTTAACAATTTCTGCTTCTAAGCAAGCATTCTTGTCTCTCATAGTTGTGTCATGAACTATGGTCTTTATCTTTTTCTTTAATGCTTTGTTTTCTTTTCAAAAATCATCACATTTATCCAATAATTCAGAGTAAGCCTCTTCCCAATCACTAATAGTAAAATGCTCAAAAGAAGGGGATACCTCATCATCTTCTTGGCTTCCCTTGGCCATGAGACAAATTCTTCCTTTGCTTTCCTCAGCTGAGCTTTCATGTTCTTCTTCTTCCTCTTCATCGCTCCAAGTGCTCACCATCGCCTTGGGCTTCTTTCCTTTCCATTTGGGGTTCACTTTCTTCATTGCTTCTAGGCATTCAGACTTGACATGCCCTGGTTTCCTACAATTATAGCACACAATTTTCTCAGTCTTTTTAGTAATAGAGGGTTTAAACATTGGAGTTTTGCTTACCTGAGATCTTCTCTTCTTGAATCCCTTACCTTCCATCCGAAGAAATTTTTTGAATTTTCTTGTGAGCATAGCAAACTCACCAGTTTCCTCTTCTGTGCTCGAACCTTCACTGTCATCTGAAGATGTTTGACTGCTAGGACTTGCCTTCAGTGCCACCAGCTTCTTCTTCTTAACTTCCTCTTCTTTTCCTTTTAGATTTAACTCATATGTCATCAGAGAGCCTATGAGTTCGTCAACTGTCATGGTTGGCAAGTGGCGGGAGTCTTCAATAATAGTTGCTTTCATGTGCCATACCGTGGTCAGAGATATGAGTATCTTCCTTACAAGCTCCTGTTCAGAATAACTTTTGCCAAGACTTTTCAAATTATTAGTAAGTTGAGTCAATCTAGTGTACATTTTAGAAATTGACTCATCAATTTTTATCCGAAACATTTCATAATATGAGATTAACATGTTTGCTTTAGTCTCTCTTGCCTCAGAGGTACCTTCATAGATTACCTCCAATCTGTCCCACATCTCCTTGGCAGTGGCACAGGAAACTCTTGAAAATTCCATAGGATGAAGTGCGCAATGCATAATGTTCATTGCTCCCCAGTTTAGTGTTGATTTTATGATATGCTCCCTTGTCCAAGCTTCTTCATTCTCCGGAAGCTCTTATGGTCCTCGGTTGACAACCCTCCATATTTCATGATCCTAGGCTCGCAGGAAAACCTGCATACGATTCTTCCAGTAAGAATAATTTGAACCATCAAAAAATGGAGATCGATTAACAGTGTCCCTCTGCCAGGAACTCTTTTCCGGCCATTCCACCTATTAAATCGTTGGATCACATAGTGAGAGAACCCGCTCTAATACCACTTGTTGGATATGGAACGACTGATCTAGAAGGGGGGGTTGAATAGATTTGCCCCCTTTTTAAGCAAACTAGACAAGTAACTAAAAGATGTAATGAAATATGCTATAATTTCTGACAAATGTTGAACTAGCAAGTCGGTCTTGAGCAATCATCTATCACCAGAGAACATAAAATGAACAAAATAGCAGCAACCACAAGATGAGATGCAGTTTATAGGTGGTTCGGTCCTCAATTTTGAGGCCTACGTCCACCCCTCATTCAAACGAGTGAGCCTTTACTAAGTGCCACACATACACCTGGGAAAGAACTTCCCAAACACCGTTGATTCCACAGCTTCTTACAGAAAGACTTCTCTCTACGCACAGCTGACAAATAGCTAATGGGCACACCGGGCCTAATCACACGGATCCTAGACTAACTCTAAGTCCGTCTTCCTACACATAGGGTAGGGATAGTTCAGAATATTTATGGTCACAAAACTCGAAGAAAGACATGTCTAAAAAGAATAAAAACAAACAGAGAATGTCAAGCTATGATCTAAAGAGGTTGCCCTGTCTTGAAATGTGTCTATGTTGGACTCCAGAATTGAAACCTCAACTTCAAGGTGCTTTGCTGAATACTAGATGAAGCTTCCTCTTCTGCACTGATGGCTGGAGATAGATTAAGATGCAGTTCTTCGAGCCTTCAGCTTCTAGAGGATGGAGATGCTTGGATTGCAACATCGTATCAACTTTGATTCAGACTGAACGTCGGATCTCCTCAACGTGATCAGCAGACTAGGAACCTGAAGAATTTCAAGGACCGCTCTCCCTCTTCTCTCAGAACTTTTTATATGCACTGCATGGGGAAGAGCTCTCATTGCTCAATTTTCTTCTACTTTTCTCTGTGTCTGTGACGACCCGGATCTCGGATATCGGATATACCCGATAGGACTACCGAGCAGACCCGATACCACTTGGAACCCGTGAAGCCTCCCAAGAGCGGTAAAGCTCCGAAGGGAAAAAGGAATGTCGTGTAGTACATTGAAGCCACAGAAATATAACAGTAAGTAATTAAATTTCATTAGATCAAGTTGCTAAAGTAGCAGAAATAAAATTACTTTTTAATTAACAGTTACAAATTACAATTATACCAAAGTCTAGTCCAAAGGAAAGACAAGCATAGTACAGTCCAATGGAAAGAAGACGTACCCTGAGGTCGGGGGAAGCCCGACGTAGGTACCGCTGGGAACTACGAACGCGTCACACCAGGCATCTCGGAAGCAGAAGACGCCACCCACCTGAAAAGCAGGGGTAAGCCTTGTGTCACTGGCCCAGTAGGGGTCACACGGATCCCCACTGAAAAACAACGCAATAACACGCTAAAATAGTAGGTAGACAACAGGAGTAGTAAAGTAGGAAAACTAAACTACAAAGCTGTAAAAGAAAACCGGAATGGAAGGAGTAGAGCAGCTAAAAGAAAAGGGAAAAGAAGCCGTACCTGAACGAAAACACGGCTGCCGAACTAACCTCGGCCTCCCAAACTACTCTGAGCAGCAACAGAATGGCAGACCCAGATCTCACAGAGTCAGGCGTCACCGATCCGTCGACAACCTCAGGGCCTACTAAAGCAGACAAAATCCTAGACAGACAAGACAGATCCAAGCACACACGACTTGATTGTCATGCACGCTCTTCTAGACACGACCACAGACATGACTGGAACGTCGTGTACACGACACAACACTGACCTCGGGTAAGACCATGAGAAGGCTAACTCGGAAAGGTCACGACGTTCGAGAAACACGAGAGTCACGTGTCACGTGCCGGAAGCACCCCCCTCACTAGAAGAACAGCCAGCTGCGTCCACTGACGTCTTATGCGGTGCCTACAAGTGTCTCGTCTGCGCTGCCGCCTGAAGCACGACAGAGTCTAAGACACGCTCAGAACCAGAATAGGAACTACAGTAGCGAGTGACTAGACAGGGTAACGCCCGTCGGCGTCAGTCCAAGCCCCTAACCACGTGTGCACACACAAGCTCAATGTCTTGAGCCAGGCCTCTAGCTAGTTTTCTCCCCCAGCAGAGCGCTACTGCAAGGCAAGGGAGCCCACGGAAACTAGCCTAAAAATCGTATCTCGAGAACTACCGTACCACCACTCCCAGGTGGGCCAACACTGGAACGTATCGACATGCTACGACTAGTGGAGGCTCACTAGACACAGAACTCTGAAATAGAAGTGTTGTATTACAGACATGCGAGGAAGCACTATCGTACGTACTATGAAGCACAGGACACGAGGTAGCACACCAGACTGCCACCGGACTCAGGGCAGGGCAACTAGACCTGAAAACACAACGATCCTTGAGTCTCACGACTCGGAGTGAAGATCATCGCGCATAGCGGAACAAGCCACCAATCGGTCTAATCCTAAGCCACAGAAATGACACATCCGTATAAAACGACACACGGAGACCTGAGGGATCACCAAGACCCTCAACACACCTGGACAGGCAAACCGAGATAAGATGATACCTCAAGGCGTCCAAAACCATGTCTCGGGCTGGACAGAGCCACTGAGACACACAAAAGGTTACCTGTCAACCACTGGGCCACCCTGGGTTGACCGGAACTAGACAATGATGATTCTACAGTAGGAAAGAGAATCCTACTTCAAGCAAGAAGACTTCTGGCTACCATCTAATGTAGTCTTAGCCCTCATAGGATGTCAAGAGACATCCACGGGATAGTGGGCAGGCCACAAGGTCAAGCCAAGACACACGGAAAGTGAAACGACGGGAAACGACACTCTGGGCATAAGCGATCCATCACTCAACTGCTAGGGAAACCAAGCAGTCAAGGAGGAAGCCGCTACGCGCATAGAGACGAAGATAATGATGGTCAGGGGTAGAGCCACGAGGCGACTGTAGCAGTCAAGGATAAACCACTAGACTCAATCAACTCCAGCTGACCTGCCCAACGAACCACCAAGCGATCTGTAGAAGATCCGCGACACGGACTAACTAACCATCCTATGACACACACACACACACAGACGGACACGGATCAGGCCATCACGGCCAACAGACAAGACGACGGACTCAACTAGTTGTGCTGTCACACAGGGACCGCTCAACAGGATGAACGGTCTGGACAGGACCACTCAACCAAACAGGGATGGGCGGTCACAAGGGGACCACTCAAAGAGATGAACGGTCCGAACTGGACCACTCAACCAAACAGACCAAAAACACTAACGGGGGATGGGCGGTTAGGGCTGGACCGCCCATGGCGTTGAGCGGTTAATGGATAGCCACTCAAGCCAACCGACCTACTACAGTGTCGGTCAGAGCGGTTTTGACCATGCTGCTCAACGTGACCGACATAAAACTGTTGACCAGAGAGGTCAACGGGGATAAACGGTCCAAATCTAACCACTCAACCCAAAGGGAAGATGAACAGTCTAGGATGGACCACTCAAGGGGGATATGTGGTCTATCGAACGACCACTCAACCTCAACCCGGGACAGGATGAAAGGTCCAAAGCCAGCCGCTCATACCATGAACGGTCTCTGGTTCGATCTTTCAAGCGTCACGGCGAGCAACTCATGGGATCGGCCCGACGGATGCCTTTCCACGCCCCGTTCGTTTAGAGATGAAGGGGATACAGCCATGGACCCACTGGCAATCACATAGACTCCGACCGGAGTCAAAACGACGCACGAATTGTAAGAAACAGGCGATTCTAACGAAATCACCCAAAAGGGTTTCCGGACTTCCCGGAGCCCTATCGGTCAAACGGGACCACCAATCGAGACGAAATCAGTGACTATGGAACGTTGACGTTCCAGGGAGTCCATTGACAGTAACTGATCTAAAAATTGTCGCCATTTTTTGACGAACATTACGAAACCCACGAAACCCCGGTTTAGGCTAAACAAGCCCAAACTCGGCCGTTCCGCACCAAACAGCGTGCAATGGTAGGGAAAACGTGCAGGAGGAAGTGGTGATCCGTCTCCCTACCTCCACCAAAGAAACAGTGCACCGAGGTGACTAAACCACGTCGAAAACTGCTAGGAACACGAACGACGCCTTCTCGGAATCCACCGAGGGATCGCGCCCGCCACGCTCAAGCCGCTGCTCCAACCCACGAACTGATCACCCCAGCACGTCCACGCCTCGGCCAGCTCTCCACGGTCGCGCGCCCCACGTCGAACGATCGAGAGACGGGAGAGAACGGAGTGAGAGAACGTGAGGTTGAAAATGAGTAGGAGAGATAGTGGAGTTAAATTTATAGAAAGAATTTTCCTAATTTCCAAAAATCTGATATTTGAGCCGAAAATCCACTAATTCAGAAAAATATGCAAAAATAGCCAAAACGATCCTCGCGAAGAGTACATCGCAGCTGTAATGTCCATGAGTCGATGAAATGAGAAATAAAACTCACCGTAGGGTTCCGTAACTAGTACGAGAGAAAAACTCATACGGATCGTAAAACTCAACTCGGGAGCTACAAAAGCAATCTGAAACTCTCCAAAAGGGATCCGAAAGGCCTAATAAAGATCCGGCAAGACCCATTAAGGATCCGGGATGTTACAGTGTCCCTCTCCCCCATTTGTTCTTCGCGCACCACACTCCTTTTTCACACGCCCGAGTGTGATTTTGCCTCTCGTATCTCAGTGGGGGCCCACGTCTGGATAATGACAAGGATAGGGAATATTTCCCTCCAAAAATACCTTCTGGAAGGTGCTTCCTAGTACACACGTGTGGCCAATGATTACAGCAATTATTGCCCGTGGATCCAGGATCCGGACTAGCATCTGAATGTAGATCCGATCATGCGATTCCTCTTGTGGAGTAGACACTCTTCAGAAAGTGAGTCGACGTGGTTGCTTCAACTTCGTTGAGTGGCTGAGTGTCACGCCCCGAGATTATGCAGCGAAAACTAATCAGGAACGTGATCAGTCGGCAAGATAAGCCTCAAGCGAGAAATAATAATCATAGCACTAATCATTCACACATAAAAGAGGAATGCACAAGGTCATGTACTCAAATCTTAACTTTATTGAATAATAATAATCAAAGTACATTGATATTTGACTTCCTTGACATAAGGGCAACTAGACTCAATAAAATGAAAAATTACATCATGACTATAACTAAGACACTACTAGGCTTCACTCCATTCTTCATTCACTCTTGGACTCGCCAATTGAATAGATCGAATCTGACCCGCTATCATTTCCTGAAGAGATTGGAAAACTAGGGAATGAGCACACTTGCCCAGTAGGTATCTTCGTATCAACATGAAAATAATATTTAAGTAATTAGTATTTTAGCTCTAGAATGTAAGATAAATGACAATGCGATAAATCATACGCATAAAACCAAGGTAATAACACAAGTATCGAGATATAAACCATAGAGATAAGAGAGTTTATGTAGAATGAGATCATGATCTAGCAAGAATATAATGTGGCCTTTCATGTAACGATAATGTACTTGCATGTAACGAGAATGTACTTTTCATAACCATAAAGGCTATGCACTAGAAAGTCATGTAACAAGAATATAATAATTTCATGAGAGCCTTGTGGTTTTCACCCGTTTATAAAAAAAGTACTCCCGATGCAATACGACGCCAGTGTTCATCATACCCCATGATTTACAGCATGTTGTCGACTATCTGCCAAGGGGGCTAGTGTCGAGCCCTTGGAAGTCGGTGCCGGCTCCTACGCGTCCTGCGTGGAACCGGCGATTTCCTGACCTTCTAACTCTTCAACCCCTTGACCTAAATTCACGAAACTTGTAGGGTAGGTAGAAGACATAAAGGAGATTAACTTATTCTAAAGACTTAACATGAAGTTACCTCGATTAGGGCTTCTAAACTTACGATCTTCCTTGGATCGACACACTATTTCCAATGCGGACTGCAGAAACAACAACTTCGGGAGCTTCTAACTCTCCAACGGCTTGAACTCCTAGCATGATATTTGGAGAGATGTTAGAAAAAACCAATTAGAACAAATTCCTCTAAAGGACTAACCTGAGATAACGTCACTTTACCTTCGAACCACCCACTCCAACATTAGGGTTTGCGCAGGTCAATTCTAAGCTCTATTTATAGAGTGTGAGTTAGGGCTAAGGATTTGATCGACTTAAGAGTCCTAATTGAAGTTAAGATAGATCCCCAAGAGTCCTAGATAGGTCTTCCTCTCGAGATAACATCGATCCATGGCCAAATCATGGATAAAAATCCAATCTTTCCTTGTTTTACTACACTCCGGTTCCGTAAGAGTATCGCGGTCATCAACAGTACCACGTTCTTCATTAACACGGCGTATCGTATGGGCGCATTCAGGCCTTCTCTAAAAATTTGAATTTTAGTCAATTTCCCCCTTCTAATTATCCCATAAATATCTAATAAAAGTAGCGAACATATCTAATTACGTCTCTTTTAGGTGGGCTTGGGCCTAAAGGCTTAGAATTTAGGTTATGGGCTTGTTTTAAGTGGGCTTGATCCTTTGGTCCATTTAGGGCCTTTAAATTAATTTAGCTAACCCTTAATTCATTTAATTAGTCCATTAAGACTTTTTAATTACTTAATAAATATATTTAGTGCAAAAAATTCATAAAAAAATCTGGGGTGTTACACCCTCCCCCACTTAAGAAGAATTTGGTCCCCAAATTCATTTCATGGTGTTTTGTGGAGAGTATACTTACAATCGAACAGTTCCGGGAATCTCTTGCGCATAGCTTCTTTAGTTTCCCATGTCGCGTCTTGGTCTGAACTTTTATTCCACCAGATTTTTACCATGGGAATAGTTTTATTTCATAGCTGACGTACTTCATGATCGATTATTCTGATTGGCTTTTGCTCGTACGTCATATCCTTTTGAATCACCAAGTTGTCATGACTTATAACATGGAAAAGGTCATAGACGTACCTTTTGAGCATAGAAACATGAAATATGTCATGGACTCTAGCCAATTGAGGGGGCAAAGTAATCCGATAAGCGACCTCGTCAACCCTTTCAAGAATCTCAAAAGGGCCGATGAATCTCAAAGTGAGCTTTCCTTTGATGCCGAATCTTTGAATACCTCGGCCCAGAGAAACCTTGAGAAACACATGGTCTCCCACTTGAAATTCCAAGTCTTGCCTTCTATTGTCCGCATATGATTTTTGCCTATCTTGAGCCATATAGAGTCTTTCTCGAATGAGCTTTACCTTTTCGGTAGTATCCCTGATGATTTCAGGGCCTAGAAGTTGTATTTCTCCATCTTCATTCCAGCATATAGGTGAACGGCAACTTCTTCTATATAATACCTCGAATGGTGCAATTTGAATGCTAGCTCGATAGCTATTGTTGTAGGTGAATTTCACTAGAGGTAAGTGGTCATGCCAACTCCCACCAAAATCAATAACACATGCCCTGAGCATATCTTCTATCATCTGATTGGTTCTTTCAGTTTGACCATCAGTTTGTGGATGGAAAGCAGTGCTAAAATTGAGTCGGGTCCCAAGGGAGTGTTGTAGACCCTTCTAGAATTATGATGTGAATCGAGGGTCCCGATTTGAAATAATAGTTACAGGGACGCCGTGTAATTTGAAAATTTCTTTCATGTATAAGGCTGCCAATATATCCACAGACCATCGACTTTTAATTGGTAGAAAATGTGCAGACTTAGTCAATCGGTCTATGATCACCCATATACCATCACATCCACCTCTTGTCTTTGGCAAGCCCATGATGAAATCTATCCCTATACTCTCCCACTTCCATTCGGGAATTTCTAAGGGATGTAGTTTACTAGTGAGCTTTAGATGTTCCACCTTAACTTGCTGACAAGTGAGGCAGCAAAATACAAAATCCGCTATCTCTCTCTTCGTATTGGGCCACCAAAAATTCCTTTTTAAGTCTTGATACATCTTGGTAGCTCCAGGGTGAATGGCATATCTTGATTTATGAGCTTCTTCCATGATCAGCTTCTTAGTGTTGGCATGATCCGGCACACAGATTTGATCTTTGAACAATAGCCTTCCATTGGTCGAAACAGAAAATTTCGGCCGTTGATCAATATTAGTTTTTATCTCCATCAGCGTGGGGTCATTATCTTGCAACTTGACTAGGTCTTCAATTAATGTAGGTTGCGACCATATATTAGCAATAATATCCCTTTTTTCATCTATATCAACATCTAGATTCAATTGTGAAAAATCTTCTATAAGATAGGTTATACCTTTCCTGAGGCTTGCTAGAGTTGCCAACGGTCTCCTGTTGAGAGCATCCGCTACAGCATTTGCTTTGCCAGGGTGATATTGGATAGAAAAGTTGAAGTCCTTGAGATACTCCAACCATCTTCGTTGCCTCATGTTTAACTCCTTTTGGGTGAAAATATATTTCAGACTTTTATGATCTAAAAATATGGTGAACTTCTCCCCATAAAGGTAATGCCGCCATATCTTCAAGGTGAAAATAATAGCAACCAGCTCCAGATCAAACACGGGGTAGTTTTCTTCATGACGCTTCAATTATCTCAAGGCATAATAGATTACCTTACTATATTGCATAAGGACACAACCAAGGCCAATGCTAGATGCATCTGTGTAGACTTCAAAGCCACCCCCTTCAACGGTCAATGCCAGTATAGGGGACATAGTAAGATGTTCTTTAAGAATTAGGAAACTCTCTTCGCAGTCCTTCGACCATATATATAAGCCTAGTCAAAGGGACAACGATCTTAGAGAAATACTTGATGAAGCGCCTATAATAACCAGCCAGACCCAGAAAACTCCTAACTTTAGATACGATCGTTGGCCGGCTCCAGTTCTTAACAGCTTCAACTTTAGAAGGATCAACAGCGATACCATCCTTTGAAATAATATGGCCAAGGAAAGAGACTTCCTTTAGCTAGAACTCGCACTTGTTGAGCTTTGCGTAGAGTCGATGCTCTCTCAGTGTTTGCAAGGCTAATCTTAAGTGCTCTTCATGTTCCTCCTTAGTCTTGGAGTATATGAGAATGTCATCAATGAAAACGACCACTAATCGGTCGAGTTAGGGCCGGAAGATATTGTTCATAAGTTGCATAAATGTTATTGGGGCATTAGTTAACCCGAACGTCATCACAACGAACTCATAATGCCCATATCAGCTCCGAAAAGCCATCTTGTAGATGTCTTCATCTTGGATTCTAAGTTGATGATAACCAGACCTGAGGTCGATCTTCGAGAAGTATTCAGCTCCAGAGATCTGGTCAAATAGCTCATCGATACGCGACAGAGGGTATTTATTTTTGATGGTGAGTTGATTTAATCGCCGGTAGTCGATGCATAGCCTGAGGGATCATCCTTCTTCCTGACGAATAGAACCAGCGCACCCCAAAGGGATGTGCTAGGTCAAATGAAGCCCTTGTCTAATAATTCCTGAAGTTGCTTCTTTAATTCTTTGAGTTCCGTGGGGGACATCTTGTAAGGAGCTATTGAAACAGATGCTACTCCAAGAGTGAGTTCGATAGAGAAGTTTACTTCCCTTTCCGACAGTAAACCAGACAATTCAGATGGGAAGACATCGTGGAACTCATTGACAATGGGGATCTCTTCAATGATGATTTCCTTGGACTCGATAATGATCACGGAAGCAAGGAAAGCTTCACAACCTTGCGAGATGAGTTTGTAGACATGAAGAGAAGAAATGATAATTGGATGCTTCCTATGCTTGATACCGAGAAAAGAAAATCGGGGAAGACCCAGTTTATGGAAAGAAATCCATCTATTGCGACAATTTATATAGGCGTAGTGATCAACAAGCCAATCTACGCCTTGAATGGCATCATAACCTTCCATGTCAAGGCATACTAAGTTAGCGGGAAGATTATGACCTTTTATAGTTACCTCACTATCTGGACAGCTGGTTGTAAGTTTAGTTCCGGGACCTAAGGGTGTAGTGATAGCTAGGTCTGAAGGTAGAGGAACAGGTGAAACTGGCAAGGTCTTTGCAAAAGTAGTAGATATAAAGGAATGAGAATCACCAATATCAAATAGTACAAAAGCAGGATGAGAATAAATTTGAATGGTACCTTCCATCAACCCATCATCTTTGGGTGCTTCTTCGTCATCCAGAATGGCATTAAGACGAGCCTGCCGCTTGCGTCTGCCATTAGAATGTTGCTCTTTCATGAGGGGGCAATCAGGCATCCGATGCTCCCGGCTTTCACAACGTAAGCACGCCCCTATGCGTTTCTAGTATTCCTCGGCCGAGTGGTCGAACTTCTCGCAGAATGACCAAGCCATCATGACTTGCTTTTCCTCTTCTTCAATCTTCTTGTTCTTACCATTCCCATTGCCATTACGGGATCGCTTCTTGTTATCATGAGGCTTGTAGCTACCCGTGATGCTGAACTTGTCTTCTATTTGTCTGCGGTTGTCAAACTTGCGGCTAGACTCCTCGCCCTTATCTTTAAATTTCTTAACCTTCTCCAAGGTCCTCTCACATAAATGAGCCCATTGGACCATCTCCGTATATGTGCAGATATTTTGAGGCCCAAGTTGACTTATAAAGATGGGCCTTAATCCATCCATGAATCGGTTAGCCTTTAACTGTGCTAACTAGATGGGGAGCATATGGTGCTAGTCTCAAAAGTGGAGCTCATATTCTGTCACGGACATCATGCCTTGGCGAAGAGAGGCAAATTCTGCTGCCTTCCTCTCCTTGACATGCTCGAAGAAGTATTTCGCACGTAATAGTTCAAGAAATTCCGCCCAAGTAAGTTGTCTATTTTGGAGAGGGGCCAAAGCAGCTTTCCACCACGTGTGTGCATCTTTAGTGAGTTGAAAAGTGGCCAGAAGGACCCCCTCCCGGTCCGCGCATTGCATGACGTTAAAGATCCTATCCATTTCGTCCATCCAATTTTCAGCTTCATCGGGATTAGAGGATCGAGAGAATCGCGGAGGATTCAAACTCCGAAAGTTTCGGTGTGGATCACCCGCGCCTACCCGAATGCTATCTTGGGCCACGGTTTACAGGGCCTGGGTGAGACCCGCAATGGTTTGTTGCATTTCATCCCAGTTAACATGGTGAGCCATTGTGAGCAAAGGTACCTGATAAAAGGCACAATTTGTTAATTCCTATGAAACTGAGGGGAGTTATCCTATAGATAATTTCTAAATAGCTATCTCATCCCAGGCTCTACCCGATCTCACATGGGTTCAAAAATTTCTTTTCTAGTTCATAGGTGTTGACACCCGTTTTTAGCCCGCAAGTTACGTCATTTCTCTTATTCATCATTTTTGATGTCCCGAATTATCCATTATTTTGGAGCCTTCCTTGGATGGATTTCGAACCCATTTCATTGTTCCCTAGTCTTTGAACTTTGGAGATCATGATTTCTTAGAGCCCTGGAGCTTATCTTATCAACTTTTGACCTTCCAAGTCAACTTGCGGCCCATTTAGGTCGACTTTCCATCAAGCATTCAGCCCCTTTCATTGTGCAGTCTTGAAAATGGCCATTTTTCATCCCCTTATGTTTCTCTATTCATTAAGTGTCCTTCACCAACGTTGTTCGTATTTTAAACCTCTATAATTTCTTTTTCTACGCCATTGGCCAGTTCTCCACCAATTTAAAGTTATTCAAGTTTTTATGGCAGGCTACGCTATTCACATGCGTCCCATAATTTCTTCTCTCTGTTCTCGTCCCATTTTCTCCCTCTTCTAATCATCTTTTCATCTTGCTCCCTTCATGCACATTGTTCATCTTTTTGTTATCTATAATTTCTTCTTCTACCACTTTCGCTAGTTCTACACCGTTTTCGAGATATGCTTTGATTTCTAAAGTTGCGCAAAGTCTGCCCAGAAAATTTTCCTCCAGCAGCCTAGCGGTCTTGGGAAGACCGCTAGGCCATAAAAAATAGTCAACACTAGACCGCTAGGCCCCAAACTTGCTCGAAATCATCTCGTTTCACCCATGAAGCCTTGCAGTCACCCCCTAGACCGTTTGCTATAGCCTTGCAATCCTTCCTAGACCGTTTTCATCCGTATGCGGTCGTGCGATAGACCGTTTGCCAGACAGAGAGTCCTGAACTTCCTGAACTCTGATTTCTTCGCCGTGAGACTCTTTGGAGACCTTGTTTGATCTATTTTCTCCGAAGAGAAGCTTCCAGATCGACTCTAATTGATCTAGGACTCTTATCCCCACTATTATCTGGAGATTTGTGCATCTAAATCTCCTAATTTGAGTGTTCATCTCGGACTTAAACTCTAGGGCTATTCTACTTCTATATAAACTGCCTAGTTCGCAGTTGCGAAGGGGGGCTCTTTCTCGATTCGGGGTGAAGCCATGCTGCATCGTCTACCTTCTGCTTCAACCCTAACTTTGTATTGTCTTCGATTTCTACGTTCAAGGGCTTTCTATCTCTCTTTATTTTCTTAGTTATTCATCCTCCAATTCTCAAAATCTTCACAAATCTCTATTTTCTACATTTTTTTGCTACAACCTGCACTTTTCTCCATATTGCATGCACGTTTCTCGCAGTTGTACTGCGTGATTTTTCAATATATTTGTTCATACATCATCACAACACACACACCTATCTTTTGCACCCTTCCACAGGGGTTAAAAACCTCCCCCCCGGTGCGTTCTCCCTCAATTTCTATCTTTATTTTATCACTGTGGGATTGATGCTACACTTCATGTTCTAATGGGTTATTCTCATGTTTTCATCTTTGTTTTGCTGGAGAGCATGATACAACGTGAGGCCCTCTTCCTCTAGCTGGATAGAAGGAGAGGAGGTTGAATCCACAAAGTTCCATGCACCCCATTCTTAAGCGCGATCAAGTCTTCATCTTTCCAAGGTACACGACATCGTTTCTCTCTTTTCTTCATCCTTTGGCGTTGCTGCAACCTTGGTGGCGATCACGGTCAGTTCTTATATCTCTTATCGCCCCCCTTTGTTCATTATCCTCCATGCTTGATCATGCTCATATGATATTAGCATAGTTAGGGGGCGGGTAAAACATCAACACCTTATTTTTTGGCGATCACGGTGGGACACCTAGTGCCCATCATGTTTATTTTCATGCTCTTTTACAAGTTGGGTGTGTGCATGTGCATATTTAGGTAGTATTTTCTCCATTTTCGCACTATTCTGTGTGTTTTTGGGTCTGTCCGGGCCTTGCGGTCGTCCCCAGAACCGTCAGATGAGCCTAGCGGTCATCATTGGGCTGCCAGGGAATTTTTGGTAGCCTAGCGGTCATTTGGTAGACCGCAAGGCTGTTAAAAACGGTCATCTGGTAAACCACTTCCTGATTTTGGCAGTTCTGGCGCAACGCTCATAGGGCCCTGTTCGTTGATGCATAACTTTTGGCTCCTGGAATCCGATTGCACTGATTTTTATTCCATTATCTTGACCTTTGTATTATCTTTCCATCCATATATCATATGCATCATTTGGGTCATGTTTGCATAGTTTAATATTATCTTCATTTTTGAGTTTTCTGCATAAAGTCTTCAGGCAGACCCAAGGGCAGGTTCACAGGTACGTCTTTCCTTGATGATTTGATTGCCTTCCCAAACTCTGATTGCTTGTTTCTTGGTTCCATCTTGTTCCCTTTTGTATTATCTTTCCATCCATATATTATTTGTATTATTTGGGTCACATTTGCATAGTTAAATATTGTCATCATTTTCGCATTTTATGCATAAAATCTGCATGAAGGTTCAGAGATAGACTCACGGGTACGACTTTGATTGATGATTTGATTGACTTTCTGAAATCTGATTGCTTGTTTCTTGGTCCCATCTTGTTCCCCTTTGTATTATCTTTCCATCCATATATTATTTACATTATTTGGGCCACGTTTGCATAGTCAAATATTGTCTCCATTTTTACATTTTGTGCATAAAATTTGCATGCATGTCCGGGGGCAGACACAAAGGTACGCCGTTCATTCATGGTTTTTCATATCTTTTAGTGCCTGATTGTGCCTATTTTTGGTCTTGCATTGTTGTCCTTCATATTGTCTTGGATTTCCCACTTTGTTTGCATCCATATCATCATATTTACATAATTTAATATTGCCTTGATTTTCTAGTTTTAGGCTAGAAATTGCATGCACTCCGGTGCATATAGGGCCATGCATTGCATATCATAGTTGCATTCCCCCTTGTTAAGTGATCCTCTCACCTCCATATTTCTTGGGGTCGACTAGGTGATCTTATCTGGGATGTCCGTAAGTCCCCGTGAGCCGTGGATTCTCACACGAACGTCGGGCCGGTTGTACCTTTCCACCCCTTAGGCTTGCATTTGCATACGTGTGAGGGAGATAACCTTAGTCAACCCAAAGCTTGGACCTTATTCTCATAGGATTCTTATCTTGAGGGAATTATTCTTAATTCAAATCATTAAAAGGTCTATTAAAACCCCTAAAATATTTCCCATCATATTAACTTGTTTGGCTTGGGTGAAAACTCTCACATCACATTGTTTGTGTTATTTGGGCTTGTCTAGGCCCATTAGTGGTGCTTTGTGTTGCATCCACATATTCCTTATTGTTATGCCCATTTAGGTTAGCCCATTTTGTGTGTCCATTGTCCAGTCCCATTCTCCCTTGGTCTTTGCATTAGTGGGTCAGTCCCCCCTTATTTTCAAGCCCATTAAGCCATTGCTTCCCCACCTGTATTCTCCTTGATATTTTTGTATTAAGTCTCCATTTGCCCTCATGGAGCATCATTCCAACCCCTTGTATGATTCTTCTGATAAGTCCAAGATGTGATCTAGAGGGGGTGAATAGATCAGTCACCCATTTTTAATTTCTAGCTACAACAGAACCTAGTGCAGAATAAAATCGAACTGCTGCAGGATGGTTGAAAAAATACTTAGAAAAGATCTCAGTAAAGCAACACGAGTGGATCGGCCCTCACACGATCCTAAGTAAACATCTAACGAGCGTAGTAATGAGATGAACACAGATCAAAGATCAACCACATAGAGACACAGGAATTTTAGGTGGTTCAACCTCTATCCAGAGGTTTACGTCCACCCCACACTCAACTGAGTGTGGCTTCACTGTTGACTAATAGCTTGCTGCTGATCCACAGCTTAGGGGACGAATCCCTAAAATCCGCTGAGCTTCACAGCTTGTTGTCCAGAGGAATCCACCTCCGCCCCGCTGAGGCTTACAGCTTCACCCGTCTAGAGGAATCCTCCTCTTCTACCGCTGAGGCTTACAGCTTGACCTGTCCAGAGGTATCCACCTCTGCTCGCTGACATACAGCTTGATGGAACAAGAGTTTCGAAGAAGACAAAAGAGACAAATGAAAAATCAAAACTCTGATGAAATGTAGCTTAAATAGTGACCAAATCAGCTCCGGTTCTGAACCAGGAGACTGATGATAGAACTCTCTCAAATAGCTCTCTCAAATCTCTCCTCTCAAATCTCTCTCTCTTTTTCTTTCTGCATCGGGCTTCCTCTCTTGTTCTCACTCAACTTCTTCTCTCAATTTTGCTCAACTCTTCTGCCGCGATCTCTCTTCTCTTGAACTAGCATCACCTTGTTAATATGCAGCAGCAATGAGATAGAGTACGTGCTCACCACGGTTCCCGCCCAATTTTCTTATCCAGATCGGACATTCCTAGGCCATGTGGCAGCATCCCAACTCGACTGCTTTCCACGTGTCATCATCTTGGCACCTCCTCCATTCTTGGATCACGTGCCATTCTTAAACTCAATTAGCAGATATCTTGTCAAAGTCAGACTTAATGTCAGCTTGAAACAATCTGCCAAATAGTAAAGAAATGTACATAGTTAATAGAGCTTTGAACTAAATGTGCACAGACTCGATATAGCATGTAGACATAAATGCACGGAGTCAAGTGTTCACACATAAGTGTGTGCACAGACTTGATATTACTCTAAGACCAAAAGTGTACATACTTGATGTGTGCACAATGCAGACGCTGCACTGGCTAACTTATGCCATTACCAATGTTGCACAACGTAGTTCATGCAATAGATGAGAGTTGCACAGACTTGGGATGCATCGTGCCTGAGCTTGCACGGACTTATTTATACGGCATGCTTGACTTGCACAGACTTAATGTGTGAACACTGAATGCATGAACTCTTATGCACCGAGTTGCCTAAGACGTGTTGCATAGACTTTATGTGCCCGGTGCAAGAATTGCACCGACTCATTGTGCCTAGACTTAAGCATGCACGAACTTAGTCTCGAGCAACAACTACCAGTGCATCGACTTGACTATTGCATGGATGACACTTGTACTGACTTGGCCGCGTGCAGCAACAAGGCTTGCATCGACTTTATGTATGCATGCACGGACTTAATGTGCTTTGAACTACGCATGCACGAAGTGTTGCACCGACTCTAATGCGTGCGAGGTCGATTGCTGTACCGACTTGGTCGTGTACAGCAACGACGGTTGCAACGACTTCACGTCCCTTGGATGCAAGCATGCACAGACTTTGTTCGCATGAGACGCACATATGCACGGACTCAATACAGAATGATTTTAGTGTTGCACCGACTCTATTCTATGCAAAGTCTAAGTATAAAGATGCTGACAATAGTTATATGAAAGACTGACATATAAAATGCATCAAACCTCAGTCAACTAAGTCAAACAGTACAATTGCCATTAACTCAAAATTATTCAGCCCAAAGCAGTACACATATTGCTCATCAATCCAGAGAAGACCCAACATTCTCCCCCTTTTTGATGATGGCAACCCCAATAGCCCCAAGGGCAATTCAAAAAATTGACTACTATAAAGATGATGTATTTTGATGAGACATGAAGCATAGTCAGATGATATGCATGCAAATGCTGACACTATTAACGGACTCTCAGATGTTGTGCAGACTCTCCCCTGAATAAGATGCTCCCCCTGAACCTATGACTACGCCAAAAACAAATCATGAGCCCCTTCTTTTGCCCTTCTCTCACTTTTTGTAATAAACATCTCTTCTCCTATATGAACAACTCCCCCTCTTTACCATCAGAACACAATCTCTTCCTTACCACAAGAAGGGAGAAGAAGGTAGAAGAGAAAGGCCATACACTCTCCCCCTTTGCCATCAGCAAATAAGGAGGAAGGGAGACGGAGGATAAGAAGGGATAATTCTGAAACCAAGGAGGAATAAGACTAAACAACATTCTATGCAATGGTTCAGAAAATGAGCAAATTATGGGACAACCCTTAAGATATAAGAGTCGAGCAATGGGCGTTCTTGATTAAATTCATGTTTAATAGTTATAGAAGGTAGAGTAAATTCACTGGCTTTCTGAAATAGGGTTATAGACTCCGTTTATAGTAATGAACCTAAGTCACATAACCATAATAGTCTAGGTCAAAACAATACCCTACTAATTTCAGAGACAGTGAACATCAAGGAAAGTCATCTGAATTTGTATTGAGGTTAAACAATTGACACTCAATTACTTTTGAATCTCAATGGTTACAGCAATTATTTTTCACTTCTAATTTTAAAGCTGAACTCAGTGAACATACAAGTGTCATTTATGCCGTTGACATTAAGTGTACACGTGAGTTAGACGTCAGTACCCCCAGTTACTAGGCATAAACTACTATGTCTGTCTCTGATCAAAAATTACCAAGATGATTTGCACCTTTGACATTAGGTGTACACGTGGGTTAGACGCCAGTACCCCTAGTTACTTAGTGAAACCACCCCTATAGATTTGACTATGTAAACAGAGATAACATGAAGCACTTCATGACATAAGGTCCGCTCCATTTCTTTGATGGAGGGTTCAGTTTCTTTTTGCAATTCGTCATTGCTCTGCCACTTTGTTCATTTCATTTTCTTTAATGATCTTATTGTTACTGCCCTTATAACTTGTAATGTGACTTGTTTAAAAACAATACATATTCTAGTTTTCCCAGCCTGGACTTCACTAAGTCTGACATGTTTAGATACTGTGAAGACCTTTTCTATCATAACCATGAAAGAGAGGTTAAGAGCTATAAAAGTTTTCTATCACCTTATTTTCTGAAGAACAGTCTTTAAACTCTACAGTCTATTAAGGTTAAACCTTTAGTTCATTCAAGAAGCAACTGTGATTCTTATAAAAGAAGAGTTGTAATAATTGCAGCTTACTTTAATGAACCGATAGCAAGACTGTTATTCAATCAGAATAAGGGAGTAGACGATGAAGTATAGAATCAGCTCAAAAAGTTTCAATGAGAGAGGTTCCAAGCAAGATCAATTAATACCAACAATGTAGCTGATGCCCGATGATAAGGACTTCTGAGACTAAGGAGATAGTAGAAAAGGTTGTGCTCAGATCAGACTCTACTTAACTCCCCCTGACATCACAATGCATCAACTTTGATATGCAAGAATCATACAATGCACTGACCTTAACATGCAGGACATAGACAATGCACTGACTATGTATGCGAATGATACACCCAGTGCAACACATGCATCGACTATGTGCAAGACATGCATCGACTTAAACTCGGCGCAGAGCATGCATTGAACTTAAATGCTTACACAATGCATCGACCATATGCACAACGTGCATCGACTTAGACTCGGTGCAACGCATGCATCAACATTAGATTTACTGTGCAAGACATGCATATGACACTCAGCTGTGCGAAATAATTATTCAATCATCAAAAATTATTTATTCAAAAGTGAAAGACAGGATGACACAATCATTTCATGCAATTCAACAGACAATTCAAGAATGAAATCAGTCATTTTCATGCTGAAATTTACAGAGCCCCAATTCTCTTCTTAGATATTTAAACCTTTCATTTCCGAGGGGTTTTGTAAAAATATCAGCAATCTGTTTATCAGTTTCAACAAAATGTAATTCAATTTTATTCTTGCTTACTGCATCTCTTAGAAAATGATGTTTTATTTCAATGTGCTTAGTCCTAGAGTGATGAACATGATTTTTAGTTAGGCAGATAGCACTAGTATTATCACATAAAATTAGAATACGTCCCAAATTTATCTGATAATCTGAAAGTTGGTGCTTGATCCATAATACATGAGCTGCATAATTTCCTGCAGCGACATATTCTACCTCTGTAGTGGACAGTGGAACTGTGTGTTGCTTCTTAGAAGCCCATGATACTAGACAACCACTGAGAAATTGACAGTAGCCACTAGTGCTTTTCCTATCTACCCGACACCCAGCATAGTCTGCATCAGTGTATGCTAGAAGCTCTAGCTCACACTTAGCAGGGTACCAAAGCCCAAGCTCTTGGGTGCCTGATGGATACATAAAGATCCTTTTCACTGCACTAAGATGAGACTCCTTAGGACTAGCCTGAAATCTAGCACATAGACACACTGCAAACTGTATATCAGGCCTAGATGCAGTAAGGTAGAGAAGGGATCCGATCATACCTCTGTACAGCTTGTTATCAACTGTTTTACCTTTGGAGTCTTCATCAAGACTTGTTGAAGTACCCATTGGTGCTGCAATTTCTTTAAGGTTTTCAAATTTGAACTTCTTCAGCATGTCCCTTATGTACTTGGACTGGGTGATGAATGTTCCATCTTGGGCTTGTGTCACCTGCAGTCCAAGAAACAATTTTAGCTCACCCATTGAGCTCATCTCAAATTCTTGTGTCATCAAATCAGAAAATTCCTTACACATCTTAGGGTTAGTTGAACCGAAAATAATATCATCCACATATATTTGAACTATGAGAATGTCTGGATGACATACCTTGGTAAACAACGTTTGGTCAATCTCACCTCTTGAGAATTTCTTTTCAGTAAGGAATTTACTAAGCCTGTCATACCAAGCTCTAGGAGCTTGTTTCAAACCGTAGAGAGCTTTGTTTAACTTATAAACATGACTAAGGAAATCTAAACATTCAAAACTAGGAGGTTGTCTTACAAAGACATCATCTTTTATTTCCCCATTTAAGAAAGCAGATTTCACATCCATCTGCTGGAGAGTTATTCATAGTGAGCATGCATAAGCAAGTAAAATCCTAATTGCCTCTAACCTAGCTACAGGGACAAAAGACTCTTCGAAGTCAATTCCAAATTCTTGATTGTACCCCTGAGCTACAAGTCTGGCTTTCTTCTTAACCACATTTCCTTGCTCATCAGTTTTATTTCTAAAAACCCATTTAGTCCCAATGACGGTCCTATGATCAGGAGGTGGGACTAGGTGCCACACCTTGTTCCTGTCAAAATGATTCAGCTCCTCGTGCATGGCATTGATGTAATGCACATCATTTAGGGCACTATCAATGGTCTTGGGTTCAACATGAGAAACTAATGCAAAGGCATTCAATTCATTTTGAGCTCGACAGTAACCTCTAGTCTTAGGGGGTTCATGCAAGTTACCAATTACATTATCTACATGATGGTCTCTAAGAAATCTTACATTGACAACTTGGTTACCTTGACCTTCATTTACCTCCCCCTGAACAGTGGGCTCCTCTACATTATTTTCTTCAGGTTCATCTTCCTAATCTGATTGGTCTGAAGATTGTCCTCCCTTCAGAATTTCTCCGTCATCTTCTTTCCTGCACGGACCATTTTTAGATTTAGTCAGGGTTTCATCAAAGACTATATGTGGAGACTCTTCAACAGTTTTGGAATTCAGATTCTACACCCGATATGCTCTTGTGGTTTCAGAATATCCTAAGAAAATTCTTGGATCACTTTTAGGTTCAAACTTATCAAGGTCTCTTTTATCATTGACATGAATAAAACACTTACAGGCAAAGACGTTGACATGAGCAAGTGAAGGTTTCTTACCCTTTAGGATTTCATAGGGTGTTTTCTGGGTAGACGGCCTTACCATGGCTCTGTTAATTACATAGCATGTAGTGTTAGCTGCCTCTGCCCAAAACTTCCTTGGTAGACCACCTTCAACTAGTAGTGTACGAGCCATCTCCACAAGAGTCCGGTTCCTCCTCTCCACTACTCTGTTCTGCTCTGGTGTTCTAGGTGAGGAGAACGGATGAGTTATGCCATTAGCCCTGCAAAAATCATCAAATTGTGAGTTTTCAAACTCACCACCATGATCAGATAAAATATTTTAAATTAAAATTTCATTTTTCTGTTTGCTTTTCAAATAGAACTCCTAAAATTCTGTGAATGCATCATTTTTATGAGTCAAGAAAAACACCCAAGTAAACCTAGAGAAGTCATCAACTAATACATATCTATATCTCCTACCTGATAAGCTGACTGACCTTGTAGGTCCAAAGAGATCCATATGAACCAGCTCATAAGGTTTAGAAGACATGTTTTCAGTTCTAGATTTGAATGACTTTCTAGTCTGCTTGGACTGTGTGCATGCATCACAGATTTTATTTTCCTTTTTGAATGAAATTTCAGGGAGTCCTCTAACCATGCCATGTTTATTAAGTTTATGCAGAACAGTATAGCTAGCATGGCCTAATCTATGATGCCAAAAAAATACTAAATCATCTTTATTTGTAGTGAGGCAAAGATTAGGATGAGCTAAATCATCTAAATCTACCAAATAAATGTCATTCACTCTTTTTCCTGAAAATTTAACTACATCTAAGTCAGGTTCAAAGATTTTGCAATTATGACATTCAAATACTATCTTATGTCCTTTATCACAGAGCTGGCTGATACTAAGTAAGTTATATGCAAGACCATCAACCAGTAGGACTTCTTCAATGCAAAAGGTAGTACACTTACCTACCTTACCCGACCCGATGATTTTACCCTTTGTGTTTCCTCCGAAGGTGACAAGGCCTCCATTCTTCTCAGTCAGCATGCAAAATTTAGCCTTGTCTCCTGTCATATGCTTGGAGCAGCCACTATCCAGGTACCACATGTTGTGCTTGGCTGCCAGGCATACCTGCAATCACAATCACGGAGAAAAGTTTGGAACCCAAAAATGTTTGGGCTCCAGAGCAGATGAAGAGCTATTCAAACAACACAACAAATTCTTAGGAATCCACATCTGTTGAAACCTTGTTTGTTTGGTGGATTTTTCAACACTCTTTTTATTGTTTCCCTTCTTTTCAACATTGACAAATTGAGTCTTTCCTTTCTTTGTTTGTATCCTGGCACCATGGTTATTAGTAGTGTGAGTTTGTTTGTGCCAGTGCCTAGGCCAATGAGCATTCAGAAAATTATGGCCAATGTTGGTCCTAGGCTGACTGAAAGAAGTTTGTATACTAGGAGCCCATGTCCTAGACTTCCCAACCCAGTTCATGGTTTGAGGTATTTAACTCTGAGTCGGATATTGATGAAATTCAGATCTCCCTTGAATTCTATTCCATCCAGACCTATAGACTTGTTGTGGCTGTACATAATGGAAAGTCTGAACTTTGGGCTGGTGGATCTGGCTCGGTTGACCTTTAACAGAATTCTGTCTCCCTTGCACCCTAGACCCACCTGACTTGTGCATGGGTGAAGATTGGGTCTTTTTCTGAGCAGGTGGAGACTTGTTGACTCTACCCTGGAGTTTGGATGTGCATGAAGGTTGACTCCTAACCTGAACTTTACCCTTAGGAGTAGGGCAGTGTGTACTATCATGGCTAGACTCACCCATCTTCTGCTTGCCCTTGTCCTTAGCACTGGACATTTTGGAATTAACAATTTTAACATCAGAATTTACATTGCTCATCTTGATGAGGGGTCCCTTTTTCTTCTCTGCTACAAATGAAGTTGTTTTCAATGCTAAACTCTTTTTAGCTGTGGGGTTATACCCGAGACCCTCTTTTCTAAAATTTAATTTAGACCCCAATAAAGCATTCAAGTTCTCAGTGCCTTGCATCATATTCTCAATGATTTTCTTTTTATCCTCATTTTCTTTCTCTAGGTGTTCAATTGATTTTTTCAATTCATTATTAACACCTAGCACAACTTCATATTTTTCATTAACAATTTTCATCTCATTTTCATAATTTTGCATTTTCAATTTCAATTCATCGATGACATTTTGCAGCATTTCATTTTCATTTTTAGAATAAATTAAAGCATGCTTTAAATCACCAAATTCAGTACATGAGTTTTTCAACATGTCATTTTCAGATTGTAAACAAGCAATTTTATCAGACATGGTTTTATCATTCATCAATGAATTCACTTTCTTCTTTAAGTGCCTATTTTCTTTCCTAATATCGTCTACCTTATCAAGCAAATCACCGTAGGCATCTTCCCAATCAGAGATAGTGTAGTGCTCAAAGGGAGAGGATACCTCATCAGAGTCTTCTTCTTCATTGTCACCGTCTTTAACAATCAGGTAGATTGACTTTTCTTCATCTTCACTCTCCGAGGTACAGCTCAAGGTGCCCTCGTCCTCATCGCTCTAGGTACTCACCCTGCTTTCCTATTAGGATTCTTCTTAGCTTTCTCCTTAAGCTTCTGGAGCTCCGAACAGTCTGCCTTCATGTGGCCGTTCTTCCTGCAGTGGTAGTAAACATTAGTGTCAATTTTCTTGGCAGGGTTAGACTTATACCTCATTTGTCTCCTATCACCATACTGTCTTCTAGTGAAATTTCTTCCTTCGTTCCTTAGGAACCTTCTGAACTTTCTGGTCAGCATTGCTAATTGATCTCCTTTGAACTCTGACCTAGAGAGGCTCTGATCGCTTGACGATCCACTATAACTGGATCGACTGGAACTAGCCTTCAGCGCTATAGGCTTCTTCTTCTTTTCCAGCTCCTCAGTCTTCAGAAGATTCATCTCATAAGTCATTAATGAGCCAATCAACTCATCAACCTTCGTGTTCTGTAGATCCCTGGACTCCTCGATAACAGTTGCTTTGGTGTGCCAAATCGGAGTCAGAGATCGCAGTATCTTCCTCACTATCTCATAGTCCGAGTAAGTCTTCCCTAGACTTCTGAGACCGTTGGTGATGATTGTGAGGCGCGCATACATCTTTGTAATTGTCTCACCAGGTCTCATTTTGAAAGCTTCATATTCCGAGACCAGCAGATTTGCCTTGGTCTCCCTCACCTGCGAAGTCCCCTCGTATATGACCTCCAGTTTATCCCACATCTCCTTTTCCGTAGCTCATGATGAAATCCTGGAGAACTTTGTGGGGTGAAGGGCGCACTTAATTGCGTTGATGGCGCTCTAGTTGAGTGTGGACTTCCTGATCTCCTCTCTCGTCCATACGTCCTCGTTCGGGTGTAGCTCGAACGGTCCTTTACTTACCACCTTCCAGATTTCATAGTCCTTCGCCCTCAGAAAGACTTGCATACAATTCTTCCAGTATGCATAGTTGGATCCATCAAAGTATGGGGGCTTGGTTGTGGAGTGTCCCTCAGCCGTCATACCTTTTGCATCCATGGCCATTGACGCTTTAGGACGTTGATCTCTACAGAAGAGTTAGGCTCTGATACCAACAGATAAGTCCAAGACGTGATCTAGAGGGGGTGAATAGATTAGTCACCCATTTTTAATTTCTAGCTACAACAGAACCTAGTGCGGAATAAAATCGAACTGCTACAGGATGGTTGGAAAAATACTTAGAAAAGATCTCAGTAAAAAGACACGAGTGGATCGGACCTCACACAATCTTAAGTAAACATCTAACGAGTGCAGCAATGAGATGAACACAGATCAAAGATCAACCACACAGAGACACATGAATTTTAGGTGGTTCAACCTCTATCCAGAGGTTTACGTCCACCCCACACTCAACTGAGTGTGGCTTCACTACTGACTAACAGTTTGCTGCTGATCCATAGCTTAGGGGACGAATCCCTACAATCCGCTGAGCTTCACAGCTTGTTGTCCAGAGGAATCCACCTCTTTCTCGTTGAGGCTTACAGCTTCACCCGTCCAGAGGAATCCTCCTCTGCTATCGATGAGGCTTACAGCTTGACCTGTACAGAGGTATCCACCTCTACCCGCTAACACACAGCTTGACGGAACAAGAGTTTCGAAGAAAACAAAAGAGACAAACGAAAAATCAAAACTCTGATGGAAATGTAGCTCAAATAGTGAGCAAATCAGCTCCGGGTCTGAACTAGAGATTGATCACAGAACTCTCTCAAACAGCTCTCTCAAATCTCTCTCTCTTTTTCTTTCTGGATCGGGCTTCCTCTCTTGTTCTCACTCAGCTTCTTCTCTCAATTTTGCTCAACTCTTCTGCCGCGATCTCTCTTCTTTTGAACTAGCATCACCTTGTTAATAGGCAGCAACAATGAGATAGAGTGCGTGCTCACCACGGTTCCCACCCAATTTCCTTATCTAGATCTGACATTCCTAGGCCACGTGGCAGCATCCCAACTCGACTGCTTTCCACGTGTCATCATCTTGGCACCTCCACCATTCTTGGATCACGTGACATTCTTAAACTCCACGAGCAGATATCCTGTCAAAGTCAGACTTAATGTCAGCTTGAAACAATCTGACAAATAGTAAAGAAATGTACATAGTTAATAGAGCTTTGAACTAAATGTGCACAACCTCGATATAGCATGTAGACACATATGCACGGAGTCAAGTGTTCACACATAAGTGTGTGCACAGACTTGATATTACTCTAAGACCAGAAGTGCACAGACTTGATGTGTGCACAATGCAGACACTACACTGTCTAACTTGTGCCATTACCAATGTTGCACAACGTAGTTCGTGCAATAGATGAGAGTTGCACAGACTTTGGATGCATCGTGGCTGAGCTTGCACGGACTTATTTATACAGCATGCTTGACTTGCACAGACTTAATGTGTGAACACTGAATGCATGAAGCCTAAGACGTGTTGCACAGACTTTATGTGCCCGGTGCAAGAATTGCACCGACTCGTTGTGCCTAGACTTAAGCATGCACAGACTTAGTTTCGAGCAACAACTACCAGTGCATCGACTTGACTAATGCATGGATGACACTTGCACTGACTTGGTCGCGTGCAGCAACAAGGCTTGCATCGACTTTATGTATGCATGCACGGACTTAATGTGCTTTGAACTACGCATGCACGAAGTGTTGCACCGACTCTAATGCGTGCGAGGTCGATTGCTGCACCGACTTGGTCGTGTGCAGCAACAACGGTTGCAACGACTTGACGTCCCTTGGATGCAAGCATGCATAGACTTTGTTAGCATGAGACGCATGTTATGTTAGATGGACGCAGTCTATCTCCACGAAGTGTGGATATAGAGGGGGGTGAATAGATCTACTACCTAATTAAAAACCAGTCAGAGGTTCTAATGCGGAATATAGGCAAATCTATTAAAACACTAACTCGAGTGTATAAACTGAGCAGAAGCACAAGCAATCTATGAAGATAATCAAAAGAATCAGTCACGCACATAGTTCATGGACAATCACATAAACACAAGGCACCCAAGATTTTTAGGTGGTTCGGTTAAAGACCTACGTCCACCCCACACTCAACCGAGTATGGCTTACTGCTGCGCAGTACAGCTTGCGTCTGTTGGGCACTACAGCTTGGCCTACAAACCGCTGAGCAACACAGCTTGCTATCCGAGACAAGTCTCGCCTGTTGAGGATTATAGCTTCACCTGTCCAGTGGAATCCTCCACTACAACTGCTGGGGTTTACAGCTTACCCAACTAGAGGCAGCACCTCTGCTAACAGCTGACTCACAGCTTGAAGAAACAAGTTCAGAAAATAAAAGACAGAAGCAAATGAAAATAGAAAACCCAAATGGGAATGTAGCTCGAATGAGCAAAGGCTCAGCTCTAGTATCTGAACCAAGAGTCTGAGATACAACCTCTCAATCAAACTCTCTCAATCTCACTCTCTCAACTCATCTCTCTTTTCTTCTCTTCTCTCTTTTTCTTCTTCTCTATTTTTCTTCTCTCTGTGGATCGGTGGCTCTCTGCTACTTCAGGCTTCTATCTCTCTGTATAGACTTTGCCACTGGTTGATCGATCAGCCTTCATCTGAAGACGAAGACTCATATATATACAGCAGCAGATTGGATAAGGGCGCGTGGCTTCCACATTTCCCGCCCAGAGAATTCGCCAGATCCGAGGCAATTTCATCCACATGGCAGCATCCTGTGATGGGCTGCTTCCACGTGTCACCATCTGATCACCTCGTCCTTCCTTGGATCACGAGCCAGGTCATCAATCCCTGCAGGGTATCCCTGTCAGACAGACGAAATAGGATTATCAGTTTAAGTGTAAAACATGTACAGACTTTCCAAGATGCAATGCATTGTATAGACTTCACTGTATGGACTTTGTGAACTCGAATGCAATGTACAGACTTTGTGAATGGGAATGCAATGTACAGACTCTGCCCAATGTATAGACTTCCTATATGCAGTGCTGTGTGATGGGTTCGGTGCAGTATTCAGAGGGGGGGTGAATGAATATAACCCGTTAATAAAACTTCACTCAATTAAAACTTAGAATAATAACAAGACAGATTCGAAAATCTGAAGCTCAACTGGAATTTCGCTCTCTTGACAGATTAAAAAATTCTAAGAAAACTAATCAACACTTCTGCTCAACCAGAAGCCAAACGCTTAGAGCGCCCCTATGCAATCATCTAGCGGAAGCAAAAGCAGATAAACCAAACCACAATGCACAAGGGGTTTTAGGTGGTTCGGTCCTCCAGACCTACATCCACCCCACACTCAACCGAGTGTGGCTTCACTAGCTCACGCTAGAAACAGCAGACTCAGTCTGCAACAAATGCTGCCAAACAGCTTGACCAGGGGAACAACCTCCCCTCTTCCTCCCAACCGGAGGGAACCACTAGTGACACCAATCACTAGCAAACCAGAGACGCAAGTCTCTCTTCCTCCAGACCGGAGGGAACACCTAGTCTTGCAACCCACAAGACTAGAACCGGAGGATCAATCCTCCCTTCCTCCAAACCGGAGGGAACACCTAATCTTGCAACCCACAAGACTAGAACCGGAGATCAGATCTCCCTTCCTCCAAACCGGAGGGAACCCTAGAGACCTAAGTCTCTCTTCCTCTGAAACCCAGAGGGAAACACAAGTGACACTAAGTCACCTGTAAACCAGAGGTCGAGGACCTCTCTTCCTCCCAACCGGAGGGACCCCTGGACTTGAAACCTACAAGCCCAAAACCGGAGGACGAGCCTCCCTTCCTCTAACCAGAGGGAACCCACAAGTAGCACCCAGCTACTTGCAACTGGAGATAGCAATCTCCCTTCTCCTGAACCAACAGGAGGCACCCCGATCTCTCTACAGAGAATCGGGAATACTGCAAGTGAAATGTTCAAAAGAAAAATGAAACCAGCAACAGGAAGCTGAAAGGATAAAAACAAATGTGGCTCTCGCAGGAGCTGGCTGGCCTGGATTTGATCCACGGTCCAGCAGGAGCTTCTTCTACTGCTTCTCTCTTTTCTCCCAGCACGAACTCTCTTTTCTTCTTCTTCTTCTTTCTTACTTCTCCTTCTTCTCACTCTCTCTATCTCACTGTCTCTCTCTTTCTTTTTCTTCTTCTGCTCTCTCGATCAGGCTCACAGCTTTCTCTATCTCTTCTTTCTCTTCTGCACTTCTTCTCTTTTGCTCTGGCTGCTTCTACTTCAGTCACTCTCTGTTGCTCGCTACCTTCATCACACTTCTTTTGTGGGCGAAGGCTCATATATATAGCAGCAGTAGCAGCATCAGCCCCGACGTGTGACCTCCACATTTCCAGCCCTAAATATTAGGACCACGTGGCAGTCACTCAGCAGGCTTCATTCCAGCCTCGGATCACGTGCTGCCCAGTCATTTGGGAATGTTCTTCCTCGAACCTGCAAGGAGATACAAACCATTAACACTGAGGGCCACAATAACTAAAGCTGCACGAGGTATGTGGTAGCAGTTCTAGATGCACTGAGAAAGACACGACATTCAGTGGTGACAAAAACAAACATTACAAGGAGAACGACACGAAGTCACTGTAACAAATCAAGCACTACGACAAGAACGACACGAGGTAGGATGAGAACAGCACGAAGTGAGAAGGAAACAACACGCGGACATAATAACTAAGAACGACACGAGTACACTGTAACAGATCAGACACAACGAAGGGAACGACACGAAGTGAGGTTATAAAACAAAAGAGACACGACGTCTAGAAAAGGCAACACGAAGACACGAAAATAAAAACAACAAAAACACAAATACTAGACCAACACGAGGTTACGAATGCAAAAACAACACGAGGACAAACACGGGCTGACAACAGAAACCGACACGAAGTGGTTGCAAACAAGCAAGACACGAGGTCTACGTAAAGCAACACGAAGTGTGGTCAAGGCGAGAAAGACACGAGGTCTAATGAGAAAGACCAACACGAAGACAGTGAAAACATCACGAAGTAAAGAACAACGACACGAAGTGTAGTGGTGACAAAAACACACACTACACAGAGAACGACACGAGGTGGCACAGAAAGCAACTCGAGGTGCTGCAATGTTCTGCACGCAGTGGAACAAAAATGACACGAAGACACAGAAACAACAGTAACCGACACGAAGTGTGGTTACTAAACAGGAACGACACGAGGTCTACAGGGAAACGACTCGAAGTTCATCAGAACTATTAGAGCTGCTTCAGAAACACGACACGAAGACATGAGAAGGAAAACGACACGAAGTGAAAACAACACGAAGACGAAGTTGACACGAAGTGAAAACGACACGAAGACGAAGACAGAAGTTGACACGAAGTGAAGACAACACGAAGACAATGGATGCTACAGTGCAATGTCTAGACTTGAAGTTCAGTTGAGTGTACAGACTTCACCAATGAATCACTCACTGTACAGACTTACTATAGCAGTCTGATGTACAGACTTTGATGAACAGTCCAATGTATGGACTTGTACTGCAAACAACAATGTATAGACTTCATGTAAAAGCCTAATGTATGGACATTGAAATCAAAGACCAATGTGCAGACTTGACAGTGAAGACTAGTGTGCAGACTTCAAGTTTAACTGTGGATGAACAGACTTGAACATCCAGCAATGTATAGACTTCGTGAATAAAATGCAATGCTGACTGATGTATACACTTGGCAAATAGAGTAATGCATGAACAAACAATTAGCCACTACGTTAACCCAATCTAGCCATATTCATGAATTAACTATTCAAACAAACAATCAGATAAAGCAATCAGATATTCAAGCAGTCAATCAGTCATCTATATTAATTAGCACACCTCAGTGTAACTCATGGTGTGTCAGTCATCATCAAAACCACACAGGGGCACAACAATCTCCCCCTTTTTGATGATGGCAACACTATGAGTTACACTGACTCAGATCTCAGATTAGATTCTTCTCCCCCTTTGCCTTCAGCAAAAAGACATGAGTTGAAGAGTGAATTAAAACCAATTGTTAATTAAAAACTCCCCCTTTTGACTAAGCTGCCCCTTTTACTTTAGCAAAACGAGTAAACCAGAGGTGTCATATGAGACACTCATGATAGTTCAGCAGAAGATGGCAACACAATATCAGAAGCAATTAAAAACAATTCTCCCCCTTAGTCAAACAACTTATGCAATCATGCATATGCAACAATACTCCCCCTTTGACATGGTAGATGATATAGAGCTAATGTAGACAAATAACATGATCAGACAATCTAGCACATTGTCCCCTTATGCATATAGTCTCTCAGACATACCAGAGAATTCTACCCTTATGATCCATGAAGCAAGAGAAACCTACAAGGATGAACTCTGGTTATTCAAAGACAGCAACTCTCATATATGACAACCAGTCTGAATGAAATCAGAGTGATAAAGGGCAATAGGATGAGCAGATTCAATGATTTGTGAAAAATTGAGATAAAGAACTTTTCAGCAAGATACCAACTTCATAAAATCAAAGTCTTAAGTTCTGGATTCCTCCATCATAAAAGCTTATGAACCCTTGATTGTCAGATATGGTTTAAGAATGATGTAAACTGAAATTTTTTAAAAGAAATTGTACTCATATCTGAACCAACACTTAATAAAAAAGGAACTACAAGCTCATATAAGATTCTAGTTCAACCAACTTCTATCTTAATAAGTTTACTTTCCATGACATCTTTAAGAGAAACATAAGTGAATGCTCCTGAATTTTACTTGTTCTTTCAGAATTTGATTTACACTTGTTCAAATCTTTCTTTAAAGAACAATTTTGGTTTATCAACACCTTTTGACGTGGAGAGACACCTTGATCAGAGGTCAGAGTCCCCAGTTACTCAGTGTGACAACCGTATTATTTCTCCCATTTTAGAGAACAGAGGTAGCATTAAAAGTATCTTTGGCATGAGGATACACCTTGATCAGAGGCCAGAATCCCCAGTTACTCAATACAACTATGCCATTGCTCTGCCATATTTTCACAATAATTTCCAATCATCTCTTTAAACAGAGTTAACCATGGTACTTCATGACACAATCCTTTGGACAGGTTTCTCAGTAGCCACAGTCATTGCTCTGTCCATACTTTTTCTTAAAAAAAGGATTCAGAACTAGTTAGTTGTTTAGGAACAACCACATACACTATATATCTCAGTCAACGTAGACATGGATATCAACTTTTTAGATTTCAGAAAGTCTTACATGAATTTACATGAAGCAGACAGTTCAAGTTTATTAAGAGGTTGAAACAGATATTTTCAAGTTTCTTGTAACCAAACAAGAGTACATAAGACTTAAACCACTTCCAGTTAACAAATGTTCTTAAGCATGTATAATGGAAGGTTCCTCATTAAAGGTATTTTAACTTTTATGAAGTAGTATTCAGGCTGAAGGTTTACTTCATATCTCAGCAGAGTAATTCAAGTGAGAATATTCACTAAACAGCATGATTCTGAGGAATTGTAGCAAATGAGCTGCTCTTGAGCAAAGAAATTCAAAGTTGACTTGAATAGAGGAAAAGCTCTCATTCAGCAGATTTAGGAGACACAAACAGATACCAATAAGGTAAGCATTCAGATTATGAACAACTTCAGAAGTAGTCAAGAAATCATTTGATACCACTTTAAATGATGGAATCACTGACACTTCAGATATGACAAGATGAAACATATAGCTGGAGAAGAATGGATTAAGCATGCTCCCCCTATCTATATGCAGTGACATTTCCCTTCCTTTTTTTTTGATTTTTCAAAGAAGTGATATGCTATGCAATGATTTCCTCTAACTAAAAACGCTGAATCATCCTATATGTCATGCAGACAATGTAGATGATGAATGATTATGCAACAACTGATTTAACATGCTATGCAGTAAATCTCAAGACAGTTGAGTGAATTCAGATGTATGAATAATGCTCCCCCTAAATGTATGCATTCAATGTATCTTTTCGACATTTTCAATGGAAAGAAATGCAATGCAATTAACTTCTTGTATGCAGGGGCATGAAGTAAAATATTCACATGAAAATGTAGACATTCTCTGAAATTCAGATTTGACCCTTGGTACTGGGCGGAGGACTTGGTCCAAGGACCACCTCACACATGGCAGTAGCAACCAAACATACTTCATCTGCCGTCCAGCCCTATTCCATTTCATATACCATGATGGTCATGCAAATGACATATGCAGTGCAAGGCAATCTCATTTATTTAGTGCAAGCAACAGCATAAGAAGAGCATCAAAAATCAACCGAGCAAAACAACAATTTCAGATAGTGAAATTGAAACAAATTTCGGAACTGACCTGAATTGAGTCCTGGGGTTTTCTTTTTGAGTGCCTTGGTTAACCCCTTTTCATTCTTCAGCTTCCAAGGCACACCTGCAAAATATTGATCATTTTGATCCTGTAGGGACCCAAGCAGCTTTGGGTCCTGCATTAGCTCTAATAGGTATTCTAAACATTTTCATAGCAAGATTATCATCCAATTTCATCAGTGAACAATCATCCATAGAATGTCCAACTTTTCCACAGTATCTACATGAAATGGCTGGTTTTTGGTTCTTATGATACATGTTAACAGCAGGGTGATGTTTATAAACATGTTCATAAGATTTTCTGTTATATGCATGAGCAGTTTGATGCTTGTTCTTAACCATCCAACATTCAGCAGATTTATGGCCTGGCTTCCCACAGTTATAGCATGAAATTTTCACAAAAGGTTTTGCAGTGAATTTGACAAAATGGGGTTTAACATAGTTCTTTTGAACATACCAACAGTCCTTGACTGTATGCCCATTTTTCTTACAGTGGGAGCATGCAAAAGAATTTCTTTTATGAAAACTATTTTTACCCCAAGTAGATCTAAGCCAGCACTCAGCAGCCTTATGCCCAGGCTTATTACAGTTGAAGCACACAATGTGCTGACTAGAATTGTGTTTAGATCCATATGGATCATAAGAATGCATGGAAGACTTGGCAGGAAGTTTATCGTCTTCTTTCATGATAAAACATTCATTCATGTGATGACCATGCTTCCCACAATAATAACATGAAGCATCAGGCTTCCTAGCAGCATGGTTTCTATCAGAGAGATTTCTTGAATGTAAAGTTCCACTAGCATGCTCATCCTTTAACATCAATCTGTAATCTTCCATTATGTGACCTCCTTTCCCACAATAATAACATGACCCCTTTTTAATATGAGTGTGTGTGAGATCATGTGAATTGTGTGTAGCCTTTTTTATAGCAAGAGGAGTGTCTTTATCCTTCTTCTGTGAAATTTCACTCTTTTTCAGTTTTTGAGTTTGTTCCACAGTTTTGGGTTTCACAGTGGATTTTTGTGCAGTGAATTGGAAGACAGAAGGAGCAAAGGTTGTGTTCTGATTGGAAGCTTTAACAAAAATAGTGGATGTTTTATTCCCATTACTCCTTTTATTTGTCGGACTATAGCCCAGTCCCTTTCTCTCAAAGTTATCACTCTTTCCAAGAAGCTTATTCAGATTGTCCTTACCTTTGACAAATTTTGATAGAGAATTTTTCAAATCTTTAATCTCAGAATTCAAATCAGCAATTTTAGCCTCATATGTGGACAAATCTGTTTCACAGGAAATTACTTGTTGATGCAAGGCATCATTCAGGCTTTTGAGTTTTTCTACTTCCTGTTTTAATTCTATTTCCTTGTCAGCTTCAGATAGGGACTTGTAAAGATCATCAACTTCTTGTTGAAGGGATGTGATAGTAAGCTCATATCCAGCTATTTTCTGTTCACTGTAACTGACATTTCCATTTAACATTAGGTTGATGGTTTTTAGGCTCTCAATTTCTTGTTCAGCATTCATCAACCTATCAGAACTATCCACACTTACACTCTTGCCTTTTTCAATTGTCATTAGCCTATCTGTCAACTATGTGTTTAGGTGTTTCAACTCATTGATTTCCTCTTTCAGTTTACTGTTCTACTCTAGGAGATCAGCATCAAGCACCCATTCATCTGAGAGAAACTGACATTCATGAAACATTTCCTGTTGTTTTTCAGGTTGAAGTTTGTCAAGATTTTTCTGAATCTCTGAATTTGTTACTCTATCAGCCTCTAGTTTTTCAGAAATCAATCTATTTTCTTTTTCAAGATTTATTGATTTGAGTTCAAATTCCTTGAGCTGATTATTGAGTATTTCATTTGCAGATTTCATTTTTTCCAATTCAGAGTTGACACATTCTAATTCTCTCACCAATTTTTCATTTTGAACAATATCATTGTTGTGAGCCTGATCAACTAAGCTAAGCCTTTCCTTTAGTTCAGTAATTTCACACACAAACTCTTGACGCTCCTTTTTGTGTAGAGCAACTTGTTTCATAAGAGATTGTTTTTCAGATTTGAAAGGATCTAAGTCTGAACTAATAGAATCACACTCTGTTATCTGTCTTCTGAATATTTCATTTTCAGTTTTCAGAGTTTCAAGATTTTCACCTCCTAGTTTTTCCAGCTTCTTTTTCAGTCTTCTATACCTCTTACTCATTTTTTCATGGGAGTGTAACAGATCAGCATAGGCATCTTCCCAGTCATCTAAAGTGAAACTAGAGAAGGGGATGATTACCTTTTCAGCATCTTGGAGTTCCTCTTGATCACTGCTATGGTTGCTCTCGTTAGCCATCATGCAGTTGTTCTTATTCATCCTCTGAGCTAGCTTCAGCTGATCCAGAATGTCCTTAGCGGACCTGCAGTCATAAAAATGAGAATGTAGAGCCTTGTCAGTAGCTGCTCTCATCAGGTTAAAGGCTTTCTGATTTTCTCCATATTTTGACTTGTGACTTTTAGTCCATTTGGACTTTTCCTTTGGCAATCTGTGGGGACCTTGTGAAATTAATTTCCACAGATCTGGATTAATCATTTTCACATAATTGTGAAGACTGCTAATCCATGAGTTAAAGTTAGAGCCATTGAAAACCGGTGGAGAACCCATTGAATAAATCCGCAAACAGATTAATGCAGCAAAGGGGAGAAACAGATAAGCACCAAGGGACAACAGGATCCTCTGCAGATCGTTGGATCTGATCAATCAGAGAACCGCTCTGATACCAAATGATGGGTTCGGTGCAGTCTTCAGAGGGGGGGGTGAATGAATATAACCCGTTAATAAAACTTCACTCAATTAAAACTTAGAATAATAACAAGACAGATTCGACAATCTGAAGCTCAACTGGAATTTCGCTCTCTTGACAGATTAAAAAATTCTAAGAAAACTAATCAACACTTCTGCTCAACCAGAAGCCAAACGCTTAGAGCGCCCCTATGCAATCATCTAGCGGAAGCAAAAGCAGATAAACCAAACCACAATGCACAAGGCGTTTTAGGTGGTTCGGTCCTCCAGACCTACATCCACCCCACACTCAACCGAGTGTGGCTTCACTAGCTCACGCTAGAAACATCAGACTCAGTCTGCAACAAATGCTGCCAAACAGCTTGACCAGGGGAACAACCTCCCCTCTTCCTCCCAACCGGAGGGAACCACTAGTGACATCAGTCACTAGCAAACCAGAGAGGCAAGTCTCTCTTCCTCCAGACCGGAGGGAACACCTAGTCTTGCAACCCACAAGACTAGAACCAGAGGATCAATCCTCCCTTCCTCCAAACCAGAGGGAACACCTAATCTTGCAACCCACAAGACTAGAACCGGAGATCATATCTCCCTTCCTCCAAACCGGAGGGAACCCTAGAGACCTAAGTCTCTCTTCCTCTGAAACCCAGAGGGAAACACAAGTGACACTAAGTCACCTGTAAACCAGAGGTCGAGGACCTCTCTTCCTCCCAACCGAGGGACCCCTGGACTTGAAACCTACAAGCCCAGAACCGGAGGACGAGCCTCCCTTCCTCTAACCAGAGGGAACCCACAAGTAGCACCCAGCTACTTGCAACTGGAGATAGCAATCTCCCTTCTCCTGAACCAACAGGAGGCACCCCGACCTCTCTACAGAGAATCGGGAATACAGCAAGTGAAATGTTCAAAACAAAAATGAAACCAGCAACAGAAAGCTGAAAGGATAAAAAAAATGTGGCTCTCGTAGGAGCTGGCTGGCCTGGATTTGATCCACGGTCCAGCAGGAGCTTCTTCTACTGCTTCTCTCTTTTCTCCCAGCACGAACTCTCTTTTCTTCTTCTTCTTCTTTCTTACTTCTCCTTCTTCTCACTCTCTCTATCTCACTGTCTCTCTCTTTCTTTTTCTTCTTCTGCTCTCTCGATCAGGCTCACAGCTTTCTCTATCTCTTCTTTCTCTTCTGCACTTCTTCTCTTTTGCTCTGGCTGCTTCTACTTCAGTCACTCTCTGTTGCTCGCTACCTTCATCACACTTCTTATGTGGGCGAAGGATCATATATATAGCAGCAGCAGCATCAGCCCCGACGTGTGACCTCCACATTTCCAGCCCTAAATATTAGGACACGTGGCAGTCACTCAGCAGGCTTCATTCCAGCCTCGGATCACGTGCTGCCCAGTCATTTGGGAATGTTCTTCCTCGAACCTGTAAGGAGATACAAACCATTAACACTGAGGGCCACAATAACTAAAGCTGCACGAGGTATGTGGTAGCAGTTCTAGATGCACTGAAAAAGACACGACATTCAGTGGTGACAAAAACAAACATTACAAGGAGAACGACACGAAGTCACTGTAACAAATCAAGCACTACGACAAGAACGACACGAGGTAGGATGAGAACAGCACGAAGTGAGAAGGAAACAACACGCGGACATAATAACTAAGAACGACACGAGTACACTGTAACAGATCAGACACAACGAAGGGAACGACACGAAGTGAGGTTATAAAACAAAAGAGACACGAGGTCTAGAAAAGGCAACACGAAGACACGAAAATAAAAACAACAAAAACATAAATACTAGACCAACACGAGGTTACGAATGCAAAAACAACACGAGGACAAACACGGGCTGACAACAGAAACCGACACGAAGTGGTTGCAAACAAGCAAGACACGAGGTCTACGTAAAGCAACACGAAGTGTGGTCAAGGCGAGAAAGACACGAGGTCTAATGAGAAAGACCAACACGAAGACAGTGAAAACATCACGAAGTAAAGAACAACGACACGAAGTGTAGTGGTGACAAAAACACACACTACACAGAGAACGATACGAGGTGGCACAGAAAGCAACTCAAGGTGCTGCAATGTTCTGCACGCAGTGGAACAAAAATGACACGAAGACACAGAAACAACAGTAACCGACACGAAGTGTGGTTACTAAACAGGAACGACACGAGGTCTATAGGGAAACGACTCGAAGTTCATCAGAACTATTAGAGCTGCTTCAGAAACACGACACGAAGACATGAGAAGGAAAACGACACGAAGTGAAAACAACACGAAGATGAAGTTGACACGAAGTGAAAACGACACGAAGACGAAGACAGAAGTTGACACGAAGTGAAGACAACACGAAGACAATGGATGCTACAGTGCAATGTCTAGACTTGAAGTTCAGTTGAGTGTACAGACTTCACCAATGAATCACTCACTATACAGACTTACTATAGCAGTCTGATGTACAGACTTTGATGAACAGTCCAATGTATGGACTTGTACTGCAAACAACAATGTATAGACTTCATGTAAAAGCCCAATGTATGGACATTGAAATCAAAGACCAATGTGCAGACCTGACAGTGAAGACTAGTGTGCAGACTTCAAGTTTAACTGTGGATGAACAGACTTGAACATCCAGCAATGTATAGACTTCGTGAACAAAATGCAATGCTGACTGATGTATACACTTGGCAAATAGAGTAATGCATGAACAAACAATTAGCCACTACGTTAACCCAATCTAGCCATATTCATGAATTAACTATTCAAACAAACAATCAGATAAAGCAATCAGATATTCAAGCAGTCAATCAGTCATCTATATTAATTAGCACACCTCAGTGTGACTCATGGTGTGTCAGTCATCATCAAAACCACACAGGGGCACAACACTGTGTGATGTACGGACTTTCTATATGAAGTCACCCGCTGTACAGACTTAGGCAATGTAAAGACTTGCCAGTGTATGGACTTGATCAGCATTCAGCAATGTGCAGACTTTATGCATGAAGAAGTAATGTGTAGACGTGCAACAATGTATAGACTTAGCCAGCAGACTAGTCCGATGTACACACTTGCTCGTTGTTCAGTCTTCATGAACGATGTACAGACATGCCAAGAGAAACTCTGTACAGACTTGATCAAAGAAAGGCAATCGAGTGTATAGACATCCACAATGTATAGATTTGCCAAGCGAAAGGGCTGTACAGACTTGATGAATGATGCAAGGCAAACGAATGTATAGACTTCCAATGTATGGACTTGCCAACTGGGCGATGTACAGACTTGAGCAAGGCAAAGTCTATACAGACTTGAAAGTGCACAATGTATAGAGTTTGCCAAGACAACTAAACAATGTACATACTTTCACAATGTGTAGACTTTGGCAACACAACGGCTGTACAGACTTCCACTCAACTGCGATGTACAGACTTGCCAAGGGAAACGACGGTAAAGCTATCAGTGTATAGACTTCGAGTGCAACGTCGGTAAAGCTACCGATGTATAGACTTGCAAGTTGAACTGGTGGATGTACAGACTTGGAAGTTCACTGATGGATGTACAGACTTCACCTCGAGCAAGCAACAGTGCAGTGTATGGACTTTGAAGAATGATGCATGACGCTGTACAGACTTCACTTGAAACAGTCTGATGTACAGACTTTGCCTAACACAGTCCAATGTAGATACTTGTTGATGCATTGTATAGACTTACATGAGATGCTCAAAGAGACGCTCAATGTACAGACTTAGTCTGATGCGTTGTATAGACTTGCATGAGACGCTCAATGAGACGCTCAATGTACAGACTTCAAGTCCAGTGTATAGACATTGCCTTAGACGCTAAATGAGACGGACGTTGTGCAGACTTGCTGGTCAAACAGACACAGACTCTGTACAGACTTTAGCGTGCAGACATACAGACAATGTGAATGTATAGACTTAACACAACGATGCAATGTATGAACTTTACAAATGCAAGCAATGTAGCAATGTATAGACTTTGGGCTTGCCATGCAATGTATAGACTTTGAACACAAACGTCACAATGCAATGTATAGACTTGCTAGTTAAGTGAGCTGCAATGTATGGACTCTGCTATGCATGAAGACAAGTGTATAGACTTGGAAATCTGGGGGCGTCGATGCATCTAAGAAGGGGAATAGTGTACAGACTTAGCTAATGCAATGTACACACTTGCTGCGTTGACGCTGCAGACTTAGCCAATGCAATGTACACACTTACTGCGTTGACGCTGCAAACTTAGCCAATGCAATGTACACACTTACTGCGTTGACGCTGCATGAGACACTAAAAGAGATGGACAGTTGTATAGACTTGGATATCTAGGGGGGAGTCGACCCATCAAAGAAGGGGGTCGACCCATGATGCATGAATGTATAGACATGTTCTAAGCGATGCACAAACACAACACAAAGCAGTGTATAGACTCTACGTGCAATGTGTAGACTTTGAGTGTGTGTGCAGTGTGTGAACCTGTAAAATGCATGGAACACACATACAATCTGATAAGAACAATTTCATCAAAGCATAAACAGTTGCCAATCAATCAAAACAAGGTGTTGCTAATGAGGTAAAACATATTGTCAACATCATCAACATAGAGGAGTCACAACAATCTCCCCCTTTTTGATGATGGCAACCCCCTATCATATAGAATAGCAATTACCTATCATACAGATGATGAAAGACATGATTTGTTATTCAGATTGTCATGCAGATGCTATGCATGCATGCTACGAAATGTAAGCAACTCCCTGCTAAGAAAATCCCACCCTTTGACATAACATAATGCATAGCATAATGCATACACTTCCCCTAGAATGAATTCATAATTCATACAATATTCTCCCCCTTTGCCATCAACAAAGAGGAGGGAAAGTGAGTACAAGGGAAGGAACAAGAGATATAATCTGACTGGCATTCTAAACATGTAGTTCAGGAATAAGCATTCTAAAGCATAGAGTCTTCAGTCATATGATGTTCTAAACTACTTTCAGATAGAATTCTGGTTTAAAGACTATAAAATTTTGAGTTCATGCACTACAATCAATGGATAAGTTTTTTGTGCATGATAAAATAATAAACCAGAATCACATTTGCATGAGAGATTCAGTTTCAAAATATCTTACTTTCATAGACTCATTAAAAAGATGATTAAGAGATACTAGGTCATGTATTGAAAATAAATAAATTGACATCTAAGAAATTTCTTGTGAAGGAACAGCATTTTCAATATTAGTTCATTTAGGGCATTCAGGTACCATTTGCCTTTTTGCGTAAGGGTATACGTTTATCAGATGCCAATACCCCTAGATACTCAACATCATGGACCATTCTGCCTATGATCAAACATAATAAAACTGATTTACACCTTTTTGTGTGAGAGTACACGTTTATCAGACGCCAGTTACCCCCAGGTACTCAGTGAAACCAACCTACATGTTTGATCATTTTATACAGAGATAGCTGATACACCTCATAACATGAGTGTTGTCCACTTCTTTGATGGATCACTCAGTTTCTCAGTGATTTACCAGTCATTGCTCTGCCAATGTTATTTTTCAAGTAGTTTTCAAGATTTTCAACATTATCTTAGCTGTCCTTTATTTGTTTCAGAATGACTTGTTTAAGAACAATACACATGCTAGGCTTCTCTAACATGATTTCAGATGAGTTTTTAGATTTCAGATATAAGTAGCTTTGTCTGACATGAAATAAGAAAAGGGTTGGGAGTTTTATCAATTTTCAGCTTTCTTATTTACTGATTATAATCTTTAAACTCCAAAAATTATAAAATTTAAACCATTAACTCAGTCTTTAAGCAATTGAAATTCTTATAACTGAAGAAGTCCGTTTTCTATTGCTTGGAAATCAGAACTGACTAACAGATTGCCATATGTCAGACTTAATCATTCAGAGTCAAAGAATGAATGAATTCAAGTAAGTTGATGACCACTCTGAATTTCTAATAATACTCCCCCTCTCTATATGCATGCAGTTTTGTAAATGAATGGCAAGAATTAGATACCAACTGTTATGATATGCATTACTCTGCTCTGTTCTACATGCATGTGGTTTTAGATGAGAGAAAGCTTAGACACAATCATAACTAAATGATATGCAATGAATAATATGTCATGAAAAAATATGTCATGCATGCATGGTCTAGTCTAATATTCAACAATCACTGAGTTTTATTCAAGCTATCAGATGCAAGTCCAAATCAGAAATTTTATTCAAAGCAGCTGAAAAAATTATTCATCATGCTGAAATTTACACAAGCCAAGTTCTCTTCTAAGAAATTTGAACCTTTCATTCCCAAGAGGCTTAGTAAAAATATCAGCAATTTATTTTTCAGTTTCAATGAAGTTCATTTCAATTTCATGTTTATTTACAACATCTCTCAAAAAATGGTGTTTTATCTCTATATGCTTAGTCCTAGAATGATTACCAGGATTTTTAGCAAGGTATATAGCACTCGTATTATCACATAACATTGGAATGCATCCCAATTTTATCTGATAATCATCCAGTTGGTGCTTGATCCATAGTACTTGGGCAGCATAATTACCTGCAGCAACATATTCAGCTTCAGCTGTAGACAAGGCTACAGTGTGTTGCTTCTTAGATGCCCAAGATACTAGATAGCCACCTAAGAATTGACAGTAGCCACTAGTGCTTTTTCTATCTACTCGACACCCAGCATAATCTGCATCAGTGTAAGCTAGAAGTTCTAACTCACACTTGGCAGGATACCACAGACCTAACTCTTGGGTGCCTAGTAAATACCTAAAAATCCTTTTCACTGATTTAAGATGTGATTCTTTAGGACTAGCCTGAAATCTAGAGCATAAACACACTGAAAATTGAATATCAGGCCTAGATGTTGTAAGATATAGAAGGGATCCGATCATACCTCTATATAGCCTTTGATCCACTGGTTTACCTTTAGGATCTTCATCCAAACTGGTTGAGGTACCCATTGGAGCAGCTATTTTCTTGAGGTTGTCCATTTTGTACTTCTTCAATAAATTCTTTATGTACTTGGACTGAGAGATGAAAGTTCCATCCTTTGTTTATATAACCTGCAGTCCAAGAAACAATTTGAGCTCGCCCATTGAGCTCATTTCAAACTCATTAGTCATTATTTGAGAGAATTCCTCACACAATTTGGGGTTAGTTGACCCAAACACAGTGTCATCCACATAAATTTGAATGATAAGAATATCTGAATGACTCACCTTGGTAAACAATGTTTGATCAACTACACCTCTTGTGAAGTTCTTGTCAGTGAGGAATTTGCTCAACCTGTCATACCAAGCTCTAGGAGCTTGCTTTAAACCATAGAGAGTCTTTTTGAGTTTATAAACATGATTGGGGAAGTCTAAGCATTCAAACCCAGGAGGCTTCCTCACATAGACATCTTCACTAATTTCCCCATTTAAAAAAGCAGATTTCACATTCATCTGCTGAAGATTTATTCCTAGGGAGCATGCATAAGCCAATAATATTCTGATTGCTTCTAACCTGGCTACAGGGGGAAATGACTCTTCAAAGTCAATTCCAAATTCCTGATTATACCCCTGAGCTACAAGTCTGGCCTTATTTTTAATGACATTCCCTGATTCATCAGTTTTATTTCTGAACACCCATTTAGTCCCTATGACTGTTTTATGATCAGGAGGTGGAACCAAATGCCACACCTTATTCCTGTCAAATTGATTGAGCTCTTCATGCATGGCATTAATCCAATGCACATCTTTGAGAGCACAGTCAATGGACTTGGGTTCTACATTTGAAACAAAAGCATATGCATTCAATTCATTTTGAATTCTTAAGTGACCTCTAGTCCTAGGGGGGTCATGCAAATTTCCAATCACATTATCTACATGATGATCTTTAAGATATCTAATGTTAACAATTGGATTATCATGAAGTTCATTTACCTCCCCCGGAACTGTAGGCTCTTCTTCATTAGGCTCTCCATTTCCTTCCTCATTTTCGGATTGGTCTGCAGAATTTCCTTCTTTCAGAATATCACCACTGTCTTCATTCCTGCATTGACCAATATTAGTCTTTAATAAGGATTCATCAAAAACTATATGTGGAGATTCTTCAACATTTTTGGAATTCAGATTGTACACTCTATATGCTCGGATATTTTCAGAATAACCAAGAAAAATTCTTGGTTCACCTTTAGGTTCAAATTTATCAAGGTCTCTTTTATCATTTATATGAATGAAACATTTACAACCAAAAACCTTGAAATGAGCAATGGAAGATTTCTTACCCTTTAAGATCTCATAGGGTGTTTTCTGAGTAGAAGGTCTTACCATGGCTCTGTTAATTATATAACAGGCTGTGTTTACTGCTTCAGCCCAAAACTTCCTTGGTAGACCACCTTCAACCAATAGTGTATGACCCATCTCCACTAGGGTTCTATTCCTTCTCTCCACAATTCCATTCTGCTCAGGTGTCCTTGGTGAGGAGTACCTGTGATTAATTCCATTTGACCTACAGAATTCATCAAACTGTGAGTTTTCAAACTCACCGCCATGATCAGTCAAAATATTTTCAATTTTCTGATTTATTTTAACATAGAACTCCTGAAATTCTGAGAATGCATCACTCTTATGTGATAAGAAATAAACCCAAGTATACCTAGAGAAGTCATCTACCATGACAAACTCATACTTCCTCCCTGATAAGCTGACAGATCTGGTTGGCTCAAAAAGATCCATGTGTATCAACTCATAGGGTTTAGAAGATAGATTTTCAGTTCTAGATTTAAATGACTTTCTAGTTATCTTTGACTGAGTGCATGCATCACAGATTTTATTTTCATTCTTAAAGGAAACTTCAGGAAGTCCTCTAACCATGCCATGCTTATTCAGTTTATGCAAAATAGTGTAACTAGCATGACCTAACATACGATGCCATAAAAATGCTAAGTCTTCTCTACTAGCAGTAAGGCATAGGTTAGAATGTTGAATATCATCTAAATCTATCATGTAAGTGTTATTTATCCTCTTGCCAGAAAATTTAACAGTTTCGGAATCAGGTTCAAAAATTTTGCAACATTGAGAGTCAAAAAGCACCTTGTATCCTTTATCACATAGTTGGCTGATGCTAAGTAAGTTATAAGCTAATCCTTCAACCAACATGACATTCTCAATGCAACAAGTGGTACACTTACCTACCTTACCTGTTCCAACAATCTTACCCTTTGTGTTACTGCCAAAGGTGACAAGGCCTCCTTGTTTCTCTGTCAGCATGCAGAACTTGGCCTTATCCCCTGTCATATGCCTGGAGCAGTCGCTATCCAAGTACCACAAGTTGTTCTTGGCTTCCAGGCATACCTGCATACACAATTAGGTAGAGAAGTTTGGAACCCAAGACTGATTAGGCTCCAGAACAGATGAAATAGCAGCAAAGCAAGAAAGCAGACTTTTCGGAATCCACATTTGTTTAAATGAATTTTGTTCAGTGGATTCTACAGATTTCCTTCTATTGTTGTTCCTCTTCTTGTTGTTGTTTGTCTTCTTATTGTTTGCACCAGCATGATTATTGACAGTGTTTTTCCTTTGCCAGTGCCTTGGCCAGGGTGCACTCATGAAGTTGTGGCCATAGTAGTTCCTGGGCTGGCTAAAGAAATTCAGATTCCTAGGTGTCCAATTGCCATACCCATCAACCCAATTTATAGGGTAAGGTCTATAAGACTGTGTACCCTGATATCCAAGACCTGTAAACCTTCCTTGAGTCCTAGTCCATACTGACCTATTTGGATAGGTTGACTATGCAAAGAAGTGGGACTGGGCTCTAGGTTGGTGGAAATGTTTGGGTTCAGCTCTAAAAGCATTCTGCCTCCCCTGCACCTTGGACCCTACTGACCTATTCATAGGTGTGTATTGGGTCTTCTTCAGAGGTGGTGGTGATGGTGGAGACTTGGTACCCTTAACATGGGGTTTATAAGACTGTTTAGGTTGACCCCTAACCTGAGACTGAGCTTTGGGATTTTGCATAGATGTGCTAGCTCTACTAGGCTCACTCAGCTTTTGTTTGCCCTTCTCCTCAGCACTGGGCTTTTTCAGATTAGCATTTTTGTTCATTGAATTGTTTCAATTCATGCTAATTAGAGGTCCTTTTTCTTTTTGTGCAACAAATGAAATAGTTTTCATTCCAAAGGTTTTCGTTGCACTTGAATTAAATCCTAGGCCCTCTTTTCTGAAGTTGACCTTTAACCCTAACAAAGCATTTAGATTATCAGTACCTTGGGTCATCTTCTCAATGGTTTTAAGCTTGTCCTCATTATCCTTTTGAATGTCTTCAATGGATTTTTTCAGTTCTGTATTCACACTTAGGACAACTTGATATTTTTCATTCACAATTTTTATCTCACTTTCATATTTCTGGATTTTCAGTTTCCATTCATCAACTTCTTTTTCTAACCTCTCATTATCTTCTTTAGAGGCTTTTTAACTCATTTTTGATTTCATCTAATTCAGAACATGTGAGTTTCAAATTTTTATTCTCAGATTCTAAACATGCAATTTTATCAATTAGAGTCGTATCATTTTGCATGGAGTTAATCTTTCTTCTTAGATGCCTATTTTCTTTTCTAATATCATTAGCTCTATCAGCTATGTCATGGTAAGCATCTACCCAATCAGCAATTGTGAAATTTTCAAATCTAGTGATTACCTCATCTAAGTCCTCTTCTCTGTCTTCTGAGCTTGTTGCCATAAGGCAAATGGGCTTTTCAGATTCGGCTTCACTGTCTGAGCTGCTACTGAAGGAACCTTCATCTTCATCACTCCAGGTACTCACCATTGCTTTCCCTTTCGTGTTCCTTCTCTTTGACTTGTCCTTGTATTTCTGATTATCTGGATAGTCAGCTTTCAGATGGCCTGCTTTTCTACATTGATAACAAGTATTAGTTTCAGTTTTCTTAGCAGGCTTATGTTTATACCTTTTATCCTTTCGGCCGCCACTGTACTTCTTTTGGCTGAATCGTCCTGCTCCTTTCCTGAGGAATCGCCTGAACTCTCTAGTTGTAGTGTCCCGGATCTTTCGGATCCTCCCTTGTGGGTCTCAGATCTAGTTTATCAGGGTGTCCGACCCTGTTGTGTCTGAAATTTCGTTTCGGACATCTTTCGTGTTCGGATCGGCGCGATCCGGAGTTATTTCGGAGGCCCGAAGTATGTCCGCGGCTTTTCCCGTGCGTGTTTTCCGATTTCCGCGTATGGGTTTCGGCGAATCCTTCGGAACCCTGTAGCGGGTGAACCGTGTCGTTCACCAGCCCGCGAGTGGTACAGTTGCGATCAGCGCGTCGAGACGGTCGAGGAGGTGTATTTTTCTATTTTTCAGGATTTTTCTGATTTTCCGGATTTTCTTTATATATCAAGTCTTTTTCTTTTCTTTTTACCTTTTTCTTTTCTTCTTCTTCCTCCTTCCTTCAACCGTTAGAGCTCCCCCTCCCCCGTGGCCGATCTTCTTCCCCCCGGGCGACCGAGATGCGGCCCCTCTCACTCCAGCAACGGCGTGGCAGTGGCGACGGCGGCAAGGTGGTCCCGGTGGCGTGCTTTTCACGGCGAGAGGCGGGGCGTTCGTGGGAGTAAAACCTTCATTCTTGATTTCGGCGGTGATTCGGTGGATTTCGAGCTTCCTTGAGGTAGGGGGATTGATCCTTGCCCTCTTCATAGCATTCCCCGTGATTTCTAGGCCGTGGAGAGGCCGAGTGGGGTTAAATCCATGCCGGGAGGGTCATTTTCATGCTTGGGGTTTGAGCGCCGGATCCGTCGATTCGTGGAGTTTTTGATCGATTTGGGGGCTCTAGATGCATGCTAGGACGTTGTGGGGTGATCCCCCGTTGTTTTCCCTTCACCAGGGGTGGTGAATGGGCGTGGATCTACGTTTTCTGGGCGTGTTTTGCGAACCGGGCTCGGCCCGTTGTCGCGCTATAGTCCAGTGGCGCGTTCTTGATGAACGCGCCGTGTCATCCGAGCGTGTCCGTCTGAGAAGACGAACAGTAAGGCGGTGGAGAACGCGCCTGGTTCTGGTAGCGCGATCTCCAGATCGCGCTACCAAAGACTAGCGCGTTCAGGTGTGAACGCGCTAGCTTTGGGCAGCGCGACATGGAAGATCGCACTAGCCATAGCTAGCGCGTTCTTCGATGTCGCGCTAGGGATACCTAGCGCGACCATCCCCCTCCCCCGAACCGTGTTCTTGTGGGTAGCGTGACCTCCGGTTGGGTGAGTTGCGGACCCGGTTGTGGCGTGTGGCCCTAGGGATGCCGTGGGCACCCAGTGAGAGCCACAGGGGCGCCCGGGGTTCCCCGGAGAGTCAGTTACCTCGGTAGGGGTGCCGCGTGACTTGAGGGACGGTTGGACCTCATGCGTGTCCCCGGCATCCGTGCCTATCGTATGGTCATCGTGAGTCTGTGCTAGTGTTTGGTCGGTGGTTTCCATGGATTAGCCCTTACTTCCAGTGACCCTACCACTAGTCGTAGCTTTCCCACGGCACGCATGTGCTGGCTCGCCTGGGAGTGGCTGAGCGGCGTACCCGAGAGGCGGTGAGTAGGCTGGTTACCGCAGGGCCCCCGCGTACTTCCGAGTCTGGGTTTAGGGGGAATTACCAGCTAGAGGACAGGCCTAGGGCGTACGGTCTGAGTGTGCACACGAGGCTGAGGGTTCAGACCCGCGCTGACGAGCGTGACCTCAGCTAGTACTTGTTTTACGGTTACTTCTGGTTACTGAGTGTGTCTGAGTCTCACGCCAGGGGCGTAGTAGCTAGACACTTGTGACGCGGTATAAGACGTCAGGGGATGCATCCGGTCGTTCTTCTAGTGGGTGGTGCTCCTGTTCACTGCCAGGCGTGGACTCGCGATTTGTGGGACCGAGGTTCCGTAGTGCGGTACTGTTAGAGTAGTCGGCTTTTCCGTTTATTTATTTTAGCTTGTCGGTTTTACCGTACTCTTGTTTGGTAGGGTTATCTTCTTCTTTCTCGTTTTCCGTGCGAGGTGGGGATTCGCGGGATCCCTACTGGGCCAATGAGATGAGGCTCACCCCTGCTCTTCAGGTGAGGCGGGGTCGACGGGAGGCGCGGCCGAGTTTCAGCGTGGTTCTTCTAGCCAGGGTTAGTCGCCAGTCTGCCAGAGCCGGGGGATGCCCCGTGTAGTTGTACTCCGGGGGATGCCCCGTGTAGTTGTACTCCGGGGGATGCCCAATGTCGTTGTACTTTCTTTCCCGTTGACTGTACTTCCCTTTGGACATGAGACACTGTGGACCTTGTAGCAGTTTATTTAGTTATATTATTATGTGCATTTCATTTTAGATTATTATGCTATCTCTGTGGTCGTTGCAACTTCTCTTGTACTCCCACACCACTCCTTTCTACCCTTCCGAGTCTTCGGGCTCATGGGTTGGCGGACCAAGATTCGAGACGCACCGGTTCCTTTCCGGTACTTGGATCCTCGGGTCGTCACAGCTGGTATCAGAGCATAGGTTGTGGAGGTGCATCGGAACTTGGAACGAATTGCAGTGGTCCAGAAGGTCTATGAATGTCCTGTACAGTCGGCGACTGGCTTAGGGTCGTGTGTTTTATTGATTTGCGGTTGCTTTTCTTTGATGCCAGGTGTGTTATGGCGCCACGGAGGAGGACTCGTGCCCAGCAGGGAGAGTCTAGTGGTGGTCCAGAGGAGTAGAGCAGGGCTTCAGTTTCCGAGGGTGTATCTGGAGATGCGAGAGCTCCAGGGATGGATGACTTCTTCCGAGGCATGTTTGAGTATGTGTTTCAGCGGTAGCAGGGAGGTCAGCAGTAGGGAGATCATCAGCAGCAGGGTGGCGATGCTGGTGAGGACCGGGCTCGTGGTGGTCATGGTCGTGTGCTGAAGGAGTTCTTGCTGTTTCAACCTCCTTCTTTCAGTGGGCAGCCAGATCCTGAGGTGGCCAGAGAGTGGCTAGATGATGTTCAGCGGATTTTTAGTGCGATGGAGTGTTCCGAGGAGGAACAGGTGGCGTTGGCTACTCATCGTCTTCAGGGATCGGCCCGTACTTGGTGGACGTCAGAGTAGGGTTCAGTGTTCCAGTCTCGTCCTCTTCGGCAGATTGAGTGGCAGGAGTTCGTCACAGCTTTCGAGCGTGCCTTCTGTCCGTCCTTTGTCAGGTCGCAGAGGTTACGTGAGTTCATGGAGCTAACTCAGGGTGACATGTCGGTGATGCAGTACCGTGCCAGGTTTATCGAGTTGGGCCGTTATGCTCCGCATATCGTGGCAGATGAGGAGGTCAGGACCGATCAGTTTGTGGGTGGTTTGAGGCTAGAGTTGAGGCATCATCTTCTTGCGTCAGGATTGACCACTTTGGATGCGGCGTGCAAGGCAGCATCAGCACTGGAGAGAGATTTGCAAAAGGTTCGAGGGCAGGGCAGTGCTAGTCAGGTGCAGGCAGGTTTTGGCCAGCCGTCAGCAGTGCAGTAGCAGAGTACCGTCCAGCTCTCGGCAGGTGGTTCAGTGGCGACGCAGTCTGTGGTTCTTGTGCCTGAGTCTTCGTCCTTTGGCTCGAGGCTCAAGAAGTTACTCAAGGAGGCGGGCCTCGGCGGGAGACGCCGAGGTAAGAAGGGGCAGTCACAGCAGGAGTCGTTGGCCAGTGATCAGCAGTCCGTAGCTTTGCAGCTTCAGGGTTCGGTGTCAGGTGCTCGGGGCGGTTGTCCCAAGTGCGGTGGTTCTCTTCCAGGCAGATCGTGTTCGGCGCCCGTGATTTGCTTCAGGTGCGACCAGCCAGGGCACATGGCACGTGACTGTCCGCAGAGACCGCGTCAGCCGCACGAGTTTCAGCAGCAGCAGCAGCAGTTTCGGCCCCAGCAGTTATCAGCACAGCCGCAGCAGTACCATCAGCAGGGATAGTTTCCTCAGTTGTCACGGTCAACTACTGTGGGGAGGCAGAGATCCCGAGGTAGAGTGACTCACATGACCAGGGCGGAGGCTGAGGCGTCGCATTTGGTGGAAGGTACTCTTTCAATTTTGGGTAGTGCGGCTCGTGTTTTGTTTGATTCGGGTGCTTCTCATTCGTTCATCTCGGAAGATTTTGCTCAGAGTGTGGAGGACCTAGTGACCGAGGTGTCCTGTGACTTGGCGGTAGAGTTGCCTACCGGTGACTTCATGGTCACCCCGTACTGCTTTGAGAAGGTACCGGTGTGGGTGGAAGGGCGGAGTTTGCCGGCTAGACTCTATGCATTACCGCTTCAGGACTTCGATGTGATTTTGGGCATGGATTGGCTCGAGGCTCATCATGCCTTGGTGGATTGCGGCTCGAAGAAGGTCTACTTCCGACAGCTTCGTGGACCCACCTTCTATTTCCAAGGTATTCGGTCTTCCTCTTCCTGCTTGCTTATTTCGGCTATTCGTGCGCGTCGTTTGCTTGATGCAGGTTGTCAGGGCTTTCTCGCATCCGTGGTTTTGGTCGAGCGGCAGGGTCCTGAGGTAGAGGACGTTCCTGTCGTGTGCGAGTTCCCCGATGTCTTTCCCGAGGAGCTACCAGGGTTGCCACCGCAGCGAGAGATTGATTTCGTGATTGAGGTGGTGCCAGGTACGGCGCCTATGTCAAAGGCCCCTTATCGGATGGCGCCTGCCGCGTTGCGAGAGCTGAAGGCGCAATTGCAGGAGTTGTTGGCCAAGGGGTATATTCGTCCTAGTTATTCCCCGTGGGGTGCGCCGGTGTTGTTCGTGAAGAAGAAGGATGGTAGTTTGAGGCTGTGCATCGACTACCGTCAGTTAAACCAGGTGACTGTTAAGAACAAGTATCCGTTGCCGCGGATTGATGACTTGTTCGATCAGCTTCAGTCGGCCCAGGTGTTTTCGAGGATCGATTTGAGATCGGGTTATTACCAGCTGCGGATCCGAGAGTCGGACGTGGAGAAGACGGCGTTTCAGTCGAGGTATGGGCATTATGAGTTCTTGGTGATGCCGTTCGGGCTCACCAATGCCCCCGCAGCATTCATGGATTTGATGCATAGGGTGTTTCGTCCGTACTTGGACCAGTTTGTGGTCGTGTTTGTGGACGATATCCTTGTGTATTCGCGGTCTGCTGAGGAGCATGTGCAGCATTTGAGAGCGGTATTGCAGACCCTGTGCGATCACCAGTTGTATGCCAAGTACAGCAAGTGTGAGTTTTGGCTCCGAGAGGTGCACTTTCTGGGGCATGTTATTTCTGGTGATGGTGTTTCCGTGGACCCGGTCAAGGTCGAGGCGGTGGTGCAGTGGCCGAGGCCGAGTTCTGTCACGGAGATTCGGAGTTTCTTGGGGCTTGCAGGTTATTATCGGCGGTTTATTCAGAATTTCTCTCGTATTGCGGCCCCGATGACCAGGCTTACGCGGAAATAGGTGCAGTTCGTCTGGACGGAGGAGTGTGAGCGGAGCTTCATGGAGCTGAAGAGATTGCTTACCACTACTCCGATTTTGGTGTTGCCATCTGGCTCGGGTGGTTTCGTGGTGTGTACAGATGCTTCCGGGGTAGGCCTCGGTGCTGTGTTGATGCAGCATGGGAGAGTTGTGGCATATGCGTCGCGGCAGTTGAAGCCACATGAGGCGAACTACCCTACTCATGATCTTGAGTTGGCAGCGGTGATCTTCGCTCTGATGATCTGGAGGCATTACTTGTACGGCGAGAGGTTTGAGCTTTTCACTGACCATCAGAGTTTGAGGTATGTGTTTACGCAGAAGGATCTTAACCTCAGGCAGAGGAGGTGGATGGAGTACATGAAGGATTATGACGTTACTCTGTCTTATCAGCCTGGCAGGATGAACGTCGTGGCTGATGCTCTGAGCAGGAGGGTAACGGTCAGTCAGATGTTGTTGAGGAAGTGGAAGCTTTGGGAGCAGGTCCCGGCCATGACTTTTAGGCTCAAGGTCCCGCAGGACCAGGGTTCGGCTGTCCTTGCGAGTCTGACTGTCACGCCCGCGGTGCGTCGACAGGTGACTGAGGCCCAGCGAGCGGACCCCGAGCTACCCTGTATTCTGTCGATGGCCGAGGTGGAGCTTGGCGAGGATGGAGCTGTGAGATTCAGAGGTAGATTTTATGTGCCAGCCGAGGGGCAGGTGCGGGGTAATGTATTGCGTGAGGCTCATGGGAGTCGGTATGCCGTGCACCCCGGATCGGCCAAGATGTACCAGAACCTGAAGAGGCAGTTTTGGTGGCCTGGCATGAAGAGAGATGTTGCGGAATTTGTGGCCAGGTGTTTGACCTGTCAGCAGGTGAAGGCTGAGCACCAGCGACCAGGAGGCACACTTCAGCCCTTGGACATTCCCGCGTGGAAGTGGGATCACATGACCACTGATTTTGTGGTCGGTTTGCCGAGGACGTCCAGTGGGGAGGATAGTATCTGGTTGCTAGTGGATAGACTGACGAAGACGGCACGGTTGCTGCCAGTCAAAGTTAGTTGGAGCGTGCAGTTCTTGGCTCGTCTGTACGTGGAGCAGATCATCCCATTGCATGGAGTCCCTATCTCCATTGTATCGGATCGTGATCCCCGTTTCACTTCTGGATTCTGGAGGAGTTTCCAGAGGGCTCTAGGCACTGAGTTGGCATTCAGCTCGGCCTATCATCCTCAGTCGGACGGTCAATCTGAGCGGACCATCCAGACTTTAGAGGACATGTTGCGAGCGTGTTGTTTGGAATGGCAGGGGAGTTGGACCCACCATCTGCCATTAGTGGAGTTTGCCTACAACAACGGCTATCATTCGAGCATCGGTATGGGTCCCTATGAGGCGTTGTATGGGCGACCTTGTCGGACTCCGCTTGATTGGTTCGAGGTGGGCGAGCGTGCCTTGACCGGACCAGATTTGGTGCAGCAGTGCGTTGAGGTGGTGCATCTCGTTCGGCAGAAGATGTTGGCAGCTCAGAGCCGGTAGAAAAGTTATGCCGATCGGAGGAGGCGACCTCTCAGCTTTGCTGTGGGAGATCGAGTTTTCTTGAGAGTGTCTCCCATGAAGGGCGTGATGCGCTTCGGTAGGCGTGGAAAGTTGAGTCCCCGCTACGTTGGTCCCCTTCCCATCATTGAGCGTGTTGGGGAAGTTGCTTATCGGTTGCAGCTACCTCCGGAGCTTTCCGCCGTGCATGATGTGTTCCACGTGTTGATGCTTCGGAAGTACATGTCCGATGATTCTCATGTTCTCGAGGATGTCGTTTGGCCTGAGGTGACCCCAGATCTGTCCCTTCTGGAGTTTCCTGTTCGCATTGAGGATCGGCGGGAGCAGCGCCTGCGGAACAAGGTTATTCCTTTGGTTAAGGTGGTCTGGCAGCGTCATTCTGGCGGTGAGGCGTCTTGGGAGCGCGAGGATGAGATGCGGGAGCTGTATCCTTATTTGTTTGGGTGAGTCTTCCCCCTTTCTTGTGCCTTGTCCTTGAATTTCGAGGACGGAATTCGTTTAAGGGGGGAGGGCTGTAGTGTCCCGGATCTTTCGGATCCTTCCTTGTGGGTCTCGGATCTAGTTTATCGGGGTGTCTGACCCTGTTGTGTCCAAAATTTCGTTTCAGACATCTTTTGTGTTTGGATCGGCGCGATCCGGAGTTGTTTCGGAGGCCCGGAGTATGTCCGCGGCTTTTTCCGTGCGTATTTTCCGATTTCCGCGTACGGGTTTCGGCGAATCCTTCGGAACCCTGTAGCGGGTGAACCGGGTCATTCACCAGCCCGCGAGTGGTACCGTTGTGATCAGCGCGTCGAGGCGGTCGAGGAGGTGTATTTTTCTATTTTTCGGGATTTTTTTGATTTTCTGGATTTTCTTTATATATCAATTCTTTTTCTTTTCTTTTTACCTTTTTCTTTTCTTCTTCTTCCTCCTTCCTTCAACCGTGAGAGCTCCCCCTCCCCCCGCGACCGATCTTCTTCCCCCCGGGCGACCGAGACGCGGCCCCTCTCACTCCGGCAACGGCGTGGCAGCGGTGACGGCGGCAAGGTGGTCCCGGTGGCGTGCTTTTCGCGGCGAGAGGTGGGGCGTTCGTGGGAGTAAAAGCTTCATCCTTGATTTCAGCGGTGATTCGGTGGATTTCAAGCTTCCTTGAGGTAGGGGGATGGATCCTTGCCCTCTTCATAGCATTCCCCGTGATTTCTAGGCCGTGGAGAGGCCGAGTGGGGTTAAATCCATGTCGGGAGGGTCATTTTCATGCTTGGGGTTTGAGCGCCGGATCCGTCGATTCGTGGAGTTTTTGATCGATTTGGGGGCTCTAGATGCATGCTAGGACGTTGTGGGGTGATCCCCCGTTGTTTTCCCTTCACCAGGGGTGGTGAATGGGCGTGGATCTACGTTTTCTGGGCATGTTTCGCGAACCGGGCTCGGTCCGTTGTCGCGCTATAGTCCAGTGGTGCGTTCTTGATGAACGCGCCGTGTCATCCGAGCGTGTCCGTCTGAGAAGATGAACAGTAAGGCGGTGGAGAACGCGCCTGGTTCTGGTAGCGCGATCTCCAGATCGCGCTACCCAAGACTAGCGCGTTCAGGTGTGAACGCGCTAGCTTTGGGCAGCGTGACATGAAGATCGCGCTAGCCATAGTTAGCGCGTTCTTCGGTGTCGTACTAGGGATACCTAGCGCGACCATCCCCCTCCCCCGAATCGTGTTCTTGCGGGTAGCGTGACCTCCGGTTGGGTGAGTTGCGGACCCGGTTGTGGCGTGTGGCCCTAGGGATGCCGTGGGCACCCAGTGAGAGCCACAGGGGCACCCGGGGTTCCCCGGAGAGTCAGTTACCTCGGTAGGGGTGCCGCGTGACTTGAGAGACGGTTGGACCTCATGCGTGTCCCCGGCATCCGTGCCTATCGTATGGTCATCGTGAGTCTGTGCTAGTGTTTGGTCGGTGGTTTCCGTGGATTAGCCCTTACTTCCAGTGACCCTACCACTAGTCGTAGCTTTCCCACGGCACGCGTATGCTGGCTCGCCTGGGAGTGGCTGAGCGGCGTACCCGAGAGGCGGTGAGTAGGCTGGTTATCGCAGGGCCCCCGCGTACTTCCGAGTCTGGGTTTAGGGGGAATTACCAGCTAGAGGACAGGCCTAGGGCGTACGGTCTGAGTGTGCACACGAGGCTGAGGGTTCGGACCCGCGCTGACGAGCGTGACCTCAGCTAGTCCTTGTTTTACGGTTACTTCTGGTTACTGAGTGTGTCTGAGTCTTACGCCAGGGGCGTAGTAGCTAGACACTTGTGACGCGGTATAAGACGTCAGGGGACGCATCCGGTCGTTCTTCTAGTGGGTGGTGCTCCTATTCACTACCAGGCGTGGACTCGCATTTTGTGGGACCGAGGTTCCGTAGTGCGGTACTGTTAGAGTAGTCGGATTTTCCGTTTATTTATTTTAGCTTGTCGGTTCTACCGTACTCTTGTTTGGTAGGGTTATCTTCTTCTTTCTCATTTTCCGTGCGAGGTGGGGATTCGCGGGATCCCTACTTGGCCAATGAGATGAGGCTCACCCCTGCTCTTCAGGTGAGACGGGGTCGACGGGAGGCGCGGCCGAGTTTCAGCGTGGTTCTTCTAGACAGGGTTAGTCGCCAGTCTGCCAGAGCCGGGGGATGCCCCGTGTAGTTGTACTCCGGGGGATGCCCCGTGTCGTTGTACTTTCTTTCCCGTTGACTGTACTTCCCTTTGGACATGAGACACTGTGGACCTTGTAGCAGTTTATTTATTTATATTATTATGTGCATTTCATTTTAGATTATTATGCTATCTCTGTGGTCGTTGCAACTTCTCTTGTACCCCCACACCACTCCTTTCTACCCTTCCGAGTCTTCGGGCTCGTGGGTTGGCGGACCGAGATTCGAGACGCACCGGTTCCTTTCCGGTACTCAGATCCTCGGGTCGTCACACTAGTCATCATGGCCATCTCAGAACGAGTTATATCTTCTTCATTCAGGCTCTCCTCTGATGATGAGCTGCTAGAGCTAGATTTGCTGGAATTAGCCTTCAGCGCTATCAACTTCTTCTTCCTCTCAGCTTCTTCTATCTTTGGCATATTAATCTCATATGCCATCAACGAGCCAATTAGCTCATCAGCCCTTGTATTTCGCAAGTCCCTTGACTCCTCCATCACTGTAGCTTTAGTATGCCAAGCATGAGTCAGGGAGCGCAATATCTTCCTCACTGCATCATATTATGTCTGAGGTTTCCCGAGACCTCTAAGACCATTTGTGATGATAGTTAATCGAGCATACATTTCACTGATGGTCTCGTTCGGCTTCATCTTGAAGGCTTCGTATTCTGACACAAGGAGATTAGCCTTATGCTCTCTAACCTGAGAAGTCCCTTCATGAATAACTTCCAGTGCGTCCCACATCTCCTTAGCTGATTTGCAGGCAGATACGCGGGAGAATTCTATAGGGTGCAGAGAGCACTGGATGGCGTTTATGGCACTCCAATTCAATGTAGACCTCCTTATCTCCACCTTGGTCCAGACTTCCTCATTAGGGGATAGCTCATAAGGTCCCTTGCTGACTACCTTCCAGATCTCGTAATCCTTAGCCCTCAAAAACACTTGCATACGGTTCTTCCAGTATGCGTAGTTAGATCCATCGAAGAATGGGGGCTTTGTGGTTGAGTGTCCTTCAGCTATCATCCCTCGAGCATCCATCTTGCCTTTCCTCTTTGGGTGATGAGTCCCTGTAGAAGAGTATGGCTCTGATACCAAGTGTTATGTTAGATGGACGCAGTCTATCTCCACGAAGTGTGGATCTAGAGGGGGGTGAATAGATGTACTGCCTAATTAAAAACCAGTAAGAGGTTCTAATGCGGAATATAGGCAAATCTATTAAAACACTAACTCGAGTGTATAAACTGAGCAGAAGCACAAGCAATCTGTGAAGATAATCAAAAGAATCAGTCATGCACACAGTTCATGGACAATCACACAAACACAAGGCACCCAAGATTTTTAGGTGGTTCGGTCAAAGACCTACGTCCACCCCACACTCAACCGAGTATGGCTTACTGCTGCGCAGTACAGCTTGCGTCTATTGGGCACTACAGCTTGGCCTATAAACCGCTGAGCAACACAGCTTGCGGTCCGAGACAAGTCTCGCCTGCTGAGGATTACAACTTCACCTGTCCAGTGGAATCCTCCACTGCAACTGCTGGGGTTTACAGCTTACCCGACCAGAGGCAGCACCTCTGCTAACAGCTAACTCACAGCTTGAAGAAACAATTTCGGAAAATAAAAGACAGAAGCAAATGAAAATAGAAAACCCAAATGGGAATGTAGCTCGAATGAGCAAAGGCTCAGCTCTGGTATCTGAACCAAGAGTTTGAGATACAACCTCTCAATCAAACTCTCTCAATCTCACTCTCTCAACTCATCTCTCTTTTCTTCTCTTCTCTCTTTTTCTTCTTCTCTGTTTTTCTTCTCTCTGTGGATCGGTGGCTCTCTGCTGCTTCAGGCTTCTACCTCTCTGTATAGACTTTGCCACTGGTTGATCGATCAGCCTTCATCTGAAGACGAAGACTCATATATATACAGCAGCAGATTGGATAAGGGCGCGTGGCTTCCACATTTCCCACCCAGAGAATTTGCCAAATCCGAGGCAATTTCATCCACATGGCAGCATCCTGTGATGGGCTGCTTCCACGTGTCACCATCTGATCACCTCGTCCTTCCTTGGATCACGAGCCAGGTCATCAATCCCTGCAGAGTATCCATGTCAGACAGACGAAATAGGATTATCAGTTTAAGTGTAAACCCTGTACATACTTTCCAAGATGCAATGCATTGTATAAACTTCATTGTATGGACTTTGTGAACTCGAATGCAATGTACAGACTTCGTGAATGGGAATGCAATGTACAGACTCTGCCCAATGTATAGACTTCTTATATGCAGTGTTGTGCGATGTATAGACTTCCTATATGAAGTCACCCGATGTACAGACTTAGGCAATGTAAAGACTTGCCAGTGTATGGACTTGATGAGCATTCAGCAATGTGCAGACTTTATGCATGAAGAAGCAATGTGTAGACGTGCAACAATGTATAGACTTAGCCAGCAGACTAGTCCGATGTACACACTTGCTCGTTGTTCAGTCTTCATGAACGATGTACAGACATGCCAAGAGAAACTCTGTACAGACTTGATCAAAGCAAGGCAATCGAGTGTATAGACATCCACAATGTATAGACTTGCGAAGCGAAAGGGCTGTACAGACTTGATGAATGATGCAAGGCAATTGAATGTATAGACTTCCAATGTATGGACTTGCCAACTGGGCGATGTACAGACTTGAGCAAGGCAAAGTCTGTACAGACTTGAAAGTGCACAATGTATAGAGTTTGCCAAGACAACTGAACGATGTACAGACTTTCACAATATGTAGACTTTGGCAACACAACGGCTGTACAGACTTCCACTCAACTGCAATGTACAGACTTGCCAAGGGAAACGACGGTAAAGCTATCAGTGTATAGACTTCGAGTGCAACGTCGGTAAAGCTACCGATGTATAGACTTGCAAGTTGAACTGGTGGATGTACAGACTTGGAAGTTCACTGATGGATGTACAGACTTCACCTCGAGCAAGCAACAGTGCAGTGTATGGACTTTGAAGAATGATGCATGACGCTGTACAGACTTCACTTGAAACAGTCCGATGTACAGACTTTGCCTAACACAGTACAATGTACATACTTGCTGATGCATTGTATAGACTTACATGAGACGCTCAAAGAGACGCTCAATGTATAGACTTAGTCTGATGCGTTGTATAGACTTGCATGAGACGCTCAATGAGACGCTCAATGTACAGACTTCAAGTCCAATGTATAGACATTGCCTTAGACGCTAAATGAGATGGACGTTGTGCAGACTTGCTGGTCAAACAGACACAGACTCTGTACAGACTTTAGCGTGCAGACATACAGACAATGTGAATGTATAGACTTAACTCAACGATGCAATGTATGGACTTTACAAATGCAAGCAATGTAGCAATGTATAGACTTTGGGCTTGCCATGCAATGTATAGACTTTGAACACAAACGTCACAATGCAATGTATAGACTTGCTAGTTAAGTGAGCTGCAATGTATGGACTCTACTATGCATGAAGACGAGTGTATAGACTTGGAAATCTGGGGGCGTCGACGCATCTAAGAAGGGGAATAGTGTACAGACTTAGCTAATGCAATGTACACACTTACTGAGTTGACGCTGCAGACTTAGCCAATGCAATGTACACACTTACTGCGTTGATGCTGCATGAGACACTAAAAGAGATGGACAGTTGTATAGACTTGGATATCTGGGGGGGAGTCGACCCATCAAAGAAGGGGGTCGACCCATGATGCATGAATGTATAGACATGTTCTAAGCGATGCACAACCACAACACAACGCAGTGTATAGACTCTACGTGCAATGTGTAGACTTTGAGTGTGTGTGCAATGTGTGAACCTGTAAAATGCATGGAACACACATACAATATGATAAGAATAATTTCATCAAAGCATAAACAGTTGCCAATCAATCAAAACAAGGTGTTCCTAATGAAGTAAAACATATTGTCAACATCATCAACACAGAGGAGTCACAACAACGCACATATGCACGGACTCAATACAGAATGAATTTAGTGTTGCACCGACTCTATTCTATGCAAAGTCTAAGTATAAAGATGCTGACAACAGTTAAATGAAAGACTGACATATAAAATGCATCAAAATACATACACCATCATGTCAAGATAAAGTCAACACCTCAGTCAACTAAGTCAAACAGTACAATTGCCATTCACTCAAAACAATTCAGCCCAAAGTAGTACACAGACTGCTCATCAATCCAGAGGAGACCCAACATTCTCCCCCTTCAATCCATCTCAGAGGAGACCCAACATCTTCTTCCCAATCTTCTTCCTATTCCCACGTGTAATCCTCTTCCCACGCGGGCTCATCTTCTCGTGGTCCTTCTGATCCATCCGAGGAACAGGCTAATCCCATGGCCCACTTATCAAGCCTTATTCGCCAAATGGACCCGACCCAAGCCCAACATCTCATTGCATCTCATCTTCATGGGCCTCCTTCTCTTAACGGGTCTTCTTCTCTCATTAATGGGCCTCATCATCTTAACGGGCCCCATTTTCCTAATGGCCCTTATTTTTCTAATGGGCCTTATTCCTCTCCTCCTTATACTACCGGCCCAATGGGTCCTTATGCTCATGCTTCTTCCAGGCCCGCATATCCTTACACTCCTGGAATTGACCCTTTGTCTTCTCAGCCCGGATCCTCTTATCCGGTCCATTATCATAATCTTGGTCGGAATTCACAACTTCTTGCTCAAGCTGGCCCATATTCTTCTCAATCTCTCCCTACTCAAGAGATGATTGCTCAAACCCAACGCCAGCTTGATGAACTTCAACGCCGAGTTGATCCCTGATAAGTCTCCATTTCTTATGATAATTCATCGCATAAATACCATTTTATGTGCATATAATTAGGTAATTATGCATATTTCATAATTAACCTCAACTCCGCATTTAAATTGGAGCTTTCACGTAAATTGATTAATTTGGTAATTTTATCTAATAATCTGAAGTTGAGGACCATGAGCATTAATTCTTCATTGCATAACCATGAGCATTTAAGATTGATGTGCACATTGTGGTAATTTTTATGGACTAAAGTGCAATTATGTGTGTGTAGGACACCGAAGGTAATTACAAAAGAAGCCGGGGGCAAAAGGGTCATCACCATTTTGACCAAGTCAAATAAAGAATTCAAATTATTTTGGTTGGAGGGAAAGGAAAGTTCAAAATTTCGAATTCAAAGTTTGAAAAGGAGGAATCCAAACTTTAAGTTTGGAAAGGAGGAAAAGGACATTCAAAGTTTGAAATAAAGGAGAGACATGATGAGCCTTTGGAAATGGGGTGCCTAAAGTCCAAGAAATGGGGTGCCCACCTATTTTTTCTCTTCCCCATGCATCATATTCCACTTAAATCTCAGCCATCCATCTCCTTTTGATACAATCTCCACCCTCCATCTACCTAACTTTCCCTATAAATAGCCCATGGCAAGGAGGAGAAAGGGGTTCTTCTTTTGGCAATCTTTCACTCTCCCTCTTTCTCTCCCAACCTTAGGCCTCCGGTTTCTCCCATGTAAGTTCGTTTTCTCCTTTTCTGTTCTTCATTTTTAAGTCCTCTACAATTTCTTCTTCTTGCTCAACTTCTAATTCCTTCTGGTTTTCAAGCTATTTCGTATTCTTCACTGTGCTATCCTGTTCATCTGTGAAACAGTTTTCTCTCTGTTTTTCTCCTTATTTCTCCCTCTTCTAGTCATTTTATGCTCTTGCTGTCTTCATGAAAGTTCTTGGTTTTTACGTGTTCTACAACTTCTTCGTCTTGCTCATCTTCTAATTCCTTCTGGTTTTCAAGCTATCTCTCATTTTTTAACTTGCTGTCCTGTAATTTTACTGTTCATCCGAGGTGCTAGCTTCGGTTATGTCTCCATTTTAAAGCCCTTCTTTTCTTCTTTTCTCTCTGAGTTCTTCATCAAAGTTTTTCCTCTCTTCCACCTCTTCAACTTCTTTCTCTTGGGCATCCCCTAATTCCTCTTGAGTTCAAAGTTATTCACCCTCCAAAGATTGCTTCAACGACGAAGGCGACTTCCTCCCGGCGTAGACGACATCTTCCACAAGGTTGTTCGTGATCCAAGGCCAAGAGAGGACGGCGCTATCATCACCATTGCTGCAACCATCTCCAAACTCCAGGCTTTTCTTGTGTTATTATTTTTGTGATATTTCACTTCATTGTAATCTCATTGTGTCATTAGTATAAACTTGTTTCACATCTCATGTACTCTTTCTTTTAAGTTAATGAAAGGAGTTGCTCTCTTGATCTAGTTCTTGCTCTTCTTCCCTCTCTATCTCTTTCTTCTATATCTTCTTTCCACTTCATACAATTATTTTCTATAGCATAAGCGCATAGTCATGGTGTTTTCAATTAAGTGTTTGGTTTGTTCATCATTTCACTATTTTCTTCAATCAATCAAATCACAAATATTTTACAAAAGAGTCCAAAGTTTTTAACTTTAAAAATCTCTTCTTCCTTGTGGATTCGACCCGTGCTTGCCATAGTACTACATTCTCTTTTGATCATTTTGTGTGAGTGCGGTTTTAAGATTGTTATATGCGTGGTTTAAACGACGAACTATCGCGTTATCAATTTTTGGCGCCGTTGCCGGGGAGGAATGGTAATTTTTGACTTAAGAACTTTGTTTTCCTTATGTATATAGTGTACTAATAAAGTTCTCTTTTCTTATTTTTACAGGAAAAAAGAAAAAAAAAGAAGCAACTTGAAAATTCAAAAAAAAAATTAGAGGTAAGTCTCCACCTTTTCCTTAGTCTTTTTGTCATTCATTTTGAAAAAAAAATAACGGGGGAACGCTTTTCAAGTAAGTATCCGAACTTTTCCTCCTTCATTTTAATTTCATTTCTCTACATTTTATATCTTGTGGTTAGATAGGTTCACTAAATAAAAACATAAAAAAGGGCATCACTTGAACTTCAATAAAAATCTTCATTGCAAGAGTAGAAATCACACCTTCATGTTCTAAGTCATGCATCATTTAGGATAGAAGCTCTTTTTCTTTATTATCTAATTGTTGTTAATTACATTGTTGAAGATTGCGGGAGGCAAGGTGAGTACTCTAACTTTTCCAAAATCATGCACATGCATTTTCATGCTTGCATAGAACCCCTTGTTTGAACTTACTTTGTTGCATATCATTTCAAAATATCTTAAGGGCAACACCCATAAGCAAGATAAGGTGGGGATTTCATCACCCTTCCTTAGCCCACAAATCATAATTCTCTTGCATCTTTACATCATCTAGACCTCAAATAAAATTCAGTAGACATTGGCCCTAGGTTCACACTGTGGTTTTTATGTTATTTGGGCTTACCCTCTTATGAAAACCGGTGCCTAAGGTAAGACGGTCGGACGGCAAACGTCTTAAGCGGGCTAGTGGTTTGGCATAATTAGGTCCCTACGAAAGTAGGAGGAACCTCCCACTACCCCACCCCTTACCTGGCCGGTTGAAATATTAAGGGTGAACTTAAGTTTCACTTTAGCCATTTTGTGAAACCCAATTTGTAGGTCTAGGTCACATCTAGGGCATTAAGTAATTTGTGTGACAACTTGTTTGTGTTCGTAAAAAAAAAAACAAAAAAAAAAAACAAAAATAAAATATCATCTTCTCTCTCTTCGTCTTAATTTGAGTAAACAAAAAACAAAAAAAATAAAAATAAAAATCATCATAAAAATTTTTTCTCCCATCTCTCATCTTTAACCTTGGTTTATGCAAGGGAGAAGATCTCAACACCGTGACTTAGTTGAGCCCATTAGTGAGATTGAGCGATTCATTTTTAATCCGACTCTAAATCAAATCCAACCTATGGCTGAACAACACCAATTAGGGGTGCCCAAACAGATGAAGGAATATTTCATTCCTTCGAATTATCAGCCATCCACTTGTATCCAACTGCCTAATGTCCCTGCTTTGCACTATGAGATCAAATCTAGCACCATCCAGATGCTCCCATCCTTTTATGGGAAGACCAATGAAGATCCCTATAAACATCTGGATGAATTTCTAGAAATTTGTTCCACTGTGAAAATTCAAAATTTCACAGATGATGCTCTCCGCTTGACCTTATTCTCTTTCTCACTTAAGGACAAAGCAAATACTGGCTAGGGACCTTAGGGAAACCTATTGGCACATCGGCAGATATGCAGCATGAGTTCCTTAAGAAGTTTTACCCCATCGGTAGAACCAACACCATGAGACGTGCAATCACAAGATTCGCGCAACTCCCAAATGAACAAATACATGAATCATGGGAGAGATTAAAGGAACTCCTCAGAAAATGCCCACATCATGGGCTTTCCAAATGGCAAATAGTGCAAGCTTTCTATGAGGGCTTAGATGATCAAGTTAGGCAGATTGTGGATGCATCATGTGGTGGAGCCTTTATGAGTAAGAGTGAAGATGAGGCATATGCCTTATTTGAAATGTTGAGTGATAATTCAATCAACCATGCTTCCTTATCCTCATATGAGAGAACCATTGGGCCTTCTAAACGGGCCGGGATGTATCGGGTAGAACCTGATGCTAGAGTGGATGTGAATTTTATCCATCAAAAATTGGACAAGGTCGACATCATGGCCCAAAAGCTAGAACATGTTGATATGCTGGCCCATAAGTTAGACCAGCTCCTGGCCCAAAACAAACAAGAAACCACCATCCCAACTACGTCCAACCCATACCCGGACCCAACACATCATGAGACGTGTGCTTTATGTGCTAGCTCGGACCATCATGTGTCTGATTGCCCAACAACAGTCCAATTGCTATCTTTTATACAGGAGTGAGTCCAAGCAGCCCAGGGGTTCTCTAAACCCAACTATGACCCATTTTCTAACACCTATAATCCGGGCTGGAGGAATCACCCCAATTTCAATTGGAGAAATCAACAAGCTCCTAATCAACCGACAATCTCCTCTGCATCTCAAGCTTACAAACCACCGATCCAACACCAATTCCAAGCTCAACCACCATTTCAAGGAAATGCTTATGGTCTAGGACCGCAAGCCCAACAACCACTTCCCCGATTCAACCAGGGTCAGGCCCCATACCAACCTCCTCAGCTCAATTACGGGCAGTCTTCCAATTCTCAACAAACCTATCAACCTCCTCTGCAACACCACCAGGACTCCCAAACTGATGATAGATTCCATCAGTTACAACAACTAATTCTGGCCCAAAATCAATCCTTCCAACAAACTATTCAAGCCCAAAGTCAATCTTTCCAACAAACCCTACAAGTCCACCAGCAAACCATCTCTAAGTTGGAGACTCAATTGGGCCAATTGGCTGAAGCCACCATGAGAAGGGAAGTGGGCCAATTGCCAAGTCAGCCCAATGCCAACCCACGAAATAATCCTCCGGGCTTCCCACAACCAAACTTCCCCATTAACCAGCCAATTCCTCCTCTCCTCCAGCACCCATCAGGCCAAATACCACAAAAAGACCCACAACTCGAAAATGCAAAAGCAATTTCGACCTTAAGAAGTGGTAAAGTCCTCAAAGATCCTCAGGGGTCCACTCCTAGTTCATCAGTCCAGGCCCCTGACATATCTTCTGATAGTGAGGAGGAGCCCAGCCAGGAAGAGGATGTCAAGGGAAAGAGGAAAATAGAGGAAGGGCCCAGCACTTACCAACCTACAGTGCCATTTCCCAATGCCTTAAAGTCCAAAAAGAAACAACCAGCCCATAATGAGGAGATGATGGAGCTCTTTAAACAAGTACACATCAACATCCCTCTCCTCGATGCCATCAAACATGTCCCGGCCTATGCTAGATTCTTAAAAGAAATGTGCACCCCTAGGCGGGACCCACGAGTGACCCCGGAAAAGGTTCAACTCTCGGATAACATTAGTGCTGTGGTCCTCAACCAACTTCCAAGAAAGTTAAAAGACCCTAGAGCACCCCTTATCTCTTGCAACATTGGCGGTGTGACATTTGATAAAGCTCTCCTTGATTTAGGAGCTAGTGTGAATTTACTCCCTACCTCCATCTATGAGCAGTTTGACATCGGTGAGCTCAAGCCTACTCCCATTATTCTGCAGCTCGCCGATAGATCAATCAAGACTCCAAAGGGCCTTATTGAGGATGTCATTGTTAAAGTGAATGAGTGCTACTTCCCTGCTGACTTTCTTATTTTGGATATGGTTTCTCCCTAAGAAATCAAGCATACTCCTATCATTTTGGGTAGACCATTTTTAGCCACGGCTAGGGCTAATATAGACTGTGCTTCAGGAATTATGGACATATCTTTTGGGGACCAGAAAGTCAGCATCAACATTTTTAAGGCATCCAAATTTCATGATCAAAAAGGAGATTGCGATGTTGTTGACACCATTGAGGAATTATTGGAGATTGAAAGGGACAGTAGGACTGGAATGAGAGAGGAAGTTGACATCTTATCAACTCAACTTAGGACATGGCCCCCAGTTGAACCTTTGCCTCAGCTTAAATCTGAACCAGCTCTGCCCTCTTTGCAATCCCCTCCTCAGGTTGAACTAAAACCATTACCGGCCTCCCTTAAATATGCATTCCTAGGTCCAGACCAAACCTTGCCAGTCATCATAGCAAGTGACCTTGAACCTAACCATGAGGAGAAACTAGTTGAGATCCTTAAATCTCATAATGGGGCTATAGGTTGGTCTGTCGCTGATCTTAAAGAGATTAGTCCATCCATTTGTCAGCACCATATTTATATGGAGGAGAATGCAAAACCGAGCAGAGACATGCAGAGGAGATTAAATCCACACATGAAGGAGGTGGTCAAAAATGAGGTGGTCAAGTGGTTAGATGCCGGAATCATCTACCCAATTTCTGATAGTCAGTGGGTCAGTGCAACACAAATAGTCCCCAAGAAATCAGGACTGACTGTGATCACCAATGATCAAGAGGAGTTGATACCTACTAGGTTGACCACGGGATGGAGGGTCTGCATTGATTATAGGAAGCTCAACTCTATGACAAAGAAGGACCATTTTCCCCTCCCATTCATTGACCAAATTTTGGAAAAATTAGTAGGGCAAAAATACTTCTATTTTCTAGATGGGTATTCTGGGTACAATCAGGTGACTATCTACCCAGAAGATCAAGAAAAAACCACATTTACATGTCCCTACGGAACATTTGCTTTTCGGAGAATGCCCTTTGGATTATGTAATGCGCCTGCCACATTTCAAAGATGCATGTTAGCAATTTTTTCTGACATGGTGGGTAACTTTTTAGAAGTTTTCATGGATGATTTCTCCATTTTTGGGGATACATTTGATTCCTGCCTTGATCACTTAGCCAAAGTAATGAAGAGATGCATTGACACTAATCCTATCCTCAGTTGGGAAAAGAGCCATTTCATGGTTAAAGAAGGTATTGTTCTAGGGCACATAGTGTCGGCAAGAGGAATTGAAGTAGATAAAGCCAAAGTTGAGCTCATTACCAAACTGCCACCACCCACCTCAGTAAAACAAATCCGATCATTCCTGGGTCATGCTGGCTTCTATCGCCGGTTCATCCAAGACTTCTCCAAAGTCGCTAGACCTCTCACTAATCTGCTGGCTAAGGAAGTCCCATTCCATCTTGACCAATCATGTCTTGAGGCTTTCGAATCATTGAAAATTGTATTGACCAATGCCCCAATCTTACAAACTCCTAATTGGTCATTACCTTTTGAAATTATGTGTGATGCCTCGGATTATGCTTTAGGTGTTGTTTTAGGGCAAAGGGTAGACAAAAAGCCTGTGGTGATTTACTATGCGAGTCGCACACTCGCTGATGCCCAACTTAGGTACACCACAACAGAAAAGGAGTTACTTGCTGTTGTCTTTGCCCTTGAAAAGTTTCGGTCCTATCTGCTAGGGGCCAAAGTCATTGTGTTCTCTGACCACACAGCTCTCAGACTCCTGCTGTCTAAAAAAGATGCCAAACCAAGGTTGATTAGATGGATCCTTTTATTACAAGAATTTGATTTGGAAATTCGGGATAAAAAAAGAAGTGAAAATGTTGTTGCAGATCACTTGTCCCGAATTATCACATCAGACACCACACCCTTACAAGACTCATTTCCAGATGAGCACCTCCTTAGTATATCTCACATTCCACCCCCATGGTATCCACACATTGTCAATTACTTAGCCGTGAAAAAAATTCCTGAAGGTTGGTCTAAACAAGAAAAAGACCGCTTCTTTGCTAAGCTCAAATACTTCTTTTGGGAAGACCCTGAGCTATTCCATTTAGGACCAGACCAAATCATTCGGAGGTGTGCCCCTGAAGGTGAGCAACAAAGCATTTTGACATTTTGCCACACCTTAGCTTGTGGGGGGTATTTTTCAAGTAAGAAAACGGCAGCCAAAGTTTTGCAGAGTGGGTTCTACTGGCCCACAATATTCAAAGATGCATTCGAATTTTACAAATCTTGTGAGCGTTGTCAGGCTATGGGAAACATGTCACGCAGGGACATGATGCCTTTAAACCCTATCCTGGTTGTGGAAATTTTTGATGTATGGGGAATTGACTTCATGGGACCATTTCCACCATCTTTTGGTCATGAGTATATTTTGGTGGCAGTGGATTACGTGTCTAAGTGGATAGAAGCTATAGCCACAAGGACTAATGATCACAAAATTGTCATGAAATTTGTTCGCAAGAACATTTTCTCTCGATTTGGATGTCCGAGGACTATCATTAGTGATGGGGGTTCACATTTCATCCATTCTCAATTCCGGACTTTGCTTCGGAAGTATGGGATAACACATAAGATTGCTACCCCCTATCATCCCCAGACTAGTGGCCAGGTGGAGGTTTCTAATAGGGAGATCAAGAACATTTTGCAAAAGTCTGTCCGGCCTGATAGGAAAGATTGGTCAGAAAGGTTAGATGATGCTTTATGGGCCTATCGGACCGCCTACAAAACTCCCATTGGCATGTCCCCTTATAGGCTTATTTTTGGAAAGCCATGTCATTTGCCAGTCGAATTAGAACATAGGGCCTATTGGGCAATCAAACAATTCAATCTTGATTTAACACAGGCTAGTTCCCATAGATCCCTTCAACTGAATGAGTTAGAGGAACTTCGCAATGAAGCCTATGAGAACTCTAGGATTTATAAAGCCCAGACAAAAGCATTCCATGATAAACACATTTCACGTAAAACTTTTCAAATCAACCAAAAGGTCTGGCTTTTTAACTCTAGGCTGCGATTATTCCCTGGCAAATTGAAATCCCGATGGGATGGACCATATGTGGTAATTAAAATATTTGACCATGGTGCAGTAACAATTCTTGATCCTAAAATTGGTTAAACTTTCACTGTCAATGGTCAATGTTTGAAACCTTACATTGAAAATCTTCCAATGCTGCAGGAGGACTCTCTCAGGCTGAGTGACCCGTTGTGAGCTATATTGTGTCTGGCTAAAGACGTTAAACTTAGCGCTTCTTGGGAGGCAACCCAATTATCCTGTCTCTTTTCAAAAAAAAAAGAAATTTTTTTGATTGATTTTCTTCTTTTGTCTAAGGAGCATGGAGCATGGAACAATATTTCTTTGATGACAACATCTCTCTCTCAGGTCGTATCTATCCTTCCCTCTACTTTTTATGGCTTTATTTCATTTCTATATCTTACTCATGCCATTAGGGACAATGTCACCTAAGTTGGGGGGTAGCTTGAGCTCGAATTTCCTCAAAATAATTGCAACCTTTCATGACACCTCTAACAAGTGTTTCATGTTCATATTTCATGATGAGAAACTTTTCTTAGAATGATTGGACTTAGAGTCTTACATGTGAAAGTTGCAAATTAAAGGGATGAATTAATTGGTTATGTCTTTAGCCTTTTCCTCAGAATACACCTGAAAATTGTATTGAACTTGCACACAATTGCACAATAACAAGATCGGTGGATGGCAAACATTAGGATGATGGGAATTTTACTTGACACTTAGGTGATGATGAATATTATGCCCATTCATTGAACATAATCGTGAGGAAAAAGCTACCTGCCAAAAAAAAAACACACACATGGAACATGCCCCCAAACTTAGTAACCGGGCCTGCTTCACCTAAGGGAAGAGTTGAGGTTCGCGTCAAACGGTGAAGGGATGTGCAGCACCGTGTGTCAAAAAAAAAAGAAGAAAAAGAAAAAATGAAGTATAAACTGGCAGAGTGAAGCTACCTGTAATTCGAAAAGCTCAATTCAAGAGGTGGACAGAATTGAAAATCATCTTTAAGTGAAAGGTAGAAGACTCATTCATCTAGATTGTTTGGAAGTCACTAGTCAAGTTATATCACCCATACATAAAGAGATATTTAATTTTGAGTGTATCCCGAGGAAAGGTCTAAACACATGGACGGATGAAATTTATACCAAATACATGCTACTTGAACTTGTAATACTCCAAAGTCTAAATCATTATGCATACTGTTCTTACCATGATATGTGACACATGAGTGTTTGCTAGTCCTAATTTTATAATTGTTTACATTGCTAAGGGACTAGCAATATTCAAGTTAGGGGGTGTGATAAGTCTCCATTTCTTATGATAATTCATCGCATAAATACTATTTTATGTGCATATAATTAGGTAATTATGCATATTTCATAGTTAACCTCAACTCCGCATTTAAATTGGAGCTTTCACGTAAATTGATTAATTTGGTAATTTTATCTAATAATCTGAAGTTGAGGACCATGAGCATTAATTCTCCATTGCATAACCATGAGCATTTAAGATTGATGTGCACATTGTGATAATTTTTATGGACTAAAGTGTAATTATGTGTGTATAGACACCGAAGGTAATTACAAAAGAAGCCGGGGGCAAAAGGGTCATCACCATTTTGACCAAGTCAAATAAAGAATTCAAATTATTTTGGTTGGAGGGAAAGGAAAGTTCAAAATTTCGAATTCAAAGTTTGAAAAGGAGGAATCCAAACTTTAAGTTTGGAAAAGAGGAAAAGGACATTCAAAGTTTGAAATAAAGGAGAGACATGATGAGCCTTGGGAAATGGGATGCCTAAAGTCCAAGAAAGGGGGTGCCCACCTACTTTTTCTCTTCCCCATGCATCATATTCCACTTAAATCTCAGCCATCCATCTCCTTTTGATACAATCTCCACCCTCCATCTACCTAACTTTCCCTACAAATAGCCCATGGCAAGGAGGAGAAAGGGGTTCTTCTTTTGGCAATCTTTCACTCTCCCTCTTTCTCTCCCAACCTTAGGCCTCCGGTTTCTCCCATGTAAGTTCGTTTTCTCCTTTTGTGTTCTTCATAAAAGTTCTTCATTTTTAAGTCCTCTACAATTTCTTCTTCTTGCTCAACTTCTAATTCTTTCTGGTTTTCAAGCTATTTCGTATTCTTCACTGTGCTATCCTGTTCATCTGTGAAACAGTTTTCTCTCTGTTCTTCTCCTTATTTCTCCCTCTTCTAGTCATTTTCTGCTCTTGCTGTCTTCATGAATGTTCTTATTTTTTACGTGTTCTACAACTTCTTCGTCTTGCTCATCTTCTAATTCCTTCTGATTTTCAAGCTATCTCTCATTTTTTAACTTGCTGTCCTGTAATTTTACTGTTCATCCGAGGTGCTAGCTTCGGTTATGTCTCCATTTTAAAGCCCTTCTTTTCTTCTTTTCTCTCTGAGTTCTTCATTAAAGTTTTTCCTCTCTTCCACCTCTTCAACTTCTTCTTCTTGGGCATCCCCAAATTCCTCTTGAGTTCAACGTTATTCACCCTCCAAAGATTGCTTCAACGACGAAGGCGACTTCCTCCCGGCGTAGACGACATCTTCCACAAGGTTGTTCGTGATCCAAGGCCAAGAGAGGACGGCACTATCATCACCATTGCTGCTACCATCTCCAAACTCCAGGCTTTTCTTGTGTTATTATTTTTGTGATATTTCACTTCATTGTAATCTCATTGTGTCATTAGTATAAACTTGTTTCACATCTCATGTACTCTTTCTTTTAAGTTAATGAAAGGAATTGCTCTCTTGATCTAGTTCTTGCTCTTCTTCCCTCTCTATCTCTTTCTTCTATATCTTCTTTCCACTTCATACAATTATTTTCTATAGCATAAGCGCATAGTCATGGTGTTTTCAATTAAGTGTTTGGTTTGTTCATCATTTCACTATTTTCTTCAATCAATCAAATCACAAATATTTTGTAAAGGAGTCCAAAGTTTTTAACTTTAAAAATCTCTTCTTCCTTGTGGATTCGACCCGTGCTTGCCATAGTACTACATTCTCTTTTGATCATTTTGTGTGAGTGCGGTTTTAAGATTGTTATATGCGTGGTTTAAACGATGAACTTTCGCGTTATCAATCCCAAATCCTCCTTAAGTGTTCCATTCGCATTTCAAAATCTTCGGCTTCCACCTTCTTCCCAAATTCCTGCATATCGCCGCTATGGTGGAGTCGGTGACCTGTATGTGCACTTAAAGGAGTTCCTCTATGAGTCAGCCCAATTTCGACACGACCAACGCTTGATGGCTTATCTATTCGGTCTGACATTGGAAGGCCCGGCTCGAGATTGGTTCTTCTCATTACCACAAGAGCAGATTGTGAATTTTCATGTGGTTCAAGACAAGTTCATTCAGCAATTTCAGGACCAGGTTGGGCCCAAGTTCTCTGTTGTGGATCTGGACCATGAGAAGATGAAGCCCGAAGAGGAGTTTTGCACATTTGTCGACCGATGGCGCCGTCTCGCCGTGCAAGTCACGGGGCACATTCCAGAGGGAGAGCAAATCAAGATGCTTATTTCAAATGCAACGCCAGAATATCAGTTTATCTTATCCCTCAACGACATTACCTCTTGGCAGCAACTCTATAGTAGAGCCCGCTTCATTCGCCAACAAATCCAAGGTTCCCTTGACCCTGAGTCTTCTCCACCTTCCCCATCCACTTACACCTCACCCTCCACAAGCCAACCCTGCGCTCCCATGAGTCAGCCCTCCATGAGTCGGCCCTACACCACATCTACCTCCACATATCAACCTTCACCCTCCATGAGTCAACCATCCACTTACACCTCACCCTCCACATACCAATCTCCCACATATCAGCCCTCTATCAGCCTGTTACATCAACCCTCCATGAGTCAGCCTTCCGCTCCCGCATATCCGCCCGTGTCTTCCCCTCCGGTCAAGGAAACACCACACCCCGAGCAGGTGGATGCCGTCTATATACCCCCTCATCCCGATCCACATTTGTCTCCACCTAGTCTCTCCACTAGTCGCCATGCACCATTACCTACGCAACCTCCACTTCTGTCTCCGCATCCTTCCCCACCTTCATCCGATATCCCTCGGCATCCACCTTACCCGAAGCAGGCTCCTCGTCCCCCGTTGCCGGAGTCTTTTATCAACATCTTTCGGGCTTTGATGGCTACTCACGCGTTGCAGCTCCCTCCAGTTGTGCCTTGGCGACCCGCGATCGGGGATATGCTCTAGTTCTGTGATTTTCACTGCCAGCAAGGGCATTTGGTCGAGGATTGCCCCGAGTTTCGGGAGTTTGTTTATGACCTGGAAGACAAGAAGAGGATCGATTGGTCTACCATTCGTAAGATTATTGCTCATCTCAACAAGTAGCAGCAACAAGAAGCACTGCCTAAGCAGCCGTCTCCAGTTCAAGGCAAGGGGCACCCCTATGAATCTTCATCTAGCACCATGCGCGCTCCTTCGCCTACTCCATCACCCGTTACCCCACCACCTAAGCCTTCCCCTACTCCGGCTCCGCCTCCACAAACCCAAGCCTCTGCTCAAGATAGTGCCTCCACTTCTTCCTCCACTTCTTCCACCACCACTTCTACTCCCAACACCGTCCGACGCATCGTGACGATACGTCGACAATGGGCACAACGGCCTTCCTTTAACCCTCCACCAACACCATCTCCACTACCCCCAGTGCCTGCTTCACCATCTCCACCACCCTCATCATCGCCTAAATCGCCATCATCTCCACTATCGCCTGCACCCAAGCCTGAGCAAGCCACGCCGTTGCCTTTACCACCACCTACATCTCTTCTTGCACCTTTACCTTAACCCGAGCCCATCATTGCCGCATTGCCTTCGCCTCCACTTAACAACATCTTACCTATTGAAACCTCCACGCCTTCCAAACCTTCACCTCCGTCATCCAAACATGTTACCTCCACTTCTCCATCCACTCCCACCCCACGGATCGGGTGTGCGCTTCCTTTGGTGCCCCTTGGGTCTGGTCCCCAGGGTGATAGTGAGCCGAGTCAGGATGGGTCAGTGCCGGTTATGCATTTTCAGATTCAAGATTATATTTTCCGCATGTCGGTCCGTGTCCCGATTTCTGGCTATTTTGGGGTTGATGAGCTTGTATTTCCGTTGACAGTTGTTAAGAAGAGCTCTCTTGTAGCAACCCTAACAAAAATAAGATTTTTTTTTAATAAATCAAATTAAAAATAAAAGATAAGTAAATAGATGACAAAGAGCCTAAATGAGTAAATCATTGATCAAGAGGAAAATAACGCCTTTTATCAAGGCGTTGATTCAAAAGGAAATGCCTCTGTATAAGGCGTTAATTTAAAAGGGACGCCTAGACAATAGGGCGTCAAATTTCAAACGACGGGAAAAATAAAAATTAAGGAAAAGAAATGAAACGCCCTCTACATGGGCGCGTTTACATAAGTAACGACGCTCGACAAGGCGTCAATTTAAATTCGACGCCCTCACTTAAGACGTTAATTCAGATCGAGTTTCGTTCGACTCAGGAGTCTATCCACGGCAAGTTCTGGATAACTACGTCCAAGGTGGAATAGGGTAAGGACTCTGTCATGGAAGTATTACTTCCAATACAACTCTAACCCTATTAGGATCCCCAAAATCCTATAAATAATCCTTGTCCATAAAACCCTAAAATCTATTTGGTCGAAGCTTTGTGGCTGCTGTCATCCGTGAAGAACGTAAGTTTGTTCTTCATTTGCTTTACTTTCGCCTTCGGTTATGTATGATGAAGAAAACTAATGTCTTCATCTTATTTCATGTAGGAAGTCTACAGTAGGTAGTAACTCTTTTGTCAAAGAGAAGATCGTGGGTTCTTCATCCACATCATTCTTCTACCCTTGCCTTCAGTTAAGTATTATGAAGAAAAACTAATGATTCTTCATCTTATTTCTCTGTAGGAAAGCCTTCTTGACCTACTGAAGAACGAGATTTTTCATCCAAAGCAAGCTACGCGTAGGAATCACATCCTCACAACCTCTATATCTCGGTACCTGCTGATCAGATAAATCCCAGAATACTCTGTATATAACAGAGTGACGTTGTTCTTCAACTTTCTCCACGAATCATCACCTTAATCAGGTAGGTTTTCTTATAAACGTAGCCCAAACTAGCTTAATCTCTTTAATAATATCATCGATCCTCCATGCATATAGTTTTATTGTGATTTCAACTGTTTCTATGCAATTTTCAAAGCAACGCCCTTGACCAGGGCGCTAATTTTAAATAAGCGACCCACACCAGGGCGCTAATTCTTGTTTTGACGCCCTACCCAAGAGTCGTCAATTTCATATAAATTGATAATTACCCATGTTTAAAATTCTATATCTATGAAACCATGAACCTAATCTAATACATGTTCATCCTGATTGAATCATGCTATTTTTCTGGTCATGACCATGTACCTATTTCCTGAAATTTTAATATCTGAAATTTGGAAAATTATTGAATTAACGACCTGCACAAAGGCGTTTCTTATTGAACCGACGCCCCAGATCAAGGCGCAAATTGAAAAGTAACGCCCCTGACCAGGGCGCGTTTTTGTTAAATTCCATAATATTGGAAATTTTGGTAAAATAGAAATAAAGAATGGACGACTGCTGTATACGTCGTCAAATTGTGAATAAACGCCCCTGAGAAAGGCGTTAATTGGATAATTAATGACTTAGTTTAAGTCGCTATTTTCTGTGTTACTGTTTTACGCTGATTACTGTCAACCGAAGGGTTTTATATATATATATATATATATATCGGCACTATATTCCAGTCCATGAATATAGTCTCATGTTTCATGATGTTTTTATCGCACTACCCTCAATTCTCATTGACATACAAGCTCTCCATTGGACATTCCGTTCCTTTGGACTAGCAAGTTAGCCATAGAGACCTCCGTAAGTCTCTTCGCAGCCTTGGATTCCCTCAAGGCCGACTGAGCTGGTTGTACCATAAAAACCCATTACATTATTTGATTGCCATGTCACTCTAAAGAAACATGGTATACCGGCCCTCATGTTATGCAAAGTGTGTATCATGAGAACTTTCTAAATGGGATGAGGTTATCATGCCATTTGATGCTGTTCTTGTAAACCCCAATTCTATATCAACATTGTCATGATGTTCTTGTAGACCCCAATTCTATATTAAACTTGATATTCTTGTGGACCTCAATTCTATATAAAGAATGTCCATACTTGTTTGTCATGGTACCCAAGTTAGGGAACCAATTCCACATAGTTTTATCGATAATCGTGATTGTACCGTTATTATCGTCATTCTATGTCAAGTGTCATATTTTTGGACTCTATTCTATCCAAGTTTATTCTACATGTCTACAAGCTTTATTCTTAAAATTCCATATTGGCTATACACAAAAGTGGATGTTAAAATACATGATTAATGCCTGCGCATATAGGGCCCGATCTGGTCCTGGGAGGAGCACTCGAAAGTACTTGTGCCCATGGGAGTTGATTGATCACGGTATTGGCATTATACCGAAGTGCATGACTAGCTTGATTGAACATTCCACAAATCTTGTACTTGTACTTGACTTGATATTACATGACTTGCATGGCCCGAGAAAGGGTAATTGTATACTTGCTTGACTTGAAACAAAATAGCCAAATTCCAACGTGACATGATGAGTTTACATGCTTGAATCTCTTGATATCTTTTGATATAAGTTCTTGAATGTTCATGACTAGTTCTTCTTGCTATCGTATTGTTATACACTCTCTCTATCTTGTTGTTTTATGCGAGCATGCATAGTTATAGTGCATTCATGAAAGATGTAATCACTTAAACCCCTTGCTAGTTCTTGAGATATAATTTCCTACTGAGCGTTCGCTCACTTAGTGTTTCCCTACTTTTCAGGTAAGTCCGACGATGAAGAAACTCAATCTGAAGGGGATGGTCAAGAGTGAAAGAGTTAGAGCTACTCAAGCGTCAATTAGTCTTATCTTTTCTCTATATTTCTTGAGTCAAGCGTTGTATTTTATTTTATTGAGTCTAGTATTTGCAAGGGTTTGTAATAGACATATTCTTATTAAAGGAATTAATGGATTGGGTTATCTTTATATTTGCGCACTCTGTCTTTGTGTCGAATACACTACTACTCTGATTAACATGATTGATATAAACTCGTCGCGCATATCCGGGTACCTTCCGCGCTCGGGGCGTGACAGTTTTTGTGGTATCAGAGCCTAGGGTATTCAATTCCTAGGAAAACCCAAGTCCAAGGATAGGTTTAACCTTTAACCGGTGAGATTGGGTAGAACCAAGGGTTGAGTTAACATAAAAACTTAAAAGCCCTTAACGCGAGTATATACTAATATAGTTATTGTAATTGTTGGATAATGGCTGCCGAACGTGCTCAGTGGCGCAACATGCAGTGTACACTCCAAGGCATGACCCAAGTGCTGCAACAAGTAGCACAGGGAGGAGCACAACGAGCCGGAAGTCTCCACCAAGTCTTCAAGAACATGAACCCTCCCAAATTCATGGGTTCTACTGATCCGGATGACGCAGAGCACGGGATCAGGGAGACAGAGCGTATATTCCGTGTTATGCAGTGCACGGATCAAGATAAAGTCTTATTAGCTACCTTTCAGTTAGAAAGGGATGCCCGATGCTGGTGGGAATCAATAGAAGCTGCTTTAAATCAAGACCAAATTACTTGGGAGGAATTTGTTGAACATTTCAACAATAAATATTTTTCAGACCGAGTCCAAGAAAAGAAAGCTACCGAATTTGCCGCACTCAAGCAACGGTCATTATCGGTGGCAGAGTACGAGGCACAATTCTCTAGATTGTCTCGGTATGCTAAGCACTTAGTTAGCACCGAGAAGATGAAAGCTAGGAGGTTCCTAAACGGGCTCAGGCCCCAATATATTACCCAGCTGGCACCAATGGATATTCAGGTCTACTCAGAGATAGTACGCCGAGCTCAATTGTTAGAAGATGCCACGGAGCTATCAGATAGAATCCGTGGGAAGGATAAGAAGGAACAAGTTACAAGTTCGGGTTCCTTTAAACCCAACTTCAAGAAGAGGCCTAGCACTGGAGGTACTTCTTCTCAAGACCAAAAATTTAAGAAGACCAAGCCCTTCTCTATCACTACTACACCTTCGAATATAATATGCAAGCATTGTGACAAGGCTGGTCATAAAGCCGAAGAGTGATGGAGGAAACTTGGAGCATGTCTCCGTTGCGGGAGCCGTGAGCATCGGATTCCCGATTGCCCATTACTTAATGATCAAACCGGTGACGGAAAGCACCCAGTAACCAAGAACGCTCGTATTCACGCAATTAAGGAGACCGAAGAAGAAGAAGGCGGACTAGTAGAAGGTACACTGAAAGTTTGTTCCAAATATGCACATGTCTTATTTGATACGGGTGCATCACATTCTTTTATTTCCAAGAAGTTTGCTAACCCACTACCTATGGAATCAGAATGGATGAAAATAATTTTATCTACTCCTCTCGGAAACGAGACCGATATTACTCACCATTATCAAAACTGTGAAGTCTTGGTAAAAGGAAGAAATCTTCCTATCGATCTCATATGTTTAGATCTAAAGGAGTATGATGTCATACTGGGAGCAGATTGGTTATCCAAATGCCAGGCAACAGTCGATTGCCGCAATAGCAAGGTTACTTTCAAGGACTTTCCAGAACTAGTCTATTCTAGCCCTATGAGTCGGAGCGAGTCACCTCTTATTTCGGCTCTCCGAGCTAGCAAGCTCATTAGGAAAGGATGTGTATCTTTCCTTGCATTCGTCACGATTAAGGAGGCTAAGGAAACTAAGATAGAAGACATTTCGATGGTACAAGAATTTTCGGATGTGTTTCCGGAAGACTTGCCTGGATTACCCCCACAAAGAGAAGTGGCCTTCACCATCGACTTAGTCCCTAGTGCTGGACCTGTTTCTAAGACACCTTATAGAATGTCCCCTGCCGAACTCAAGGAGTTAAAGGAGCAGTTGATGGAACTTCTTAAGAAAGGATTCATTAGACCGAGTACTTCCCCGTGGGGAGCGCCTGTGCTATTTGTAAAGAAGAAGGATGGATCCATGAGACTATGCATCGACTATCGACAGTTGAATCATCTCACTATCAAGAACAAGTATTCACTACCGAGAATCGATGAGTTATTTGATCAAATATCTGGATCCAAGTATTTTTCAAAGATTGATCTCAGGTCAGGATATCACCAACTAAGGATCAAGGATGATGACATTCATAAAGACTGCATTCAGAAGCAGGTACGGCCATTATGAATTTGTTGTTATACCTTTTGGACTAACGAATGCCCCTGCTGCCTTCATGCAGTTAATGAATAGTATATTCAGACCTTATTTAGATCAATTCGTGGTGGTCTTCATTGATGATATATTAATATATTCCAAGACTAAGGAAGAGCATGAGGAGCATTTGAGGATTGCATTACAAATATTAAGGACAAACTGATTATATGCCAAGCACAGCAAGTGTGAGTTCTGGCTTAAAGAAGTAACTTTTCTCGGACATGTTATATCCAAGGATGGCTTATTAGTAGATCCATCAAAAGTTGAAGCTGTAAGAAATTGGGAAAGGCCAACCAATGCTAGCGAGATCCGAAGTTTCTTAGGTCTTGCCGGCTATTACAGGCGATTCATCAAAGATTTCTCTAAGATCGCCGTACCACTTACGAGGTTAACTCGCAAGGAGATCTGTTACAAATGGAGTGAGGAATGTGAAAGAAGCTTCCAAACTCTCAAGGATCATCTTACTACAGCTCCTGTCTTAGCTTTACCAATGGAAGGAGAGAAATTCGAGATATACACTGATGCTTCTGGCATTGGCCTCGGATGTGTTCTAATGCAACAAGGAAAGGTTATAGCTTATTCTTCTCGTCAATTGAAGAAGCATGAAGAGAACTATCCCGTCCATGACTTAGAATTGGCCGCCGTGGTATTTGCACTCAAAATATGGAGACATTATCTTTATGGAGTACAATTTACTGTATACTCTGATCACAAGAGTCTCAAGTATCTCTTTTCACAAAATGAACTAAATATGAGGCAAAGACGTTGGCTAGAATATCTCAAGGACTTCGACTTCAATATACAATATCATCCCGGAAAGGGTAACTATGTAGCAGATGCCCTTAGTCGAAAGCCGAGAGCACTGTTAGCCAATTGTATGATTCATGAATGAAAATTGCTGGAGCAATTCTCTGAACTCAATATAAGCTTGGACACAGACTTTCAATGTGTCACATTATCTCATATAAGCATTCATCCAGACCTATTATCTGAAATACAAGCGCTTCAAGATAATGACCCAATATTAGTAGAGATCAAAGGCAAACTGGAAGAACAGTCTGATTTCCAAATAACTTGTGAAGGAAGATTAATGTTCAGGAATAGAACTTGCATACCGGACTGTCCCGAGTTAAAGAAGAAGATCTTAGATGAAGCTCATAGATCAAGGTACATGATTCATCCAGGATCAACCAAAATGTACCAAGATGTGAAGAGGAATTTTTGGTGGCCCAACATGAAAAGGGAAATAGTAGACTATGTATCACGCTGTCTCACTTGCCAACAGGTCAAGGCGGAACACCAAAAGCCTGCTGGAAAATTACATCCTCTAGATATTCCCAAATGGAAGTGGGAGATGATTAGCATGGATTTCATTATGAGTTTATCTAAATCAAGAGGAGGATATGATGGAATATGGGTTATTATTGACCGATTGACTAAATCGGCGCATTTCTTACCAATAAAGAGCCGATGGTCAGTCGATGTTTTGGCTGCATTATACATCAAGGAAATAGTCAGATTACATGGTATTCCTGTTTCAATCGTGTCTGACAGAGATCCCCGTTTTACTTCTCATTTTTGGAAGGGACTACAACATTCGTTGGGAACAAGGCTTAACTTTAGTACAGCTTTTCATCCTCAAATGGATGGTCAGACCGAGAGAACTAATCAGGTGGTTGAAGATATGCTCAGAGCTTGCATCATTGATTTCGATGGAAGTTGGCATGATCACTTACCGTTGGTGGAATTTGCATACAATAATAGCTACTAGGCAAGTATACAAATGGCACCTTTCGAAGCTTTATACGGAAGGAGTTGCCGATCACCCTTATGCTGGGATGAAGTTGGAGAGAAACAACTGCTAGGTCCAGACATGGTAAGGGTTACCACTGAAAGAATACAATTGATTCGAGAAAGACTCAAGTTGCTCAGTCTAGGCAAAAGGCGTATGCCTACACGAGAAGGAGAGATCTTGAGTTCCAAATCGGAGATCATGTATTTCTCAAGATATCGCCGGGACGTGGCATACGGAGATTTGGTGTTAGGGCAAACTTACACCAAGGTTCATCAGACCTTTTGAGATATTGGAAAGAGTTGGCGAGGTTGCTTATCGCATCGCATTGCCTCCTCAATTGTCTGAAGTGCATAATGTATTCCACATATCTATGTTGAAGAAGTATGTGCACGATCCATCACATATTATTGATCATGGAGACTTAGTGATCCAAAAGGATCTCACATATGAGCAAAAGCATATGAAGATACTAGATCGTGAAGTACGTACCCTAAGGAATAAGGCTATTCCCATGCTTAAGGTACAATGGAATAAGAACTCCGAACATGAAGCTACATGGGAGACCGAGGAATCCATGAGGAAGCGATTTCCAGAATTATTTTAAGGTATATATTCTACACTCTCCACTTATATATACTATTGAATTTGGGGACCAAATTCTTTTAAGTGGGGGAGGGTGTAGCAACCCTAACAAAAATAAGATTTTTTTTAATAAATCAAATTAAAAATAAAAGATAAGTAAATAGATGACAAAGAGCCTAAATGAGTAAATCATTGATCAAGAGGAAAATAACGCCTTTTATCAAGGCGCTTATTCAAAAGGAAACGCCTCTGTATAAGGCGTTAATTTAAAAGGGACGCCTAGACAATAGGGCGTCAAATTTCAAACGACGGGAAAAATAAAAATTAAGGAAAAGAAATGAAACGCCCTCTACATGGGCGCGTTTACATAAGTAACGACGCTCGACAAGGCGTCAATTTAAATTCGACGCCCTCACTTAAGACGTTAATTCAGATCGAGTTTCGTTCGACCCAGGAGTCTATCCAGGGCAAGTTCTGGATAACTACGTCCAAGGTGGAATAGGGTAAGGACTCTGTCATGGAAGTATTACTTCCAATACAACTCTAACCCTATTAGGATCCCCAAAATCCTATGAATAATCCTTGTCCATAAAACCCTAAAATCTATTTGGTCGAAGCTTTGTGGCTGCTGTCATCCGTGAAGAACGTAAGTTTGTTCTTCATATTCTTTACCTTCGCCTTCGGTTATGTATGATGAAGAAAACTAATGTCTTCATCTTATTTCATGTAGGAAGTCTACAGTAGGTAGTAACTCTTTTGTCAAAGAGAAGATCGTGGGTTCTTCGTCCACATCGTTCTTCTTCCCTTGCCTTTAGTTAAGTATTATGAAGAAAAACTAATGATTCTTCATCTTATTTCTCTGTAGGAAAGCCTTCTTGACCTACTGAAGAACGAGATTTTTCATCCAAAGCAAGCTACGCGTAGGAATCACGTCCTCTCAACCTCTATATCTCGGTACCTGCTGATCAGATAAATCCCAGAATACTCTGTATATAACAGAGTGACGTTGTTCTTCAACTTTCTCCATGAATCATCACCTTAATCAGGTAGGTTTTCTCAAGAACGTAGCCCAAACTAGCTTAATCTCTTTAATAATATCATCAATCCTCCATGCATATAGTTTTATTGTGGTTTCAACTGTTTCTATGCAATTTTCAAAGCAACGCCCTTGACCATGGTGCTAATTTAAAATAAGCGACCCACACCAGGGCATTAATTCTTGTTTTGACGCCCTACCCAGGAGTCGTCAATTTCATATAAATTGATATTTACCCATGTTTAAAATTCTATATCTATGAAACCATGAACCTAATCTAATGCATGTTCATCGTGATTGAATCCTGCTATTTTTCTGGTCATGACCATGTACCTATTTCCTAAAAATTTAATATCTAAAATTTGGAAAATTATTGAATTAACGACCTGCACAAAGGCATTTCTTATTGAACCGACGCCCCAGATCAGGGCGCAAATTGAAAAGTAACGCCCCTGACCAGGGCGCGTTTTTGTTAAATTCCATAATATTGGAAATTTTGGTAAAATAGAAATAAAGAATGGACGACTGCTGTATACGTCGTCAAATTGTGAATAAACGCCCCTGAGAAAGGCGTTAATTGGATAATTAATGACTTAGTTTAAGTCGCTATTTTCTGTGTTACTGTTTTACGCTGATTACTGTCAACCGAAGGGTTTTATATATATATATATATATATATCGGCACTATATTCCAGTCCATGAATATAGTCTCATGTTTCATGATGTTTTTATCGCACTACCCTCAATTCTCATTGACATACAAGCTCTCCATTGGACATTCCGTTCCTTTGGACTAGCAAGTTAGCCATAGAGACCTCCGTAAGTCTCCTCGCAGCCTTGGATTCCCTCAAGGCCGACTGAGCTGGTTGTACCATAAAAACCCATTACATTATTTGATTGCCATGTCACTCTAAAGAAACATGGTATACCGGCCCTCATGTTATGCAAAGTGTGTATCATGAGAACTTTCTAAATGGGATGAGGTTATCATGCCATTTGATGCTGTTCTTGTAAACCCCAATTCTATATCAACATTGTCATGATGTTCTTGTAGACCCCAATTCTATATTAAACTTGATATTCTTGTGGACCTCAATTCTATATAAAGAATGTCCATACTTGTTTGTCATGGTACCCAAGTTAGGGAATCAATTCCACCTAGTTTTATCGATAATCGTGATTGTACCGTTATTATCGTCATTCTATGTCAAGTGTCATATTTTTGGACTCTATTCTATCCAAGTTTATTCTACATGTCTACAAGCTTTATTCTTGAAATTCCATATTGGCTATACACAAAAGTGGATGTTAAAATACATGATTAATGCCTACGCATATAGGGCCCGATCTGGTCCTAGGAGGAGCACCCGAAAGTACTTGTGCCCATGGGAGTTGATTGATCACGGTATTGGCATTATACCGAAGTGCATGACTAGCTTGATTGAACATTCCACAAATCTTGTACTTGTACTTGACTTGATATTACATGACTTGCGTGGCCCGAGAAAGGGTAATTGTATACTTGCTTGACTTGAAATAAAATAGCCAAATTCTAACGTGACATGATGAGTTTACATGCTTGAATCTCTTGATATCTTTTGATATAAGTTCTTGAATGTTCATGACTAGTTCTTCTTGCTATCGTATTGTTATACACTCTCTCTATCTTGTCGTTTTATGTGAGCATGCATAGTTATAGTGCATTCATGAAAGATGTAATCACTTAAACCCCTTGCTAGTTCTTGAGATATAATTTCCTACTGAGCGTTCGCTCACTTAGTGTTTCCCTACTTTTCAGGTAAGTCCGACGATGAAGGAACTCAATCTGAAGGGGATGGTCAAGAGTGAAAGAGTTAGAGCTACTCAAGCGTCAATTAGTCCTATCTTTTCTCTATATTTCTTGAGTCAAGCGTTGTATTTTATTTTATTGAGTCTAGTATTTGCAAGGGTTTGTAATAGACATATTCTTATTAAAGGAATTAATGGATTGGGTTATCTTTATATTTGCGCACTCTGTCTTTTTGTCGAATATACTACTACTCTGATTAACATGATTGATATAAACTCGTCGCGCATCTCCGGGTACCTTCCGCGCTCGGGGCGTGACATCTCTTGCATTAGTGGCAATTTCATCTCGAGCGAGGCCGGTGGCAATCTCTTTGCTCACCAGAGGCTTGACTATTGATGCTATTATCACCTTTCAGATTGCTGGTCAGGAGGGGTTCTCTACCCTTATTGTGCTAACGCATATGGCTGCCAAGCAGATTATGGATTTTATGTTCAACGGTCAATTCGCCGTATCTTCTACATTCTCGAAGGACATTCTACACACCTTATGTAATCTCTCTCAATTTGTCAGTACGCCGGCCATGTCAACGCCGTGTATTACTCTCCCTCAGTTTCATCCTTCCCTTCTATCATGGGAGTTATGTTTCAAGCTCGATTGCCGAGTGGAGTTGCCAAACCTCATGCTGCTTGTGCCAAGAGACAAGACACCGCGGTTCCATGATATGCAGCATTTTGAGGTGTTATATGTTCGAGAATGTCTGACTATCGTTAGCATCCGGTGTCTAGGGGCAACCGCTCCGATGAAGCTGCATGTTCATAACCGGGGCAGTTCGTCTGTCAGATGGGCCCGTTATTTGAGAAGACATTGCAAGTTGAGAAGGCCAAACGTACGAGCCCGCACTAGGCGGGTCCATTACAAGGAAGTTTCGGCTAAGAAGAGGCGGCGGCGCAAGTTCAAAAGATGTCAACTGTGCACTCAGGGGTCCACTTCTCCTTCTTCGTCCTTTCATTCATCATTTCTCCTGCTGAGCTCCCACCCTTGGGTGGTGTATCTTCCTTTCTCTGATCCAATTCCCATGATTTTCTCCTCTCTCCCCAGGTCCGCGAACCCCCATTCTTCTTTCTCTCATCTAGATTCTCTTGATTCTTCTCGCACTCACGATTCTAGGCCTCGGCCTATGCCCTCTCATCATAACGATCCTGGGACATATTCTGATTCTTCTCCCCCGGTATTTTTGGGTCCTAACTTTCCTTCCCCGACCTTGTCGGGTGATTCTCATTCTCCTTCCCTGACCTCGTCGGGTGTCTATGATTCTCTTTCCCCGACTCTGCCGGGAGGTCCTCATTCTTCTTCTCCAACCCTGTCAGATGTCCATATATAACTCTTCTTCTCCAACCACGTCGGATGATTACTCTTCTTTTTCCTCATCTTCACAGCAATCCTTTCATTGTCTTTCCATTCACTCTTCTTCACCCTTTCAGGGTCATTACCCTTTTTCATGCTATTTTTGAGGCTTTAGTCCACCTCGATCTCAGTCAATCCCTGTTTATTCTATATCGGGTTCCTTGTTATCAGGGTCTCTGTGCCTTAACGAGGGAGTTCTAGCCCTCGTCTCTCTTCCTTTTTAATCCTTCTTCGTCCAATTTGGTGTCTACCGCTCCTCCGTGTAGAGGAATCTTCAACCCTTTGTTTTCATCTCCCACTTTGTCCTGTCAAGCAAGGAATACAAAGCTCGTGATGCTCAAAGATTGATGATCAAGATCGCTTCAAGATGCTACTTCCACGCTATGGATTTGCAAGGTATCTTTGTTTTATGTAGGAATATGTTATTTTTGTCATTACTTATTGTTATTCCTGCGCATTGTTAAAATAATATTGTTTCTTTGACATGGTTAAGTGACTTTTAGAAATTTGCTTAGTTAAGCTTAGTCAAGACGAGTTCACTTTTGCACCATCCTTAAGGTGGTGATAGCTCCACGCTGGGAGTCTAGTTTCTTTTCCCGATCGTTGAGGGTGACCTTTTAGCATGGATTTTTCACACACTACACGGCAAACCATAGCTGATTTTCCTTTGAGGCACATCGTTACTGCTTTGGCCATACTTTGGGTATGCACAAATGTCTTTTCTTTTCTCTTCTCGGTCAAGTGCAGGGACAAGAGATGAATGGATGAGATGACCAACCTAGGCACTCCCCAATACGAGAGAGGTATCAAATAAGGGCAGTCTTGACCCTCGAATATGAGTGTTCATGTAAAATCTAGCCAATAAGGGCTGTCAAAAAATAAATCAATGATCTGATCAATGCAAAATTATGGAAATCAAAGGCATGGCAAGAGTGGCAGTACAGTTCCCCGCGGGATGTCATGAGCCCGGTCGCATGCATGCCTGAAAAATATGGGTCCGAAAATCAAAGACACAAAGCCCCGGCACAACATACTGTATCTTTGAGGGGTAGTGCCCTAGAAGGAATTCGAGTCTTGATGTCTCCCATCCTGTATAAAACTTATCTCTAATTTTTCTTTTGCTTCTCCCTCTTAGGCTGGGTTGTATCCCGGGTATGGCCTTAGTAGGGGCACCGTTCTTTAGAGGTTGTTGGTTGTGGTAAGTCGCCCTTAAATGCACGTCCTGCTCAAGGGAAGTTTTTAATGAGAGGGGAGGGATGACGATCCCTAGCCAGTGGTTTGAGCCCGTATATGTGCTGCATATTACTTTGACAAAATCCCCCTAAAAAATCAAATATTTTCATAATTCCAAAAAAATAAGATATGTCAAAATTCTAAAAAAATTAGATATTCTCAAAATTCCAAAAAAATCAGGTATGTCAAAATTTCAAAAAAATCAAATACTTCCAATTTCAAAAAAATCAGATATTGTCAAAATATAAAAAAATCAAAAAAAATTGAAAAAAATCTAAAAATATGTTTCTTCTGGTCCCTTTTTCATGTGTTTCTGTCTACATGTTTTGAGGACATGTAGGATTCGTTTGTTCAGTGTGCAGGTTGCATATGTTCAAAGCTTCCTTTGCCCTATAATTCGCTCTACCTCTTGGTCATATCTTTTCTGATATGTTCTCTTCTTCAATCTATTCTCTCGATTTGCTGAAGCTTACGTCCTTCTAAGCTTTTAATTACCTCACTTCACCATATCTCCATGAGAGGGCTTTGCATCACGATTATGAACCTGGCGGTTCTGCTTCATTTGATCTTGGGCTTTGATTGAAGAGCGTATTTGTCAGGTCTATGTCCCACTATGTCCTTGTCACGCGAGTCTATGTCCCTTAGTGTCGTCATCCCACACGTGTTGTTTTGTCCCTCCGTGTCTGTCATGTTTTTTCGTCCCATTGTGTTATCGTCCCATGTGTGTCTTATCCTACCATGTTATATGTTGTCCGTATCTCTTGTCCCCCATGGTTGTCGTCCCACGTGTCTTTGTCCCACCATGGTCTTGTCCCACCGCGTGTGCCGTCCCTCCGTGTTGTGGTGTTGTCTTGCCCCACCGTTGTTCTTTGGTCCCACTCACACTTATTGTTTGTTCATGTGATGTCCTGCATATGTTGTTTATGTGATTTCATCCTTCGTTATGTTATTTTATGTTATCTTTCATCCATCTTTGTGATGTTGTGTTATGGTGTCTTTTGTTCATTTGGTTGTTATGTTTTCATTATGTTCATATTTGTTTGTTGGTTGTCTTATTTGAAAATCACATAATAATTTAAAATTTAAAAAATTCAATAAATACCATTTCGCTTGATAGGTAAGTCAGGTATGGCTCTCTATCCCTTCTCTATGTTGCATTATTATATGATATCTATATTATTATAGCCTCTCAAGGATCGACTGGTTGCCCGTGTATTCTAGGATCTAATGTCCCCCTTTAACAAAAATGATGATGATCTAAGAGCATATGGTTAATCGTTGGATAAGCCGTTAGTTTGAGTTAGGTGGGGGACGATGAACTCTGTCTCGCACGCCGTGGTTGTAAGAAGACTCTTGACCCCATTTTGCTCAGTCTAGCAATAATATCCTTGAGTACTTTCTATTTTATCTTCCTTTACATTCATTTTAATGATTTCTTTATTTTAGCCCAGCATGCATTGTGTCATTTTGAGCATTCACGCCTCGTGATCCTCTCAAGATTTCTCCTGAGCAATGGTTAGTTACGCTTCAACTCTCTTGAATAAGAGATTCTCATTCCACTTTGAATTTGAACGTTCTCTCTTGTCTGTCCGCTTGGTCTGGTTGGCCAGCGTGATTCATGTCTGTATTTTATCTCAGTTTTACTTTCTCCTTTTCCAGCTTTTCAACTGTGTCTCTTTTCGATCCCCTCATTGTCCATAGATTGTGTCCCCGATGAGGTCGGTCATGTTTCCTTTCCTTTAGTTTAGTTCTCCAGACATGTCTCATCTGCGTCATCCGTTCCTTATGGTTAGTTCGACGTTTTCGGGAGAATTCCTATCGCTTGTTGGTTGTGACGGGTGTCTTTTGCCTTGATGCCCGCTTATCAGTTCTCTCTGCTTCATCTCCATTTCACATCATTTTCCCTTTTGCACCATCTTCTTTCCATTTCACCTCCGCGTCACTTTCGCTTGGTCTCTTGTAAAGCAGACATCAAGGAGGGGCATCTGTTGACACCCATTTTTAGCCCGCAAGTTGCGTCATTTCTCTTATTCGTCATTTTTGATGTCTCGAATTACCCATTATTTTGGAGCCTTCCTTGGATGGATTTCAAACCCATTTTATTGTTCACTAACCTTTAAACTTTGGAGATCATGATTTCTTAGAGTCATAGAGCTTATTTTATCAACTTTCGACCTTCCAAGTCAACTTGCGGCCCATTTAGGTCGACTTTCCATCAAGCATTCGGCCCCTTTCACTATGTAGTCTTAAAAATGGACATTTTTCATCCCCTTCTATTCCTCTATTCATTCAGTGCCCTTCACCAAACTTGTTCATCTTTTAATGCTCTACAATTTCTTCTTCTATGCCATTGGCCAGTTCTCTGCCGATTTCAAGTTATTCACATTTTTCTGGCAGACTGCGTTGTTCACATGCGTCCCAAAATTTCATCTCTCTATTCTCGCCCCAATTTCTCCCTCTTACAATCATTTTTTTATCTTGCTCTTTTCATGAAAGTTGTTTATCTTTTTGTTATCTACAGTTTCTTCTTCTACCACTTTTGCTAGTTCTGCACCGTTTTCGAGATATACTCTGATTTCCAAAGTCGCATAATGTCTACCCATAAATTTTTCCGCCAGCAGCCTAGTGGTCCTGGGAAAACGGCTAGGCCATAAAAAATGATCATCACTAGACCGCTAGGCCCCAAACTTGCCTGAAATCATCACGTTTCACCCATGAAGCCTTGCGGTCACCCCCTAGACCGTTTGCCATAGCCTTGCGGTCCTTCCTAGACCGTTTTCATCCGTATGCGGTCGTGCGATAGACCATTTGCCAGACAGAGAGTCATGAACTTCCTAAACTCTGATTTATTCACCGTGGGATTCTTTGGAGACCTTGTTTGATCTATTTTCTCCGAAGAGAAGCTTCCAGATCGACTCTAATTGATCTAGGACTCTTATCCCCACTATTATCTGGAGATTTGTGCATCTAAATCCCCTAATTTGGGTGTTCATCTCGGACTTAAACTCTAGGGCTTTTCTGCTCCTATATAAACTACCCAGTTCGCAGTTGCGAAGGGGGACTCTTTCTCGGTTCGGGGCGAAGCCATGCTGCATCGTCTACCTTCTGCTTCAACCCTAACTTTGTATTGTCTTCGATTTCCACGTTCAAGGGCTTTCTATCTCTCTTTATTTTCTTAGTTATTCATCCTCCAATTCTCAAAATCATCACAAATCTCTATTTTCTGCATTTTTTTGCTACAACTTACACTTTTCTCCATATTGCATGCACATTTCTCGCAGTTGTGCTATGTGATTTTTTAATCTATTTGTTCATACATCATCACAACACACACACCTATCTTTTGCACCCTTCCACAGGGGTTAAAAACCTCCCCCCGGTGCGTTCTTCCTCAATTTCTACCTTTATTTTATCACTGCGGGATTGATGCTACACTTCATGTTCTAATGGGTTTTTCTCATGTTTTCATGTTTATTTTACAGGAGAGCATGATACAACGTGAGGCCCTCTTCCTCTAGCCGACTGGAAGGAGAGGAGGTTGAATCCACAAAGTTCCCCGCACCCCGTTCTTAAGCGCGATCAAGTCCTCATCTTTCCAAGGTACACGACACCGTTTCTCTCTTTTCTTCATCCTTTAGTATTGCTGCAACCTTGGTGGCGATCACGGTAAGTTCTTATATCTCTTATCGCCCCCCTTTGTTCATTATCCTCCATACTTGATCATGCTCATATGATATTAGCATAGTTAGGGGCGGGGTAGATAAAACATCAACAATAGGTATGGGTCCTTAAACCTTAGACTTAACCTATGACATAACATTTTCCTAGGACTTACTTATGCCTAGGCTCTGATACCACTTTAACTGTCACGCCCTGAGATTATGCAGCAGCAACTAATCGGGAACGTGAGTAGCCGATAACATAAGCCTCAAGCAAGAAATAATAATCAGAGTGCTAACCATTCACACATAAACGAGAATGCACAAGGTCATGTACTCAAATCTTCACTTTATTGAATAAGAATAATCAAAGTACATTGATATTTGACTTCCTTGACATAAGGGCAACTAGACTCAATAAAATGAAAAATTACATCATGACTATAACTAAGACACTACTAGGCTTCACTCCATTCTTCATTCACTCTCGGACTCGCCAATTGAATAGATCGAATCCGACCCGCTATCATTTCCTGAAAAGATTGAAAAACTAGGGAATGAGCACACTTGCCCAGTAGGTATCTTCGTATCAACATGAAGATAATATTTAAGTAACTAATATTTTAGCTCTAGAATGTAAGGTAAATGACAATGCGATAAATCATATGCATAAAACCAAGGTAATAACACAAGTATCGAGATATAAACCATAGAGATAAGAGAGTTTATGTAGACTGAGATCATGATCTAGCAAGAATATAATGTGGCCTTTCATGTAACGATAATGTACTTGCATGTAACGAGAATGTACTTTTCATAACCATAAAGGTTATGCACTAGAAAGTCATGTAAAAAGAATATAAATATTTCATGAGAGCCTCATGGTTTTCACCCGTTTATAAAAAATGTACTCCCAGTGCAATGCGACGCTAGTGTTCATCATACCCCATGGTTTACAATATGTTTTTGGCTATCTGCCAAGGGGGCTAGGGTTGAACCCTTGGACACTGTCCGTGCCCACTCTTGCATCTTCAAGTTATAAATCAAACTACTTCCACGAGAAATAACAATAAAGTCCGACCAATAATGTAACAAGTTCAACAATAGTTTCATGATAATAATAATAAGGCAAGAACGTACCAAATAGGAACATATGAGGTCAATGATGATTTAATGACAAGGCTATGCCACAGAAGGAATCCGGTAGCAAAACAGTACATTTATTTATTTCCATAGTTCTTTAATAAGTTAATGTATAAGATGTTGGGTTCCAGATAGTCATAAAATCACCTGAGAATATAACAAGTACAACCCTTAGGTCAGACCTCGGGTTGGACAAGAATTAGATAACGCGATGATCTTACAGGTCACGATAATTCATTAACACTATCTACCATCAGTCCACGATCATAGAGAGAGTCGACGCAAGAACAAGTCTATGGTTGAATAATAACACGACCATAGAAACCGCCACGATAGTTCATTAACGCGACAGGGATGTAGGGTGCAATCGTGTCCGTTCACAGAATCATGGAAACCACGAAGTGCTCTCTAACCTTTGGGTTTTTAAGGTACAACTAGCTCGGCGTCCTAGTGGGAATCCCATGCTCGCGGAGACTTGCGGAGGCCTTGAAACATGATCACCTAGTCCGGCAGAAGGAATATCCAACGGAGAGGATAACAAGTCCAAGAGAATGTGCCTATCACGTGCAAGTGTAACTAATAGCCACGTACCGAAATACGCGCTATATGTGATCTTATAAAATAGAAATAGAAATGAGAAAGTAACATGCCAAACAAGTGCCATCAACTCAAGGAAATTCCTTTAAGTACGAAACTATAATGTTTTGGCATGAAATTAGCATATAATGAAACTAAACTTTGACAAGCATGCTAAACTAAGTATGCAGTCATGACATGATCAAAATGTGAGACTACTAAGATAAGGCATGCATATTAATATATATCATGGGAAATAAACAAGGTTTAATATATTCAACGAAGGGTTAACGTGACGGACATAACCCACACATTCTTAAATTAATGCGGTATAAAGAACTGGCACGTTATTTTATTAACGAGCCGTATCGGGTGTGCGCGTTAATAGACGTGACCCCTGTTACAACCGCCATTATCTCTTAGTGAGACAGAGATAATACCAACCTTGCAGGGCTACTTCCTAAGGCCTATATGGAACTAATGGTAAACTAGCAGGGAAAGCATGCTATGATGGAAATAAAGCATGGAAACGTAGGTAATAATCAAAAAGTTATAATATTTTAGTTAAGGGTTCATGAACAGCATGCAGTAAAAACCCTATTGCGCAGTCATACAAAATCATGAAATACTCTACATACAATGTATGAAATCATGACGTAACAGAGGGCTTTTGTTCCTAACTTGATATTTAAGCCATTTATGAGATAACCTACCTCTGGGTCAGGCTTTAAATAGAGAATTCCTGATTGGAAGTTGGTGCTGGCTCCTGCACGTCCTGCATGGAACCGGCGATTTCCTGACCTTCTAACTCTTCAACCCCTTGACCTAAATTCACGAAACTTGGAGAGTAGGTAGAAGACATAAAAGAGAATAACTTATTCTAAATACTTAACATGAAGTTACCTCGATTAGGGCGTCTAAACTTACGATCTTCCTTGGACCGACACACTGTTTCCTGTGTGGACTACAGAGAAACAGCAACTTCGGGAGCTTCTAACTCTCCAACGGCTTGAACTCCTAGCATGATATTTGGAGAGATGTTAGAAAAAACCAATTATAACAAATTCCTCTAAAGGACTAACCTGAGATAACGTCACTTTACCTTCGAACCATGTGCTCCAACATTAGGGTTCGCGCAGGTCAATTCTAAGCTCTATTTATAGAGTGTGAGCTATGGCTGAGGATTTGATCGACTTAAGAGTCCTAATTGAAGTTAAGATCGATCCCAAAGAGTCCTAGATAGGTCTTCCTCTCGAGATAACATCGATCCATGGCCAAATCATGGATAAAAATCTAATCTTTCCATGTTTTACTACACTCTGGTTCCGTAAGAGTATCGTGGTCATCAACAGTACCGCATTCTTCATTAACGCGGCGTATCGTGTGGGCGCGTTGAGGCCTTCTCTACGAATTTGAATTTTAGTCAATTTCCCCCTTCTAATTATCCCCTAACTATCTAATAAAAGTAGGGAATATATCTAATTATGTCTCTTTTAGGTGGGCTTGGGCCTAAAGGCATAGAATTTGGTTTATGGGCTTGTTTTAAATGGGCTTGATCCTTTGGTGAATTTAGGGCCTTTAAATTAATTTAACTAACCCTTAATTCATTTAATTAGTCCATTAAGACTTTTTGATTGCTTGATAATTACATTTAGTTCCAGAAAATTCATAGAAAAATCTGGGGTGTTACACTGAGCTTGTGTGATGGTGTAGACACGTAATCCATGCAGAGTCAACACGTGACGCTCGGACAGAATCAGATGCATGTTGCATTTGTTCTGTCGTGTCGACACTCTATCCTTGTAGCGTCGACGCAGGTGTTCCAACTAGAAAACATTTATTCTGCTGCATCGACCTCACTTAGCTGATGGTGTCGACCTGATTTGTTCATGCACTGAAATTGCCTTCTGCTTCATTTTTCTTGCTAAACACATGCATTAAATTTAAGATTTGATTAATCAATTCAGCATTAATGATTCATAGTGTGTCATCATCAAAACCTGGGGATACAACAGGATTGGCGACCCCTTTATCTTTATCTCTTTGCCGCTCGAACGCCTTGAAGTCGACTGTATGAACTTCCTCAGGCTCGGGCTGTTTATCGGTTGATTTGGTCTTCTGGCTTGAGGCTGCAAGGACGGAGGAGAGGAAAGCCTCAATTTCTGCCACCACATTGTTTAATCGGTCAAAGGACCTAATTTTGATTCCAATCATCTTTTCAAGGATCCCCCTCTTCAAATTTTGTTTGTAGATTTGCACTGCATCTTCTTGATGTGGCGGCCGCCTGCATCTCATGCTGAGGTTCTGCCATCTTTTAATATATTCTAAAGCCGTTTCATCATTCTTCTACTTAGAAGCATATAATTCGACTATGGTCACTTCTCTTTCAGCAACATGAAACCGTTCCCGAAACTTCCTTTGCATATCTAGCAAGTCGCTGATGGACCCAGCCGATAGGTTTGAGTACCACTCAAAGGCGAGTCCTGTGAGGGAGGACCCAAAGAACTTGAGTAGGTGGGAATCATCGGTCGCCAGATCGCCCATTATGTTGATGTAGTAGGCTATATGTTCCTTTGGCGAACCTTGTCCGTTAAACTTCTCAAACTTCAATAGTTTATTGACGCCGGGAGGTAGCCTCTTGGCCGTATGATGGATAGGGTAAGATACCTTGTACGCATCAAAAGTGACATAATCATCATTGCCCCTATCGGCCAGCTTATTTTCGATCATTTGTTCTATCATCATTTTTTTAACCATCGCCTGGTCGACCGGGCCTTGGCAAGAGTGAACTTGCTGCATCTGCGGTGTTGCCACCATTGTTTGAGGTATAGCGGCAGTCCCCTGGTTTGGAAAAACTAGGGGTTGCGATACAGTGATATGTTGTTACTGGCAGGGAGTGCCTCCTGTGTAGCTAGGAGCCGGCTGAGATGCGGCTACCTGTGGCGAAGCTCGAGGATTTAGCCATTGTCCCCAGGTGTCTCGACGGGGACTTCGGCCGGCTCGGAAGTAGATGCATGTGCATTCTTCTCATCTAGCTACTTCTTCAATATTTCAATTTCATGCCGATATTCTTGTAGCAACATCAGTACCGTAGGGTCATGCTTGGAGGGATTGAGGGTGACACCTCTTTCCTCCACTAGAATTTCTTCAGACGATGTGGATGGCCACTCACCATCATCTTCAGCCATGATTACATTGACAGTGACGACCGCCACAGTCTCATCCCGGCTAGTTTCTTTGGCAAGGGTCCGCAGTGCCTCGCCTGGCTGAGTTGAAGCTCAAGGCCAAGTCTGCTTGGGCACTGTTGACACCTGTTTTATACCCAATAAATCGGGTCATCTCCTTATTTCATTCAATATGATGCTCCGAGTTGTTCATTCTTTGATTAGTCTCTTGATCAGTTGAAGCCTGTTTCTTGGGTCTTAATTCCTGGATTAAGATGTGGCTCCCGGTGGCATTTCGTTGGATGAAGCTCAGCAAAACCCTTCACTCTATTTTTGGAACCTCAATGATAATAACGGTCTCAGTCAGGCGCGTTGCTTCCTTCTGACGGATAGAACCTGGGCCGTTACTTTTTGAAGAGTCTTAAGGCTTGAGGCCTCATTTTCAGTGCTTATCCCTTAATTTCCACGTTGATGATGACGGTCTGTCGTGCACCCGTCGTTTCATTCTGACGCCCTATGACTTGGCCGTCGCTTCCTTGAAAAGTCCTATTGTTTGGATCTTCTTCCCGTTGATATTATCTCTTTGGGATAGGGTTGAAAATGGCGGTCGTTCCTTGATGCGTTACTTCCAAGTGGCGGTCTGTCGTGCAGCCGTTACTTCCTTCCGAGAGTCCTGGCAGTTCAGGCCTTTTCTCTGCTACTCCGTGGTCGAGATAAGAACTTGGATTGACGTTATCTCTTTCAAGTCTGATCCTCAGGACCCCCCGTTTGTTTCTATGGACTCTTGGTAATATTATCTTCGAGGATTTGCTAATATTTATCCCTCTTTCCTGCTGAATTATCCTCTGCTCGACCTAAGAGTTTGAGGGTCTAAAAATAGAACCCTTGACTTCATGGCCAAAAGGGAGGAGATTTGAATTCGCGACGAAGTGCTGCCGAACTCAGGAGCCATCTTCATCCAGGAGGAGCTGCTTCCCACGTCCATCCATCTTCTAATCAAGGGAGTACTTTAGTTTTGTCTTTCAAGTTCATCCTTGCATGCTTGAGTTCTTCCTTGGTTTTCCTCAAACAAAGCATTGTCCCTCCTCTTCCTCCACATTTTTCACTATTCTTTAAGCATACAAACATCCTCCCAAACTTTTAAAAACACCCAGAGGGGTTAAAAAAACCAAAAACTCCCCGGTAATTCCCTCTCCTTTTGATGTTCTTAAACTCTTTAAGAATTGATGCTATGCTTGTGAAGAGGGCTAATTGAGGTTGTCTTGTCTTGTCTTTTTTACATCTTTGGCAGGTTTACAGGTTCATTAGCACGAGGCCCAAGTCTTCTAGCCGGCTAGAAGACTTGGAGTTAAAAGGATTCAAGCTTTACTACTGCAGGTTACCTGACGGTCTGGTGCAGGCGCGTCACTATCTTCCGACGGTCTATCGTACGACCGTCGCTTCCAAGCGACGCACGGGGTTCTGGCCGTTACTTCCAAGTTGATCTGCAGGCTTTCTCTGGTTTTCTCTCCCGTGGGCGGGTGCTTCATCCACCTATTTCCAAGGTACATTCGAGTCTTTGACTTGTGTTTACTTTGGTGGTGATCACATCTTTCCTTGGTATTGGGCATTAGCTGTCTTCTTCATCACATCTTTATTTCCCTTGCTTGTTCCACCCCTAGCTGTGTGTTTTTATTTATTTCTTGCTCCACACCCCGGCGTGTGTTTTCCTTTTCCTTAGCATAATTTGATTGAGATAGCATGCCCATGCTAGAGCTAGCTATGATTGCCTAGGTTCATGTTCACATGTTCACAGGTTTGAGTAGATCTTTGATTGCTTGTTTGTCATCTTGCCATATTACTTTGCAAACCTCAAAAGCAAGACAAAAGATAGGCAAATAAATATCAACAGATAATTTTTTGGCGATCACGGTGGGACATCTTGTGCCAATCGTGCTTCTGATTCTTGTTTAAACCTGCCATCATCTGTTTGTTCAGTTGTCTTTTGTTTCCTTCGTTTTCATTGCTCATTCTGGTTTTCTGAGTTCTCTGACGACCAGGTGTCCCCGCGTCACATTTCTCTGACGCAGGGGCATTAGACCGCCACTTTGGTTCTGCTGTGTGAGCTTCCACGGGCTTTCCGATTACTTCGGTTAGTTTTTGGCTCCCTGGCTCATCTGACGGTCTCATCCCCCCGCGTTATATGCTATCCGGCGGTCTGGCCTTCGACCGTTATTGTTCTCTGACGCAGGGGCCTTAGACCGTTACTCTCCTGGCAGGTACGCACCCGAGGTGCATTTGTTTCCGCAGTTTTTGCTGTGATTTATTGCTTGGGTGACACTTGACCCTCCTCTTGCTTTGCTCACATCTGCATATCATGGTGTGCACTATTGATTGTTAGATTGTTAGGCTAGACTTTGCATGCACTCCGGTGCACATAGGGTCATTCATCTTTTCATACATTAGATTGCATTTTCCTACCTTGTTGTGAGGACCTCTCGTCTCCATATTCCTTGGGGCCGACTAGGAAATCACAGTAGGGACCTCCATAAGTCCCCGCGAGCCGTGGATTCCCACACGGACGCCGGGCTGGTTGTACCTTTCCCACCCCGTGTCTAGGGTTGCATAAGTGATTGAGTGGTTACACTTAGAGTCGAACCAAGTCCCATATCCATCTCCTATTAGGAACCCATTGTTGAGAGCACATATCAATCAATTCACTAAAGTTCCGAAGGAGAAATCATAAGAATCTTGTCGCATCATTCTAAACAACTTGCTTGATTTTTGAGTGTCTTCATCTTTTATCACTTGCATCTTGTCAGAATCACCTAAGTTTGATTGCTCATTGTGTGTTTTGTGTTGGTTGTTTTTGCGTTTTGTCAAGGTTGTCCGTTGCATGTGGAGTTGTTTTCGTCTGTCTGAATCATCTCCTCGAGTCACTCCCTCCTTCACGTTCTATTCCAATCCCCTCTTCGAATCTACCATGGCATCCTTCAATCCTCCGCGCTCCCAAGAGGACTCTCTTCCTCAAGGGCTCCTTGAGAACCCCCCTAGGGTTGCCACCTTTCCCTCCGGAGAAGGGACTGCCCCTCTCCCATCCTCCACATCTGTGGGAGGTAGTCAAGGTACCCCTTCTCTTTCTACTCCTTCCGCGGGCTCCGTCCTCACATGATGGCCCAATTGGACCCGACCCAACTTCAAGTCCTATATCAAGCTATGCAAGGGTCCAACGCTTCTCCCTCCGCCGCTGTTCAAGGTCAATCTAATCCTTCCATTATCGGGCCGTCCGTTCAGCCCACTCCGATTGACCTCACTCCGGTCCAACCCCGGACCATCACTTTCGCCGGCATGGAGATGGGCCAATCTTCCAATTCAGCCCATCAGTCTTTTGATAAAGGGAAATCGCCTATCCCTGCTTTTGTCCAGGTGGATCATCACAATTCTGGTTCGGTGGCTTCACAGCTCCTCATGAACCCTTCTGATTTCTTACACCCTCAACAAGGGGTGGCCCAAACTCACTCCCATCCGGGCATATCTCAGGCTAAATATCCTTCCTACAGGCCCCCTATCTCCACTGTCTATGGGCCCCCCCCTTCTGCTACAGTCATTCCATCCGCTCCTCAAATACAATCGGCGTCCTTCACTACCCCTGCTCCCTCCCAAGAGTAGGACTTGCTTAACAAGTGGGCCGCCATGCAGCAACAACTCGACTTCCTCCAGAAAAGGGTTGGCCCACAATCCTTGGCCGATATTCCTATTCCGAGCTTCCAGAACATTCGGTTCCCTCCGCAATCAGAGCTCCCCAACTATCGCAAGTACGATGGGAACAGCAATCCCTTTATCCATGTGAGGGATTTTCTATATGAATCGGCGCAGTTCCAGTATGATGATCGCCTCATGGCGTATTTATTCCGCCGATCCTTAGATGGAGTTGCTCTGGAGTGGTTCTATTCTCTGCCGCTGGAAGAGGCCGAGAGTTTCAAGGTAGTTAAGGACAAATTCATTCAGCGGTTTCAGGACAGGGTCGGGTCAGAATATTCATTTACAGATCTAGTAGCAGAGAAGATGAAGCCAGAGGAAGACTTTGCCACCTATGCAGACAGGTGGAGACAAATGGCCGCTAGAGTGCCCGGCCATATTCCAGAAGAAGAAAAGGTCAAACTGCTAATTTCCAATGCCACCCCGACCTTCCGCAACATCCTGGCAATGAATGATATAGCTAATATGCATCAACTCTATAGCCGGGCGCGCTTCATACAGACTCAATTCAAGGACTCCCCTATCCATTCTCTTTTCGAAAACTAAAAGCCCAAGTACCATAAGAAACCGCAAGGGCCGGTTACCGAAGGAGTTCAAACAAACGAGCAAGTACATGCCGTTGCTTTTCCCTTTCAAGCCGCACCCTTCCGCTACAACCAAAACCCCCGCAATCCACAAAACCCCTCTCCACAAAACTTCCAGGCCACTCCACAAAACCCTCCCCCCGCCTTCACCATTCCACAAAACACCTTCGCCGCACCACAACAACCACCGCCACCATCGCAATATCATAACGTCCCTCCACCCAACGGCTACAACAACAACAACCCTAATAGCAAGCGCCCGGCTCCCAGGAGAGCCCAGTATCCTCCATTACCAGAGACACTTACATATATTTTCTCGGCAGTTATGTCAGTAAATGCAATCCAACTTCCTCCGGAACGGCCTGTTTGGAACCCGGCGGTTGATCAGGCTAAATATTGTATGTTCCATAGGCAGCCAGGCCATACCATAGAAGGATGTTTTCAGTTCCGAGATCTGGTATATGACCTTCATGAAGGGCAGAGAATCGACTGGGCCGAAATGCATAGGGCCATTCTGGAGATTAAAGAGAAGAGAAGGCAGCCGCAGGGGCAGCAAGTGCAGCAGCATCAAGCACCGCAGCCGCAGCAGCCGCCACAACAGCAGCAACCACAGCAAGTACAAGACCTGGGCATCCACCAGAACCTGATGCCGAATCATCCACCCGCTCCTCCGCAGCAGCCACCGGCACCAGCGCAAGTAAACGTGGTTCAACCACCGGCCCCCAACGCCGGGTGGTCTTTTGATGATGATGGCGCCACATCGCAAGTAATGGCCTTCCACCACAACCCCCGCAACCCTTCCTTCATCCTCCCTACACAACCAACACCCCCTCCGCTCGTCCTGCCATCCACATCCGCTCCAGCAAACCCTCTACCGCTCTCCATCCCATCATACCCGCCAACACTTACTCCCCTCGTCATCATCACACCACCACCTAATCCTTCGCCCACTCTCAAACATCCACTAGCCTTCCCTCCACCCACATCGACATTCACCACCACCCTGCCTTCCACCAATCCTTCACCCATCATCCGCTCACCTCCCATTAACCTCACCAACCCTACACTTCACCAAATCACCTCCCCCGCACAGCCTGTTCCACTCATCCACCCTGCAGCGCCTATCATACTATCTTCGGATGCTGCGGCGAACTGTGCTTTAAGGAGCGGGAAGATGTTCCACCGGAATTACGTTACTACTTCAAATCCCCAGTCCACCCAGCCAACGGCCGAACAAGAAGAAGCTGAACCCCTGCCGGGTACTCAATATGACTTGTTACATCATTTGGATCGAGTACCCGCTAAGATATCCGTGCTGGAGCTGATCAAAAGGTCTACCCTTCATCAGGATGCACTGAGGGATTTCTTGCAGAAGGTAATGGTTAGCGAAGACATGGCAGTCGACAGTCTACCAACGGAATTGGCAACTATCTCCAAAGGGCCAGCAATTACATTCTCAGAAACCGAGCTTGCACCTCCGGGGGCTCGGCAAATGCCGCTCTGCATAACAATTACCCTGAACAAAGTCGATATTGAAGCGGCACTGGTTGACACGGGGGCCTCAATTAATGTTTGCCCACTTAGCACCCTCCGGGCGTGCAACATATCTGAAGAGTTACAGCGGCCTACCCCCACCACTATAGCGGCATATGACAACTCAAGGCGGGCATGTCACGGGGTAGTCACCATTCAGGCAGAGCTCGGGCCCCTTACTATGGCCGTGGAATTCTATGTTCTCGATATCGACCCTATGTTCAAGGCTATCTTGGGTCGTCCCTGGATTAACACACTCGGCACCGTGCCCTCCACCGCACACCAGTGCATTAAGTTCCCCTTTCAAGGGAGGGTCGTCAAAGTTAAGAGCTTATCCACAGTACAGTAAGTAAAGGCTATTTCAGAGCAAGTTCTTCCCACACTTTGGCCAAGCAGCCGGCCCGTTCTGTCAGTGCTGGATTTGAACTTTCCTTGGGCTTATACATCCACTAAGCCCGTCGCCACTCCAGTTGATGTCAAAGTGAAGCCGCAGATTCGGGATTCAAAGGGGTGGAACATTATATTGAAACTGGGCTATCAACCGGGGAGAGGCCTTGGTGCGCAACTGCAAGGGATGACTAAGCCTATACCTAAGGGAAGGAAAATGGGTAGGAGAGGTCTCGGCTACAAGGAGACAGCATTATCTATGATAAGTGATTCTGGGCCGCTCACCTGGGATTATCGTCAGCATTTTGTCAAAGGGCCTCTCCAACCTGGCACATTAGCTCCAAAGCCGGTTCAACAAGAGAGGAATACAGTTTGTCCAATTGCCAGTCCGCCTCCCTTGCCAAGAGGGTCAGATGATGACATGCTCGACTACAGCCAGGCCTTGCAGGGGCTCTTTTATGAGGTAGAATCTCAGAGGAAGCGACAAGAAGTTCGGCTTATGCAGTGGAGGCCGAAGAAGCAGCTTATTGTTAATCTACAGAAGGAGGAGAGCTCTCCAGTTGTCTGTTCTTGGTCCCCCTCGCGCTTCCAATCCATCTTTCAGCAAAGGGAGTTCATACCCCGCCTTCCTCCTGTCATGATAAATCCATCCGTCATTGATCCACCGGAGATTCTATTCATTCCTTGTGCTTGCGGGAAGTGCCCGTGCATTGATCTATCCACTCTATTCACTCCTCCTTCTCCCAATGCTCAACTCCACGAGATGTGGTTTTCTTCTTCTGACCCCTTCTTCGATTGCATCTTTCCCGAGCTGTTCCCTATGCAGCTCCCACCTCCTCCGTCTTGCTATGTAGTCTCTACTGATCTCCAAAAAAAAAACATGAAATTTGAAACGGAGATTTCAGTGGAAGATTACGCTATCCTGTCTCCGTCCTCCTCCTCCCAGGGGCACGAGTCCCCTGCTCCTTCCCTTCCACTAAGCCTTCTCTCTCCTAAGTTAGGGTTAGGGTCTAGCGAGTCTAAGAAAGTAGAGTCAGTTAGGTCTAGAGAAGTAGGGTCTTGTTCTGGGTCGTCCAACCCTTCCCATTCTGAACCGCGCTCGCTTGCGCATCCGTCCCGATCTCTTCCTGATAGGTTCTTGCGAGATATAGCTCAGCGGTGTCATGCTCTTTTGAAGTGTCCGGAATTCGTCGCTATAGCAATCGTGATTGAGGATGAAGAGGAAATAAAAGGGGAATGGAGCGACGACGGATTAGGCGTCTATGAGGTTTTGGATGAGAAGGATCCAATAGATGAAGACAACAATGTAGATGACACTGCCGACTTATATGCACAAGGACTAAAAAGATTCGACCAGCCGTCGACGGCAGTGGATGAACCTATAAAGGAAATCAACTTGGGAACAGAAGAAGACCCAAGGCCCGTCATTATTTCTGCTAATCTCCCTTCACAGGTAGAAGAAGATCTAATTAAGGTATTAAGGGAGTATAGCGATTCTTTCGCCTGGTCTTATGAGGACATGCCAGGTCTTGACCCCTCCTTAGTGGAACATCGACTCGTGCTTAAACCAGGGGCAACACCTGTGAAACAACGGTCAAGAAGATTTCACCCCCACATGGCCTTAAGGATCAAAGAAGAGGTCGACAAGCTATATAAGGCCAGGTTCGTCAGAGTGGTTTTATATCCTCAGTGGGTGGCGAACATAGTCCCTGTTCTCAAGAAGGATGGAAAAGTACGCATATACATTGATTTCAGGGATCTAAACAAAGCATGTCCCAAAGATGATTTCCCACTACCTCATATAGATGTCCTAGTGGATAACACTGCCGAGTACGAAGCTCTATCGTTTATGGATGGGTACTCGGGCTACAATCAAATCCGTCTCGCTCCGGAAGATCAAGAGAAAACTTCCTTCACCACGCCCTGGGGCACGTATTGTTATGTGGTTATGCCATTTGGGTTGAAGAACGCAGGTGCCACCTATCAAAGGGCAATGATGGCCATTTTCCACGACATGATGCACATATATATGGAAGCTTACATGGATGACATCTTGGTGAAGTCAAGAACAAAAGAAGAACACCCCTCTATCCTGGCTAAGGTGCTGCAGATAGCCAGGGAGTACAAGCTTAAGATGAATCCGAAGAAGTGTGTATTCGGAGTCTCCTCTGGGAAGTTGTTAGGGTTCATAGTGAGCAAACGGGGGATCCAGATTGATCCTAATAAAGCATAGGCCGTCATGGACATGCCTCCGCCAAAGAACATTACGGAACTCCGAGGATTGATTGGTAGACTACAATTCATTAGAAGATTTATATCTTAGCATTCTCAGAGGTGTCGTCCGTTTTATGAATTGCTTAAGGCGGGGGTCAAGTTCGAATGGAATCAAGATTGTCAGAAGGCCTATGAGGACCTCAAAGAGTATCTGTCCAATCCCCCGATTTTGCAACCTCCTGTCCCTGGGAAACCCCTAATCCTATACATCTCGGTTATTGAGGACTCCCTAGGGGCGGTCTTAGCACAAGTGGATGATGAAGGGAAAGAGCGGGCTGCGTACTACCTTTCTCGACTGTTTAATCCAGCTGAGTCCAAGTACACCGCTATGGAGAAAACTTGTGCCGCCTTAGTGTGGGTGGCTGAGAAGCTTAAAGATTACTTTCTCGCCCACCCAGTCAGGTTGATCTCTAGAATGGACCCGGTCCGTTATCTCTTAGAAAAACCCATCCTTTCTAGTAGGTTAGCTCGCTGGCAGAGCTTCCTCTCTCAGTTTGACATCACCTTGTCGTTCAGAAGGCAGTCAAAGGATATGCCATTGCTGAGCATCTTGCACATCTTCCCATTCCTCATACCGATTCCATTCAGGACGATTTCCCTGATGAGCATCTCTCTATCCTTTCTCAACATCCCTTCTGGTCTCTGCACTTCGACGGTGCACTCAACTCCCAAGGCCAAGGGATCGGGGCTGTCTTGCTTACTCCAGAGGGAGTAACCATCCCCTTCGCTTATCAACTTCGATTTCCTGCTACCAACAACATCGCTGAGTATGAGGCTCTCTTGGCCGGCTTAAAACACGCCTATCTCCTAGGCGCGCGCTATTTGAACATCATAGGAGACTCTCAGCTCGTCCTACGGCAAGTTCTGTCAACTTACCATACTCATGATCCTAAGCTCAAGCCTTATCAAGATTTGGTCACGCTCATTGCTAAGCGATTCCGTAAGCTGATCTATATTCATACTCCCCGTTCTCTGAACATTCTAGCTGATGCTTTGGCATCCCTTGCTTCCTCCTTATCTTTCCCTCTCAGTCGTAGTACTGATACCATCGTCATCCAGAGATTGGACGCACCCTCTATTCAAGATCCCTGGTTCGTCAACCTCAGGAAATCTGTAGAGGCGAGAGTTGAGAAGGAAGATCTCAAGGAAGTTTCATTAACAGAACTAGAGGAGATTCTGGACGAAGAAGAATTGCCTTGGTATCATGAAATCGAATTGTTTTGCAAAGAAGGGTCATTCCCAGAAGGGGCAAAGGCCGAGCAGCGTAAAGCAATAAGAAGAGCCGCCGTAAGGTACACTATCATTGCAGGAGAGCTGTATAGGCGTGCCACTAATGGAATGCTCATGAGATGCTTAGATGATGTAGAAGCTTGGAAAGTGGCTGAAGCCATCCATTCTAGCGAGTGTGGAGGTCATGTCAATGGCCAGGCTCTAGCGAAGAAGATCCTTAGGCAGGGCTACTATTGGCCCACTCTAGAGGAAGATTGCTCCCTCTATGTCCGGAGGTGTCTTAAATGCCAACTCCATGCTGATAAAATTCACTCTCCAGCTTCGTCCCTCCATCCTATGACTGCTCCTTGGCCATTCTCTATGTGGGCTTTCGACGACGTCGGCCCACTCGGTGATCCTAATTCTCAGATCAAGCAAAAATCCTTCATCCTCACTGCTACTGAGTACTTCACCAAATGGGCCGAAGCCGAGGTGTACGCGGAGATCAAAGCTACAACGGTGTGCCACTTTATCATGAAGAATATCATCTCGCGGTTCGGAGTGCCAAGTAGCATCATCACCGACAACGGACCCCAGTTCGTCTCCCAGGAGCTTAAGGACCTATGTAAGAAGTTCAATATTGCACTGCATCATTCGTCTCCATATTACCCTCAAGGCAACGGTCAAGCCGAGGCCACTAATAAAACCCTTCTTAAAATCATTAAGAAAACATGCGAAGCACATAAATTTTCTGATTGGCCTGAAAGATTGGTGGAAGCCCTGTGGGCTTACCGCACCTCCGTCCGTTCCCCTACGGGGCAAACTCCCTACTCTTTAACTTACGGGATGGAGGCGGTGCTCCCATACGAGATCTTAATCCCTTCCCTTAGAGTGCAGCTCGATAAGGAACTTAATCTCGATGAACGTCGGGAGGCGTTGCTAGTCCAGTTGGAACTCTTGGATGAGAAGAGGATGAATGCGGCTGATCACGTTTCCGTTTATCAAAAGAGGGTTTCACGTTATTTTCAAAAGAAGGTAATCGAACGAAAATTTTGTAAGGGTGAAATGGTTTTGAAACGCAAATTCATTCGGTCTGCAGGCCCTAGGTCGAAGTTGCAACCTAACTGGGAAGGGCCGTTTGTAGTAAAGGAGGCTTATCCAGGGAATGCTTATCGTTTAGTAAACGCGGAAGGTGAGGAGCTCTCTCACCCGTGGAATGGGTTGTATCTTAAGCGTTTCTTTCCTTAAAAATCTAAACCATGTGCTTCTCCGGTAATAAGAACTTCCTCCCTATCTTCGAAAAGAGGGTCCCGAGTAAGGCAATCACACACTACACGGCATCCCTGGTCGGGTTCCTTGCTTATAAGACACCGTTTTCCTCGGCCATGCTTTAGGGGAAAGTCGAAGTCCCTGTCCGCTTCATTCTTCGGCTGAATCCAGGGGCAAGGAGTAAATAAGGAGGAGACAACCAATCCAAACTCCCTAACGAGAAGAGGTCTCAAACAGGGGCAAGTCCGTTATGACCTGACGCCACAAGAAAGAAAGGACAAGAAAAGAAAAGGAGTGTTCTTTACAAACAAAATCAAAAGCATCATCTCAAAGTCTGTGAATGAAATTTCAAAAGCTCCAAAGAAAAAAGAAAACTAGGCATGACAAGAGTGGCAGTACAGTTCCCCGCGGGACGTTATGAGCCCGGTCACATGCATGCCTAAGTGGACAAAAGTTCGATGACGGACATAAAAGCCCCGGCACAACAGACCAAATCTCTAATAGGGTTGTACGGTGAGGGAATCAAGTTCTAAAACTCCCATATCTGGCCTAAGCTTACCCCCATGTTCATTTTTCCTTATTAGGACTGAGATGAGTAACCTAGGTATGGCATTGGTAAAAACATCGTCACAATGATTAGGTCTCGGCCAGGGGTGGTCACACTATTGCACGCCGGTCTCGAGACTCAACCTAAAACAAGGAAGGTCTCGTATTGCTAGAGAGGCGCTGGTTTTTCAAAATCCAAAAACATCAAATATTTTCAAAATCCAAAAACATCAAATATCTTTTAAAATCCAAAAACGTCAAATATTTTCAAAATCCAAAAACATCAAATATCTTTTAAAATCCAAGAAAACATCAAATATTCTTAAAATCCAAAAACATCAAATATCTTCCAAAATCCCAGAAAACATCAAATATTTTCAAAAATCCAAAACAACAAATATTTTCAAAATCCAAAATCATTAAATATTTTCCAAAACTCCCAAAAATACCATCATATGCATAGCATGCATCGCATTTTTATTATATTTTCGCCTATTTAATAAGGCTCCACCCCTTGACCAAACATCAAGAAATGGTCATTATCTAACTTGCTTCAAGGCAAGGGGTTGAGTCTAAGAACAGATCTAACTTGTTTCATGTTTGAGTATGTGCAGAATATAGGGACAAGTCCAAAAGCAAAAGCTCACAACTATGCAGGTTCAAAGTGTGTAACGCGCCAGCATCAGACCGTTATAGTCATATAACGGGCCCATCTTTGACCGTTATTTCCCTTCAGGCATGGGCCTTCTTCCTTTTCATTGAACCATCACTTTAACGGTCTGAGATCTACCGTTACTTGAATGTAACGGCTCAAGACCCATCCGTCATATCCTTCAGAGATAGGGCTCTTGTTATTCCCATTATGACGGCCTGTCGCGGGGCCGTTATTTCCTTATGGCGGCCCAGTGCATATCCGTCTCTCACTCCAGAGACCTTGTCTGTTCACGTCAGTCTAGCCTTTCAAACTACGGAACTCAAAATCATTCCACTATGGCAATCTTATCTCATGTGAACAAAGATTAAATATAATTCTTGATAAATTCAACTTCGATCGTCAATTACAATATCTCTCTCGTGAACAAACAGAAAATCAAAATACATTCAATTTCTTATCCGCAAGAGGGCGGATTCTTCTCAACTCTTTCATGTAATCTCGGCGTGTTTCGTCGTTCTCTTCAACTTCTGCTTGCCACGGACGCACCTTGCTGATCTCCCACATGGTCAGCGCGTTCCGGACTGCTCGTTCATCTTCCTCGGTCCCCATCTTCCTAGGTAGAAGGGGAGGGTAGTGTGATAGCGCGGGAGCTTCGGTTCGAGCTAGTCCGATCTGAAGATGGCATCGGTGTGGGTTGTAGATCGCCATGGTAGTGTTCCCTACTAGCTGGAGGTCCAGGCCTTGACGCCGCGGTATTTTAAGAAGAGTGCTTCGGAGGACTCTTGGTCGCATGATGAACTTGTCCATTGGAAGAATGTTAAGGAAGAGGCGCCATTCGTCCCGAGTTTTCTTATCCGCCGTCTTGCATTCGACCTGAGGAGAATATCCAAATGCCCCTCCAATAAAGAAGAGAGGGGAACATCAGATCCCAGAACACACGGGCAACCAGCCGGTCCTTGAGAGGTTATAATAATGTAGATGCCATATAGTAATGCAACAATGAGCAGGGATAGAGAGCCATACCTTACTTACCTGCCAAGCGAAACGGCATCTTTTTTAGAATTTTTAATTTCTACTTTTATGGATTTTCATCATAAGACACAACCACATGACATGACATGATGTGAACATGAACGAATATGAACGAGCATGACATGAACACAACATAATAAGAGAAATATGAATGAAACATGGCACAACATAACATAACGAAGATGGATGAAACATAACACACAAACAAATGGCAAGCATGCATGCGACTAAAGGCACGGTGGGACAAGAAAATATGCACACGGTGGAATAGCACACGCGGTGGTATAAGGACATGGTGGGACAAAGACACGTGGGACGACAATACCACGGAGGACAAAGACACGAGTGATGAATGATACGGCAGGATAAAAGATACGACCAACACGAGAGGACATAGACACATATGACAAGGACACAGCGGGACAAAAGACATGGAGGACCATAGACATGATAAAGACAACAAACACATTCTTCAGTCAAAGCCCAAGATCAGATGAAGCGGAACCGCCAGGTTCAAGATCATGAGATATTACCCACTCATGGAGACATGATTAAGCAGATAAGCGAAAGCTGAGAAGGCCATATGCTTCAGAATAGATATTAAAGAGATGAGAATATATCAAAGAATATGCGTAGAGGCAGAGCGAAATGATAGAGTAAGGAAAGCTTGAACCTGCAACCTGCAGCCTGCACACTTAGCAAAAAGATTACGTACCTGTCCTCAAGATAAAAATAACAGGAATAGAAGAGAAGTATTTTAGATTTTTGTATTTCTGATTTTTTTTGCCATATTCAAATTTTTGGGATTTTTTGACATATTTGATTTCTTTTTTGAATTTTGACATATTTGTTTTTTTTTTGGAAATTTGACATATTTCATTTTTTTAGATTTTGACAATATCAATCTGCAGCACCCAAAGACAGGCTCGAATTACTGGTCAGGGATCGTCGCTCCTCCCCTCTCATTAAAGGCTTCCCTTAAGCAGGGCGTGCATGTGAGAGTGGCTTACCGTAACCAACCGCCTCTAAAGAACGGTGCCCCTACTAAGGCCATACCCGGGATACAACCCAGCCTAAGAGGGAGAAATAGAAGAAAAATTAGAGACAAGCTTTATGCAGGATGGGAGACATCAGGACTTGAATTCCTTCCAGGGCACTACCCCTCAAAGAGATAGGTCTGTTGCGCCGGGGCTTTGTGTCTTTGATTTTGAGACCCATATCTATCAGGCACGCATGGGACCAGGCTCTTGATGTCCCGCGTGGCTTCACCACTCTTGCCATGCCTTTGATTTTCATAATTTTAATATTCATTCTTGATTTTTGACAGCCCTTGTTGGCTAGATATTGCATGAAAGCTCACTTTCGAGGGTCAAGACTGCCCCTATTTGAGACCTCTCTCGTATTGGAGAGCACCCAGGTTGGTCATCTTATCCATCAATCTCTTGCCCCTTGCACTTGGTCGAGCAGAGAAAAGAAAAAGATCTTTGTGCATACCCAAAGTATGGCCAAAGCAGCAACGGTGTTGCACTAGAGAGATCGGCTATGGCCTGCCGTGAAGTGTGTGAAAAACCCATGCTCAAAGGTCACCCTCAACAATCAAGGAAAGAACTAGACTCCCAGCACGGAGCTATCACCAGAATAAGGATGCTGCAGAAGCGAACTCATTTTAAATGAACTAAGCAAATTTCTAAAAGCCACTTAGCCATGTCGAGGAACCAACGTTACAAGCATGTGCAGGAGTAATAAGAGTAATAGCAATGATAATATATTATTGCACAAAATGATGATACCTTGCAAATCCATAGAGTGGAAGTAGCGTCATGACGCGATCTTGATCATCGAGCTTCGCGCAACATGAGCTTCATATTCTTTGCTTGATAGGACGAAAGGGAGAGGATAGCAAAGGATCAAAGATTCCTCTACACGGAGGAGCGGCAGACACGACACTGGATGAAGAAGGATAAAAAGGAAGAGAGATGAGGGCTAGAACTCCCTTATTAAGGCGTAGAGACCTTGATAACAAGGAACCAATTACAGAAGAAACCAGATTAACCAAGATCAAGGCGGGCTAAAGCCTCGAAAATAGCAAGAGAAAGGGCGAAGACCCCGAAATGGAGAAGAGGAGAGAATAGAAAGATAGTGAGAGGATTGCGGAAAAGGTAAGGGGGAAGAGGAGTGATCATCCGACATGGTTGGAGAAAAGGAACTAGGACCACCCGACAGAGTCGGGGAAGGAGAATGAGAGTCACCCGACAGGGTCGGGGAAAGAGAATGAGAAGTCGAACCCAAGGGTACCGGGGGAGAAGAATCAAAGGAGGACATAGGCTGAGGCCAGGAATGGTGAGGAGATGGAAAGTCTGGAGGTCCCAGATAGGAAAAGGAAGAATGGGGATTCACAGACTCGAGATAGGAGGAGAGAATCGTGGAGGGAGAATTAGGAGAGGGTAGATACACCACCCAGGGGTGGGAACCAAGCAGAAGAAATGATGAGTAAAATGAAGAAGGAAGAGAAGTGGACCCCTAAGTGCACAACTGACGGCCCTTAAACTTACGCCGCCGCCTCTTCTTAGTTGATACTTGTTGAACATGGACTCGCCTGGCGCGGGCTCGAATCCTTGGGCACCTTGCCTTGCAACATCTTCTCAAATAGCAAGCCCATCTGGCAGATGGCCTGGCCCGGCTATGAACATACAGCTTCATTAGAGCGGTTGCCCCTAGACTCCCGGAGCTAACAATAGTAGGACGTTCTTGAACAACTAACTCCTCATAATGCTGAATATCATAAAACCATGGAGTCCTGTTACTTGGTACAAGTAGCATGAGATTCGGCAACTCCACTCGGAACTCAGCCTTGAAGCACAACTCCTTGATGAAAGAGACGGGTGAAGCTGAGGGAGAGTAATACACGGCGTTGACATGGCCAGTTTGCTAATAAACCGAGGAAGATTGCATAACAAGTGCAGAATATCCTTGGAAAGTGTAGAAAATACGGCCAATTGCCCCTTGAACATAGAATCCATAATCTGCTTGGCGGCCGTATGCGTTAGCATAACATGGGTAGAGAACCCTTCTTGGCTTGTCATCTGAATAGCAATAGAGCGAGGAGAAAGAATAGCATCAATGGTGAACTCTCCGGCGAGCAAGGAGATTGCCACCGGCCTCGCTCGGGAAGAAATTGGCGTCAACTCAAGGGAACTCTTCTTAGCAACTCTCATCTTTGAAAGTAGAGGCGCACCATCCCAAAAATAACCAGGGACGAGGACACGAACCGGCATCCGACAGATAAAATCTTGAATCTTGAAATGCACGGTCGGCACTGAATCATCCTGACTTGGCTCATTGTCTCCCTAGGGATTAGATCCGAGGGGCACCATGGGTAACCTGCACCCGCTCCGTGGGGGATAAGTGGATGGAGGAATGGGGATAGGAATCGGTTTAGATGGCATGGAGGTTTCAATGGGAGTGGTGATGTGTTTAGGGGGAGGCAAAGGGGTTGAGATGGTGGCAAGCCTAGGTGCGGACAAAGGTGAAGTCGGAGGTGAGGGTGGAGGTATAGCCTGCTCAGGCCCGAGCCACGATGGTGACGGAGATGGCAAAGGTGGTGGAGATGGTGGAGGTGATGGAAGCACTGGTGGTGGAGACGGGGATGATAGTGATGGCAATGAGGATATTGATGAAGATGATGGGGGTAGTGGACATGGAGGTGGAGAGGGTGAAGAGGGAGGTTGTGGTGTCCACCGTCGACGTGTCGATACTACGCGTCGAGCGGTGTGAGGGATAGAAGTAGTGGAAGTGGCGGCAAGGGAAGAAGGGGAGGCACTGGCCTGAGCGGAGGCTTGGGTTTGTGGAGGTTGCGGAGATTGGATAGGAGATGGCAGAGGTAATGGAGTAGGTGAGGTAGTAGGTGATGGAGCGAGTGCAGAACTAGACGAGGAATCACAAGGGTGCCCCTGGCCTTGAAGTAAGGGAGACGGCTGCCCCGGCGGCACTTCTTGCTGATGCTGTTGGTCGCAAAGATGTAAAATGACTTTGTGAATAGCGGCCCAGTCAATCCTTTTCTTAGCTTCCAGATCATAAACATAATCCCGAAACTCAAGACAATCCTCAACCAAATGCCCCGGCTGGCGGTGAAAATCACAGAACTGAAGCATATTCCCGACTGCGGGTCGACAAGGCACAACCGAAGAGAGCGGCAACGCATGAGTGGCCATCAAAGCCCGAAATATATCGGTGAAACACTCTGGCAACGGAAGATGAGGGTTGTGGAGTCGGAAGTGGGGGTTGCGTAGGCAGGAGTGCGTGGCTAGTGGTGGAGGGCTTTGGTGATGGCATGTGTGGAATAGGATGAGGGGGTATGTAGACGGCATCTACTTGCTCGGGATGTGGTGTTCCCTTGACCGAAAGTGGAGATGGAGACGGGTATGTGGATGCGGGAGGCTGACTCATGGAAGGTTGATATGCGGAGGCGTATGGGTACGTAGAGGCGGGAGGTTGGTGGAGACTCGAGGAGGGATATGTGGCAGATGGCTGACTCATGGCCGGCTGACTCATGGGAGTGTAGGGTTGGCACGTGGAGGGTGAAGGTTAATATGTGGAGGTGGATGGTGGAGACTCAAGGTCAATGGAATCTTGCATTTGTTGGTGAATGAAGCGGGCTTGGCTGTATAATTGTTGCCAGGAGGTGATGTTGTTGAGGGCTAAGATGAACCGATACTCGGGCGTGGCATTAGATATCAACATCTTGATTTGCTCTCTTTTTGGAATGTGCCCCGGGACTTGCGCGACAAGGCGACGCCAACGGTCAGCAAAGGTGCAGAACTCCTCATCGGGCTTCATCATCTCATGGGCCAGATCTACCATAGAATACTTGGGCCCAACCTGGTCTTGATACTGCTGAATAAACTTTTCTTGAACGGCTTGAAAACTCACAACTTGCTCTTGCGGAAGAGAGAAGAACCAATCCCGAGCCGGGCCTTCCAATGACAGACAAAACAGATAAGCCATCAAGTGTTGGTCATGTCAAAACTGGGCCGACTCATAAACAAACTCCTTCAAGTGCACATACGGGTCACCGACTCCACTATAACGGTGATATGTGGGAATTTATGATGGAGACGGAAGCCGAAGACCTTGAAATGCGAACGGAACACTTAAGGAGGATTTGGGATCGATCCGGCGTTGAAGCTCATCAAGTTGGCGTTGGGTTTGAGCAATCATCTCCTGGGTAGGGAGAGATCGAGAAGGATATGGGCCAACTTGAGCAAGAGGGTGTGAATTAGGACCAGGAGATTGATATTTGGCCGAATAAGAGGATCTGGGCTGAGAATAAGAAGGGCCCATTCCGGGAATGGAACGATATGTGGGCCTGGAAGAAGCATGAGCATAAGGACCCATTGGGCTGGCAGCAACATGGGCAGAAGGATGAGGCCCATTAGGAGAATAAGTCCCATTAGTAATTGGGCCAGCAACATATGAAGGAGAAGGAGGAGGCCCATGAATAGAAGATGGCCCATTATGAGAAGAAGGCCCATGAAGATGAGATGCAATAAGACGTTGGGCCTGGGCCGGGTCCATTTGGTGAACAAGGCTTGAAAGATGGGCCATGAGATTAGCCTGTTCCTTGGATGGATCAGAAGGGCCACGGGAAGATGGGCCCGTGTGGGAAGAGGATTCCACGCGGGAATAAGAAGAAGATTGGGAAAAAGAATGATACAAGGGGTTAGAATACTGCTCCATGAGGGCAAATGGAGACTTAATACATGGAGATCAAGGACAATACAAATGGGGAAGCAATGGCTTAATGGGCTTGAGAACAAGGGGGGGCCGACCCACTAATGCAAAGATGAATGGACAACGGACCACGGGACAATGGACTAGACAATGGACACACAAAATGGGCTAAGCTAAATGGGCCTAACAACAACAAAATATGTGGATGATGAAATAATGCAACACAAAAATCACTAATGAGCTTGGACAAGCCCAATCAACACGAACAATGCAATGTGAGAGTCTTCACCCAAGTCAAATAAGTTAATATGATGGGAAATCTTTTAGGGGTTTCAATAGACCTTTTAATGATTTGAATTAATAACAATTCCCTCAAGATAGGAATCCCATGGGAATAAGGTCCAAACTCTGGGTTGACTAAGGCTAACTCCCTCACACTTATGCAAATGCAAGCCTAAAGGGGTGGAAAGGTACAACCGGCCCGGCGTCCGTGTTGGAATCCACGGCTCATGGGGACTTATGGAGGTCCTTGATGTGTTTTCTTGGTCGGCTCCAAGGAATATGGAGACGAGAGGTCCACGCACCAAGGTAGGAAATGCAACTATGATATGCAATGTGTGGCCCTATGTGCACCGGAGTGCATGCAAATTCTAGCTTAAAACTAGAAAATCAAGACTAGATTAAACTATGCAAACATGATCCAACAAAAACAAATAGTATATGGATGGAAAGACAATACAAAGGTCTACACAACGGGCCCAAGAATAGATCAATCTGACCCCGGGAGGTCAATCAAATCACTGAGCAAAGATGCCCCCGTGAACCTATGCGCAGACCACATGTAGATTTTATGGACAAAATGCTAAAATGATGACAATTCTTAACTAAGCAAATGAGACCCAAATGATGCAAATAAGCTATGGATGGAAAGATAATACAAAGGACTATCCAATGGAATAAAAATCAGTGCAATCAGACACCGGGAAGGCAGTCAAATCACTGAGTAAAGATGTACATGTGAACCTGTCCCAGAGCTTGCCTGCAGAACTTATGCATAAAACTCAAAAAGTTGGATAATATTAAAATATTCAAATATTAACTAAATGATGCAAATGATATATGGATGGAAAGACAATACAAAGGGCTATCCAACGCAACAAGAATCAGCTCAATCGGACTCCGGAATCAAAAGTTATGCCCCGACGAACACGGCCCTGTGAGCATGCGCACAAGACTGCCAGAAGCTGTGTAACGGTCTACCAAAGGACTGTTACATGGATATGACGGTCTACCATAAGACCGTCACACAACCAAAGCCCGTAAAACCCCCTAAACAGTGGAAGAATGGATAAAATATCACCCAAACATGCACATGCACACACCCAAGTCACAAAAGAGCATGAAAACAAACGTGATGGGCATTGGTGTCCCACCGTGATCGCCAAAAAATTGTTGATTTATTTTTTAATTAGATTAGATTCCTATCCCGCCCCCTTTAAATACATACATGCATAAATATGTGAATCAAAGACAAGGGATGAAAGGATGAGAAATACTAACCGTGATCGCCACCAAGGATTAACAACGCCGCAAGGATGATGAAAGGAGTGCAACGGCGCCGTGTACCTTGGAACTTAAAGACTTGATCGCGCTCGAAACGAATTAACAACCCTGGGCGTGCATCTTGATAATATTATCTTGAATTTGGTTCATAGGAATCAAATTTTTATTGGCAATATCTCTTGGGATCTGGGTCGCACGATCAGGATTTATGTTTCCTAGTTCAACTCAAACTCTGCAGATAAGGCTCCGGGGCTGTCTTCCAAAAGACATATCTTTTAGAATCCTCCTCTGAATTGATCTCCGTTTATTCCTATCTCTTATCCTTAGTATTATCTCGAGTTTGATCAAGAGAACTCGATTTATCTTGGACTCTATCTCCGGAAATCGTGATAAGAAGATGAGGATTTCTTACAAAACTCTATAAAAACTGCCCAGTTCGCAGTCGCGACAGGGGGCTCTTTTCGGACGTGGGGCGAAGCCATGCTGCACCGCCGACTCAATCCTTCGACCCCATCTTCAAGAGGGAAGTATTAACCTTCAATTTCATCCTTCTGGGCTTGATTTCATGATCTCCACTCTTAGTTGTCTTCCTCTCAAAATCACAAATCATCACAGTTTCCTGCACTTTCTACTACACATGCGTTTTTCTCCGTTTTGCATTATCGTTTTCTCTCTATTCTCTCAATCAAATCTCCTGATTTCAAATCTCATGCATGCACAACATACCCACCTATTATTTCCACCCTTCCACAGGGGTTAAAAACTCTCCCCCCGATGCGTTCTCCCCCTTTTATTCATGCTATTTTATCACTTTGGGTAGATTTCTACACTTCATGTTCTAATGGGTTTTTGCCTTTGTGTTTCATCTTTGTTTTGTAGGAGAGCATGAATACAACGTGAGGCCCTCTTCCTCTAGCCGGCTGGAAGGAGAGGAGGTTTGAATTCACAAGTTCCCCGCACTCCGTTTCGAGCGCGATCAAGTCTTTAAGTTCCAAGGTACACGGCGTCGTTGCACTCCTTTCTTCATCCTTGCGGCGTTGTTAATCCTTGGTGGCGATCACGGTTAGTATTTCTCATCCTTTCATCCCTTGTCTTTGATTCACATGTTTATGCATGTATGTATTCAAAGGGGGCGGGATAGGAATCTAATCTAATTAAAAAACAAATCAACAGTTTTTTTTTGATACATAAAACCTATTTTTTGGACGTTTTTTCCTATCAAAGATGTAAAAAATTTGATTCCTATGAATCAAATTCAAGATAATACCAAGGGCTAGAAGTAGGAAAAAACGGGGATCAATTTGGATAAGAATTCAAGAAGTTATGGACTCTTCAAGAGGGCCACGGCGCACAAAAACGGAGCAGAGTCCAGCACGAATTGGACTCTCTGGTGCGTGTAACGGTCTCCCGTTCGACCTCCAGAGTGTGACGGACCTACCCTAATCCGTTACATCATGTGGCGGTCCTACGATAGACCGTTACATGCACCAGAGAGTCCAATTCGTGCTGGACTCTGCTCCGTTTTTGTGCGCCGTGGCCCTCTTGAAGAGTCCATAACTTCTTGAATTCTTATCCAAGTTGATCCCGTTTTTTCCTACTTCTAGCCCTTGGTATTATCTTGAATTTGGTTCATAGGAATCAAATTTTTATTGGCAATATCTCTTGGGATCTGGGTCGCACGATCAGGATTTATGTTTCCTAGTTCAACTCAAACTCTGCAGATAAGGCTTCGGGGCTGTCTTCCAAAAGACATATCTTTTAGAATCCTCCTCTGAATTGATCCCCGTTTGTTCCTATCTCTTGTCCTTAGTATTATTTCGAGTTTGATCCAAAGAACTCGATTTATCTTGGACTCTATCTCCGGGAATCGTGATAAGAAGATGAGGATTTCTTACAAAACTCTATAAAAACTGCCCAGTTCGCAGTCGCGACGGGGGGCTCTTTTCGGACGTGGGGCGAAGCCATGCTGCACCGCCGACTCAATCCTTCGACCCCATCTTGAAGAGGGAAGTATTAACTTTCAATTTCATCCTTCTGGGCTTGATTTCATGATCTCCACTCTTAGTTCTCTTCCTCTTAAAATCACAAATCATCACAGTTTCCTGCACTTTCTGCTACACATGCATTTTTCTCCGTTTTGCATCATCGTTTTCTCTCTATTCTCTCAATCAAATCTCCTGATTTCAAATCTCATGCATGCACAACATACCCACCTATTATTTCCACCCTTCCACAGGGGTTAAAAACTCTCCCCCCGGTGCGTTCTCCCCCTTTTATTCATGCTATTTTATCACTTTGGGTAGATTTCTACACTTCATGTTCTAATGGGTTTTTGCCTTTGTGTTTCATCTTTGTTTTGTAGGAGAGCATGAATACAACGTGAGGCCCTCTTCCTCTAGCCGGCTGGAAGGAGAGGAGGTTTGAATTCACAAGTTCCCCGCACCCCGTTTCCCCGGAGCGTTATCTGCAGAGTTTGAGTTGAACTAGGAAACATAAATCCTAATCGTGCGACCTAGATCCCAAGAGATATTGCCAATAAAAATTTGATTCCTTTGCTGACGATAAGTAACGGCTATACGACAGACCGCCACTTGGAAGTAACGCATCAAGGAACGACCGCCATTTTCAACCCTATCCCAAAAAGATAAGATCAACGGGAAGAAGATCCAAACAATAGGACTCTTCAAGGAAGCGACGGCCAAGTCATAGGGCGTCAGAATGAAACGACGGGTGCACGACAGACCGTCATCATCAACGTGGAAATTAAGGGATAAGCACTGAAAACGAGGCCTCAAGCCTTAAGAGTCTTCAAAAAGTAACGGCCCAGGTTCTATCCGTCAGAAGGAAGCAACGCGCCTGACTGAGACCGTTATTATCATTGAGGTTCCAAAAATAGTGTGAAGGGTTTTGCTGAGCTTCATCCAACGAAATGCCACCGGGAGCCACATCTTAATCCAGGAATTAAGACCCAAGAAATAGGCTTCAACTGATCAAGAGACTAATCAAAGAATGAACAACTCGGAGCATCATATTGAATGAAATAAGGAGATGACCCGATTTATTGAGTATAAAACGGGTGTCAACAGATGCCCGTCCTTAACGTCCTCTTTGCAGGGGAGCGAGTGGAGGTGACGCGGAAGTGAAATGGAACATGGAGATGAAGCGGAAATGAAGCGGAGTGTATCAAAAAGAGGGCGTTAAGGTAAACGACACCCGTTCTTTGCCAACAAGCGATAGGAATTTTCTGGAAAACCTCAAACTGATCACAAGGACATAGCTAACCAAAGGACGCAAGTCTGGAGGAACTAATTAACTAAGGAAAGGAAAGCACGGCTAGCCGCTAGAGACAATGAAAAGGAAAGAGACTAAACTCCAGACAGGAATCTTCAGCAAACCAGATCGCACGAGCAGATCGAAGGAAACCTTCTAATCCAGAGTGGAATAATTCTCCTTATTCAAGATTAAGAACACAGCTGTTCACCATTAATGAGACATCTTGAACAAATGAAGCTTCATGAATGCTCAAAGAATGCGTATGATGCATGCTGGGCTAAAGGAAAAGAAATCATCAAAATGAATGCAAAGAAAGATAAAATAGTAAAATACTCGAGAATAGTATTGCTAGTTTGGAGAAATCGGAGTCAGGACACTATCTGCAACCACGGCGTGCAAGACAGAACCATCGTCCCCAAATTTTCCAATCTAACGGCCTATCCAACGATTAATCCTGTGAAATTAGATCATCATCATTTTTGTTTAAGGGGAACATCATATCCCAGGACACATGAATGACCATCCGGTTCTCGAGGTAATATATCATAGGTAACGTATAGTAATGCATTAAGAGAGTGAGGGAACAAGATACAATACCTGACTTACCTGCCTGACGGACGATAAAGCACGACTTCACTCATAATTCCTTCATGAAAGATAGGTTAGCCAATAATAAATATGATCATGAATCAAGGCATAACCATTTGTACATGCGAGAGGCATCAATAAGGAACAACATGGAAGAAAATGGAACCATTTTGACATTAATTAGACCATTTAATTCATCAAGAAACTTGCAAGTTTGTAACGGTCTCATGCACGTGCGTTACATAAAGTAACGGACCATCCCTAGTCCGTTATAAACCAGGCGGTTCACATTCTTCAATAAAACAATGCCAACACATACAACGGTCAAATCCAGACGCGTCAGAATTATGTGACGGCCGATCGATAGACCGTCACATTTCCTGAGTGTTCAAAAAAACAACCGAATGGTCACGGCCCGTTCATTCCAACACTTCAACGCCCAAAAAACCTCAAAATCGAGAGCTCCGGCGATTCCACCCCCACCGCTCCAATGGCCGGCGACGTGGCACCCCAGCCGCCACCAAAGAAGAGAGAGAGAGGGAAGAGGATGGCAATACGGCGGTTCTACCGCCGTCTTGAACGGGAGGCGATCCCGCCGGTGGAAGAAGAACGGCCGGTGAGAAGAAACCCAACAGAAGAAGAAGCAGTCCCCACGGTTGAGGAGGACCAAGGGGAAACCTCACTGGGTGTAGAGGAGCCCAAAAAACCAGAGAAAAAGAGGAGGAGAGACATGGACCGTGAGGTAGGCCCCCGCCCTAATTTTCCAATTTTTGATTTTTTTTTGTGTTTATTTATGGATGCATGTGAGGGAAAGGGGTAGAGATGGGTCTACGAACCCACTAGGATCAATTGTAGGCCATTTGGCCATAGCGGGAGACCACGGGGATGCAAGGGAAAAAAATTCCCAAATGCAGATAATGTGACGGTCCTGCCAGCGACCGTCACACACCCGACGCATCAGGCTGCGTCCGTCAGAGTCAAACGACGCCCCACCCCAGGGCCGTCACTTTAGCCAGGGAATTAAACTATTTTTTTTAGGGTTTTTAGTTTTCAAATTTTTGTTTTGTTTTTAATTATGAATGATTATGCAATGATTATATGATGCAATTGGACTAATGAATGATCTAATATGTAATGCAGGGGAAGAGATGGTCGCGGATCTCCTGGCTACAGATTCGGGCAGTGTACCAGGCATTGCCCGACTACCAGAGAGAGAGATTAGCCGGCATGGGATTCGCCGAGGTGCTCAGCATCGAGGTGATCCGGATGGACACGCCGCTGCTGTATGCCTTGCACGAGAGATGCGACCCGATCAGCAGGGCGTTCATCTTCCCGTGGGGCCACATGATCCCCACGCTGAAGACATAGCAAGGATTACCGGATTGAGAGTCCACGGAGCCGCGGTGACAGGGTGGACATATGGCGACTACCGAGAGATGGCGCAGCAGCTGCTTGGGCTGGATTTGATCAGGCCGGGACAGTCCTCCTCTCAGCTTTCGAGGTCAGTGCTGCAGGAGAGCTTAGGCTTGGGAGGAGCGGCGATCACCGTGGGAGAGCTACCCGAGGAGCATCTGGGCAGAGTGATAGACCAGGTGCGCCCTCACGTGGCGGCGGAGGCTGGACCAGAGGGAGACAGGGTGCTCAGACGCTTCCTGATGCTGCTATTCGGGAAGCTCCTCTTCGCGACCCGGGCGGATGTCATCAGCTGCAGACTGCTGCCGATGATAGAGGATTTGGGCAGAGTCAGGAGATACGCCTGGGGAGCAGCAGTACTCGCATTCTTGTTCGAGTCCCTCAGCACTACGGACCGGCAGATGATGCTGGGCGGCTTCTCGCCTTTCCTACTGGTAAATGTACTTCATATGTTTTCTATTATGCCATGAATATTGATGCTATGATTTATGCAATGATGCGACTGACTCGACTTCTAAATGCAGATCTGGAGCTATATGTACCTCCCAGGCATCGGGAGAGGCGCACTACTCCATCCCGGCCTCATACCAATCGTGAGGCGTTGGTCGGTGGCGAGGGATACAGGGTCGATCATTAGACTGACCCGGACGATCCAGGATGACCTGGACTCCTTCCCGCTTACATCGGTAAGTCCAGAACTCAAAAATGATTTCTATATGCTTTTAAAAATGGTTTCTACACATCTCAAATATCTTTAATGCTTTTATATGCTAATGAATGAACTAAATGCTCTCAGGTGAGATGGACCCCATATCGCGACGAGGGTTACACGGGACAGCCGTGGGTAGAGGCGGCCTTATCGTACCGGGGGCGAGACATATGGTTGCATTGCATCCATATCATCGAGCCTCTGCACTACAGGCTGATCCTGCGGGCCCGGGGACTACACCAGCCCGAGGTGACCTTTCCACGTCACAGCGATGACCACCCCGGCAAATCAGCAAGGGGCATCAGCGGTAATGTGGATTGGTGCGCCCGGAAGGCGAAGTACGTCCACGATTGGAATAGGCGGGGTCGAGCGGTGAAGGAGCGAGACGAGAGCGACGATGCATATCTGAAGGCCTTCGCTCGACTCTACGGCGATCGGGTGTACCGAGGTACCCGACGACCGGTATGCAATTCTAAAACTCTAAACTTTTATTATGCAATGTGCAATATGATATATGCTGACTCATGCTTTCTAAAATGCAGCTAGACCCCGAGGGACGGATAGCCGAGCTGGAAGGGCTACTCCACTCCACCATCCAGCAGCGGGACGAGTACCGGTCTGCCCTGGAGCTCCTGGTGAGACTAAAAAACTTAAATGCTCATGATTTATGCAATGATGTTCATGATGCAAATGCCAATGTCAACTAACCATGACTTTTAAATGCAGCGGGCCGAGGGAGCCCAACGCGCTGGGCCGGATGCCCCATCGTCTTCCTCGCAGCCTGCGGGAGGCAGGGCTGAGCAGGAGGCCGACTTTGCTCGGGCGGTTGCCCGGGCCGAGGAGGCGGAGGCCACCCTCGCGGAGCGGGTAAGAGGCTAAAAAATCCTTATGACTATGCCTAATTAAATGCTTCATGACTAATGATATAAAATGCAATCTACAGGCGAGGGATCTAGCAGCAGCAGTGGCCGAGGCCAGCCAGGCGAGAGTAGAGGTAGAGAGAAGCCGGGCCGAGATCGATCGAGCCCGAGCAGAGACGGAGCTGGTACGGGCAGAGATGGCCCGACTGAGAGCAGAGACCCTGCGACGCCCAGATGATGCAAAGATGGAACAACTCCGGAAGGAGTTAGCGCGGGCACGAGCTGAGGTGGAGGAGCTTCGGATCGGGACGGCCGACTTGGATCGTTACCGGACCGAGGCACGGGAGACGTGGCGTCATATCTTTACACTGAAGATCGAGCTGCGGACACTGGAGCGGACGGTCCGGATGATGGGCCGGGGACCGGAGCGGAGTGCCTCCCAGAGTGGGGTACATAGGAGTGCTGCCCCGAGCGGCTCAGTAGGAAATTTCCTTGTCAGCTCCTCCGCCCAGCGGAGGAATGAGAGGGCAGAGAGAGGACTGCAGGAGGAGAGTGCTTCCATAGCACCGCCACCCGTGAGGAGACCCGAGGATAGAGAGGATGAGGGCGGTCCGGCGGATAAGCCGACCGAATGATGTATTTTTATGTTTTTTCTTATCTTTTGTATAAAACTTTTGGCAAAATGGAATGAGATCCCTTCTTTTTAGTTTTCTATTTTGTTTTAATTTTATGCGAGCGTGAATGAATGAATGTGAAAAAAGCAGGATGGACGAAATGTGAATGAATGAATGAGATGTATGCAGGAATGAGTGAAAATGGGAAGAGGACGAGGTGTACAATGTGAAAGACCGTCAGGTCGAGGCGAGGGCAGAAGGAATAGCCCGAACTCAGCAGCAGAGAAAGTGACGGTCTAAGATCTGACCGTCATAATCAAACGTCGCTCTGGTGAGAGACCGTTAATCATCAGAGGCCCACTCTGTCAGTGGGGCATCAGGATAAACGACGGCCAACCGAGGGTGCGTCAAAGACAAGTAACGGCCAAGGGTCAGACCGTTGATCATGGCAGAACGATAGTTGGTCAGGGCAACTAGCAGGAAGACGCGTCAGACTTAAGAGACGGTCATAAGTAAGACCATCAGGAAGCGTTTAGCCTAGAAGAGAAGGAACTGAGTGCTGGGAATATGACGGCTCAGGGTTCGCGCGTTATAGAAAGCGACGGTAGACCCGTAGACCGTCATTCTCCAAAGAACATGATTCGGGGAATTAAAACCCACAGAAAATGCAACGGCCAAGGTCTGGCGCGTCGGAATGAAGTAACGGCCGCACGATGGACCGTTAGAATCTGGGTTGTAATCCGAAATGGATTGAGCCGAGATAACTAAAACCCAAGGTTTAGCCACTCAGTCCATCATTAGAACTTATCCTGATTGAAGATAAAGCCTTCTAGTCTGAATCTTATCCTTCCAAAGTTAAATATAAGCCTTAGCAACTTGGAACCTTAATCAAAATCGCAATTTTGCTGAAACCACTGTTCTAGGGTTTGAAGAGCTCTTCCAAAGAGCATAAAGCAAGATGAAGAGGAGCTTCGAGATGATGGCTATGGAGGAGAAGGTTTACACCGGCCCTAAGGCTGCTAGGAGGGAACATGGAGAGCTTCAACGGCTAACCTCAATTCCCAAACACCTAAGCTCCATCGTCCAAAGAGTGGTAAGTTCTCACAACTCATCCAAAGTTCAGAATTTTACTGCACTTATTCTTTTCATGACTTCCTTCTTTCTTCCTTTCCTTCTTCAAGCCCCTCCCTGGCCCAAGGTGTTATTCCAATCTGAAGTGGGTGGCTCCCATGGTGAAGGCACTCCCTATAGAGGTCACATCAATCCTTAAAGCATGGCACCTCCAACCTCTCTTGGTTTTAGGCAAGAATTTCTAGAAATTGTCCTTTGATTGGCCAAGCCTTTCAGCACTTATGGAATTATGGCATCCACAAACTCATACCTTCATCTTCCCTTCCTTCGAAGCAACCGTCCTATTGGAGGAGGTAGAAACCTACCTAACCCTTCCTAAGACTAAGGTGGGGGATGAAGACCGGGTTTGCTACACAATCGAGCGTATCGACCCGTCCTTGATCTTGAGTGATTTCATTCACAATCCAAAGGACGTGAGGACCATGATCAGCCCACACCATATACCATTCCCTGTCCTTTGAGTCTTGAAGATCATGATTTCTTAGAGCCCTGGAGCTTATCTTATCAAATTCCGGCTTCCAAGTCGACTTACGGCCCATTTAGGCCGGCTTCCATCAAGCAATCGGCTCTCTCTCATTGCGCAGTCCTGCAAGTGGTTCTTTTTCACCCTCTTGCTATCCTCTATTCAAAAAGTTGTCTTCATCAAAGTTGTTCATCTTTCAAAGATCTACAATTTCTTCTTCTACACCGTTGGCCAATTTTGCCCCGATTGTGAGCTATTTGCATTTTTCCAGCAGGCTATGCTGTTCACCAACATCCCAGAATTTTCATCTCTCTTCCAGCCCCATTTTCTCCCTCTTCCATTCATTTTCTCAAATTTCTTTCTTCATGAAAGTTGTTCCTCTCTCAGTTATCTACAACTTCTATGTTTACCACTTTGTCTAGTTCTGCCCCGTTTGAGAGATATGCTTCAATTTCCAAAGTCGTGCGCAGTCTGCCCGGAATCTGCCTTCATCAATGTGAAGGTCTACTGTAGATGCGTTACTTCAATGTGACGGCCCTACATAGATGCGTTACTTCACATGTGACGGTCCTACAGTAGACCGTTACATCCAAACTTGCCCGAAATCGTCCCGTTCGACCTCCTGAGTGTGATGGACCTACCCTAGTCCGTTACATCATGTGGCGGTCCTACGATAGACCGTTACATGCACCAGAGAGTCCAATTCGTGCTGGACTCTGCTCCGTTTTTGTGCGCCGTGGCCCTCTTGAAGAGTCCATAACTTCTTGAATTCTTATCCAAATTGATCCCCGTTTTTTCCTACTTCTAGCCCTTGGTATTATCTTGAATTTGGTTCATAGGAATCAAATTTTTATTGGCAATATCTCTTGTGATCTGGGTCGCACGATCAAGATTTATGTTTCCTAGTTCAACTCAAACTCTGCAGATAAGGCTCCGGGGCTGCCTTCTAAAAGACATATCTTTTAGAATCCTCCTCTGAATTGATCCCCGTTTGTTCCTATCTCTTGTCCTTAGTATTATCTCGAGTTTGATCCAGAGAACTCGATTTATCTTGGACTCTATCTCCGGGAATCGTGATAAGAAGATGAGGATTTCTTACAAAACTCTATAAAAACTGCCCAGTTCGCAGTCGCGACGGGGGGCTCTTTTCGGACGTGGGGCGAAGCCATGCTGCACCGCCGACTCAATCCTTCGACCCCATCTTGAAGAGGGAAGTATTAACTTTCAATTTCATCCTTCTGGGCTTGATTTCATGATCTCCACTCTTAGTTCTCTTCCTCTCAAAATCACAAATCATCACAGTTTCCTGCACTTTCTGCTACACATGCATTTTTCTCCGTTTTGCATCATCGTTTTCTCTCTATTCTCTCAATCAAATCTCCTGATTTCAAATCTCATGCATGCACAACATACCCACCTATTATTTCCACCCTTCCACAGGGGTTAAAAACTCTCCCCCCGGTGCGTTCTCCCCCTTTTATTCATGCTATTTTATCACTTTGGGCAGATTTCTACACTTCATGTTCTAATGGGTTTTTGCCTTTGTGTTTCATCTTTGTTTTGTAGGAGAGCATGAATACAACGTGAGGCCCTCTTCCTCTAGCCGGCTGGAAGGAGAGGAGGTTTGAATTCACAAGTTCCCCGCACCCCGTTTCGAGCGTGATCAACTCTTTAAGTTCCAAGGTACACGGCGTCGTTGCACTCCTTTCTTCATCCTTGCGGCGTTGTTAATCCTTGGTGGCGATCACGGTTAGTATTTCTCATCCTTTCATCCCTTATCTTTGATTCACATGTTTATGCATGTATGTATTTAAAGGGGGCGGGATAGGAATCTAATCTAATTAAAAAATAAATCAACAATTTTTTGGACAAAAGCCGTACAATGCTTTGTTTGGGTGTTTTTAAAAGTTTGGGAGGATGTTTGTATGCTTAAAGAACAGTGAAAAACATGGAGGAAGAGGAGGGACAATGCTTTGTTTGAGGAAAACCAAGGAAGAACTCAAGCATGCAAGGATGAACTTGAAAGATAAAACTAAAGTACTCCCTTGATTAGAAGATGGATGGACGTGGGAAGCAGCTCCTCCTGGATGAAGATGGATCCTGAATTCGGCAGCACTTCGTCGCGAATTCAAATCTCCTCCCTTTTGGCCATGAAGTCAAGGGTTCTATTTATAGACCCTCAAACTCTTAGGTCGAGCAGAGGATAATTCAGCAGGAAAGAGGGATAAATCTTAGCAAATCCTCGAAGATAATATTAGCAAGAGTCCATAGAAACAAACGGGGGGTCCTGAGGATCAGACTTGAAAGAGATAACGTCAATCCAAGTTCTTATCTCGACCACGGAGTAGCAGAGAAAAGGCCTGAACTGCCAGGACTCTCGGAAGAAAGTAACGGTTGCACGACAGACCGCCACTTGGAAGTAACGCATCAAGGAACGATCGCCATTTTCAACCCTATCCCAAAAAGATAAGATCAACGGGAAGAAGATCCAAACAATAGGACTCTTCAAGGAAGCGACGGCCAAGTCATAGGGCGTCAGAATGAAACGACGGGTGCACGACAGACCGTCATCATCAACGTGGAAATTAAGGGATAAGCACTGAAAACGAGGCCTCAAGCCTTAAGACTCTAAAAAAGTAACGGCCCAGGTTCTATCCGTCAGAAGGAAGCAACGCGCCTGACTGAGACCGTTATTATCATTGAGGTTCCAAAAATAGAGTGAAGGGTTTTGCTGAGCTTCATCCAACGAAATGCCACCGGGAGCCACATCTTAATCCAGGAATTAAGACCCAAGAAACAGGCTTCAACTGATCAAGAGACTAATCAAAGAATGAACAACTCGGAGCATCATATTGAATGAAATAAGGAGATGACCCGATTTATTGGGTATAAAATGGGTGTCAACAGATGCCCCTCCTTAACGTCCTCTTTGCAGGGGAGCGAGCGGAGGTGACGCGGAAGTGAAATGGAACATGGAGATGAAGCGGAAATGAAGCGGAGTGTATCAAAAAGAGGGCGTTAAGGTAAACGACACCCGTTCTTTGCCAACAAGCGATAGGAATTTTCTGAAAAACCTCAAACTGATCACAAGGACTTAGCTAACCAAAGGACGCAAGTCTGGAGGAACTAATTAACTAAGGAAAGGAAAACACGGCTAGCCGCCGGAGGCAATGAAAAGGAAAGAGACTAAACTCCATATAGGAATCTTCAGCAAACCAGATCACACGAGCAGATCGAAGGAAACCTTCTAATTCAGAGTGGAATAATTCTCCTTATTCAAGATTAAGAACACAGCTGTTCACCATTAATGAGACATCTTGAACAAATGAAGCTTCATGAATGCTCAAAGAATGCGTATGATGCATGCTGGGCTAAAGGAAAAGAAATCATCAAAACGAAAGCAAAGAAAGATAAAATAGTAAAATACTCGAGAATAGTATTGCTAGTTTGGAGAAATCGGAGTCAGGACACTATCTGCAACCACGGCGTGCAAGACAGAACCATCGTCCCCAAATTTTCCAATCTAACGGCCTATCCAACGATTAATCATGTGAACTTAGATCATCATCATTTTTGTTTAAGGGGAACATCAGATCCCAGGACACATGAATGACCAGCCGGTTCTCGAGGTAATATATCATAGGTAACGTATAGTAATGCATTAAGAGAGTGAGGGAACAAGATACAATACCTGACTTACCTGCCTGACGGACGATAAAGCACGACTTCACTCATAATTCCTTCATGAAAGATAGGTTAGCCAATAATAAATATGATCATGAATCAAGGTATAACCATTTGTACATGCGAGAGGCATCAATAAGGAACAACATGGAAGAAAATGGAACCATTTTGACATTAATTAGACCATTTAATTCATCAAGAAACTTGCAAGTTTGTAACGGTCTCATGCACGTGTGTTACATAAAGTAACGGACCATCCCTAGTCCGTTATAAACCAGGCGGTTCACATTCTTCAATAAAATAGTGCCAACACATATAACAGTCAAATCCAGACGCGTCAGAATTATGTGACGGTCGGTCGATAGACCGTCACATTTCCTGAGTGTTCAAAAAAACAACCGAACGGTCACAGCCCGTTCATTCCAACACTTCAACGCCCAAAAAACCTCAAAACCGAGAGCTCCGGCGATTCCACCCCCACAGCTCCAATGGCCGGCGACGAGGCACCCCAGCCGCCACCAAAGAAGAGAGAGAGAGGGAAGAGGATGGCAATACGGTGGTTCCACCGCCGTCTTGAACGGGAGGCGATCCCGCCGGTGGAAGAAGAACGGCCGGCGAGAAGAAACCCAACAGAAGAAGAAGCAGTCCCCACGGCTGAGGAGGACCAAGGGGAAACCTCACTGGGTGCAGAGGAGCCCAAAAAACCAGAGAAAAAGAGGAGGAGAGACATGGACCGTGAGGTAGGCCCCCGCCCTAATTTTCCAATTTTTGATTTTTTTTGTGTTTATTTATGGATGCATGTGAGGGAAAGGGGTAGAAATGGGTCTACGAACCCACTAGGATCAATTGTAGGCAATTTGGCCATAGCGGGAGACCACGGGGATGCAAGGGAAAAAAATTCCCAAATGCAGATAATGTGACGGTCCTGCCAGCGACCGTCACACACCCGACGCATCAGGCTACGTCCGTCAGAGTCAAACGACGCCCCACCCCAGGGCCGTCACTTTAGCCAGGGAATTAAACTATTTTTTTAGGGTTTTCAATTTTCAAATTTTTGTTTTGTTTTTAATTATGAATGATTATGCAATGATTATATGATGCAATTGGACTAATGAATGATCTAATATGTAATGCAGGGGAAGAGACGGTCGCGGATCTCCTGGCTATAGATCCGGGCAGTGTACCAGGCATTGCCCGACTACCAGAGAGAGAGATTAGCCGGCATGGGATTCGCCGAGGTGCTCAGCATCGAGGTGATCCGGATGGACACGCCGCTGCTGTATGCCTTGCACGAGAGATGGGACCCGATTAGCAGGGCGTTCATCTTCCCGTGGGGCCACATGATCCCCACGCTAGAAGACATAGCAACGATTACCGGATTGAGAGTCCACGGAGCCGCGGTGACAGGGTGGACATATGGCGACTACCGAGAGATGGCGCAGCAGCTGCTTGGGCTGGATTTGATCAGGCCGGGACAGTCCTCCTCTCAGCTTTCGAGGTCAGTGATGCAGGAGAGCTTAGGCTTGAGAGGAGCGGCGATCACCGTGGGAGAGCTACCCGAGGAGCATCTGGGCAGAGTGATAGACCAGGTGCACCCTCGCGTGGCGGCGGAGGCTGGACCAGAGGGAGACAGGGTGCTCAGACGCTTCCTGATGCTGCTATTCGGGAAGCTCCTCTTCGCGACCCGGGCGGATGTCATCAGCTGCAGACTGCTGCCGATGATAGAGGATTTGGGCAGAGTCAAGAGATACGCCTGGGGAGCAGCAGTACTCGCATTCTTGTTTGAGTCCCTCAGCACTACGGACCGGCAGACGATGCTGGGCGGCCTCTCGCCTTTCCTACAGGTAAATGTACTTCATATGTTTTCTATTATGCCATGAATATTGATGCTATGATTTATGCAAATGATTTATGCAATGATGCGACTGACTCGACTTCTAAATGCAGATCTGGAGCTATATGTACCTCCCAGGCATCGGGAGAGGCGCACTACTCCATCCCGGCCTCATACCAATCGCGAGGTGTTGGTCGGTGGTGAGGGACACAGGGTCGATCATTAGACTGACCCGGACGATCCGGGACGACCTGGACTCCTTCCCACATACATCGGTAAGTCCAGAACTCAAAAATGATTTCTATATGCTTTTAAAAATGCTTTCTACATATCTCTAATAGCTTTAATGCTTTTATATGCTAATGAATGAACTAAATGCTCTCAGGTGAGATGGACCCCATACCGCGACGAGGGTTACACGGGACAGCCGTGGGTAGAGGCGGCCTTATCGTACCGGGGGCGAGACATATGGTTGCATTGCATCCATATCATCGAGCCTCTGCACTACAGGCTGATCCTGCGGACCCGGGGACTACACCAGCCCGAGGTGACCTTTCCACGTCACAGCGATGACCACCCCGGCAAATCAGCAAGGGGCATCAGCGGCAATGTGGATTGGTGCGCCCGGAAGGTGAAGTACGTCCACGATTGGAATAGGCGGGGTCGAGCGGTGAAGGAGCGAGACGAGAGCAACGAGGCATATCTGAAGGCCTTCGCTCGACTCTACGGCGACCGGGTGTACCGAGGTACCCGACGACCGGTATGCAATTCTAAAACTCTAAACTTTTATTATGCAATGTGCAATATTATATATGCTAACTCATGCTTTCTAAAATGCAGCTAGACCCCGAGGGACGGATAGCCAAGCTGGAAGGGCTACTCCACTCCACCATCCAACAGCGGGACGGGTACCGATCTGCCCTGGAGCTCCTGGTGAGACTAAAAAACTTAAATGCTCATGATTTATGCAATGATGTTCATGATGCAAATGCCAATGTCAACTAACCATGACTTCTAAATGCAGCAGGCCGAGGGAGCCCAACGCGCTGGGCCGGATGTCCCATCGTCTTCCTGGCAGCCTGCGGGAGGCAGGGCTGAGCAGGAGGCCGACTTTGCTCGGGCGGTTGCCCTGGCCGAGGAGGCGGAGGCCACCCTCGCGGAGCGGGTAAGAGACTAAAAAATGCTTATGACTATGCCTAATTAAATGCTTCATGACTAATGATATAAAATGCAATCTACAGGCGAGGGATCTAGCAGCAGCAGTGGCCGAGGCCAGCCAGGCGAGAGTAGAGGTAGAGAGAAGCCGGGCCGAGACCGATCGAGCCCGAGCAGAGACGGAGCTGGTACGGGCAGAGATGGCCCGACTGAGAGCGGAGACCCTGCGACGCCCAGATGATGCAGACATGGAACAACTCCGGAAGGAGTTAGCGCGGGCACGAGCTGAGGTGGAGGAGCTTCGGATCGGGACGGCCGACTTGGATCGTTACCGGACCGAGGCACGGGAGACGCGGCGTCAGATCTTTACACTGAAGATCGAGCTGCGGACACTGGAGCGGACGGTCCGGATGATGGGCCGGGGACCGGAGCGGAGTGCCTCCCAGAGTGGGGTACATAGGAGTGCTGCCCCGAGCGGCTCAGTAGGAAATTTCCTTGTCAGCTGCTCCGCCCCGCGGAGGAATGAGAGGGCAGAGAGAGGATGATGCGGGACGAGACACGGACACGGCAAGCTCGTGATCGTCCCTTGATGAGGGAAGCGTCGGACGTGCACGGTTGAGAAACCGGCAAGAGCTAGGGTGGTCGGCTCGCACTTTCGTGCCCGGATCGGGTCACGGGACGGTCTCGCTCACTCTCTCGCAGTAGCGGTGATATGAAATTATAGCAAGCTAAGTCCTAAAACATGCTCTCTAGCAGTGGCATAAACAAGCATATATGAAATAAGCGAAATGCCAAGTGTAGGAGCGAAGACGATACCTCCACGCGCTCGGCGTGGGGACGACGGACCCGGCCGAAACTCGTACTCCCGGAACAATATTACACAATATTACAGAAATGTAAGCCGCTGCCCACTCCACGCAGGGAGGTAAAGGGCTACACAATGGGGTCCGGGAGGACCGAATTCGGGTTGACGGGCGGCTTCTCGCGCTGTTTCGGCAACACCCGAACACGTGACGGTGGGGCCCACGTGCTGTCCGGAGGGGCCGTGTGGGACCCGGTGGCACCGCTGTAGTGGTGGATGCCCGGAGGGTCTCTCCTTGGGATGGCGGCGCGCTGGAACGCCGGCCAGAGGCCCGGCGGCTCCGTTCGGCACCGGTCGGAAAAACCGGCCACGGACCTGCACTTTCTGATTTTCAGCGCGCGCTCGGACGGGAACGGACGCTGCGATCAGATCCGATGTCGGATTGACACGAAATTAGCGCCGTTGGAAAGCTGACTCGAAGTACTTCAATGTAGACCTAGATATCTGGCCTGGATCTTCGCTGATCTTGACTTATGAAATTTACAACCTCCTGTTGTACAGTAACTAAACACTCAGATCTGCAGAGCTGATCTCTGATAACTGCCGTTGACCGCTAGGAAGAACTTAGATTCAGACTTCGACTTCTTCATGAAAGTTGTAGGATTGGGAGTTGGGCAGATGGCAAAGTTGGTTTGGACACGTTTGGATGTGGCTATGAATTTCTATGATATTTTTACTGGAGAAAGGTCGGATCTGGGATCTGGCTGGAAGTACTGTAGCTCTAGTAGAACATGAATTTTGAAAAATAGTTAAAAGACTCAACAAAAATTAATAAAAATTGTGGAGGTAGGGAAAAATGGACAGAATTCCCAGTTAAATTGGGAGGTCTAACAAAATTTAAAATGGTGGTAGAAGGGGACGAACTCAAAGGTTCTGTCACTGTAGACAGAGACAGATCTGATCTGAGTTTGGGGAATGAACGAAGTGGAAACACTATGAAACGGGGGAATTGGGACCTGAATTTTTTTGTGGGGAAGGGACTATAAGATATAAACAAACCCTAAAAATTTCACGTCGATTGAAACTCGTGGCTGGCTTGAATAATTTTCGAGCTGCACCTCTATCTAGCAGGACAGAACACCGAAGACGATCCCGTGGCGGCTCGAAGGCGGCACGAACGGCGGCGGCGGCGGCACAGATGATCACCGGAGGTGAAGAGGGGATGATAGAAGATGAAATCACTCTAGAACTGGAGGTTGGAGGAGATAAACCAGAGGGAGAGAGGAGGGGCTCAAGAACACTCTTGATTTTCCAACAATTTTCTCTTCATTTCTTCATTAATCTCTAATGACACTATACATAGGCTTATATAGAAAATATCAAGGGGTGGGGGGGCTGATAATTTCGTGGGAAATATGTCATTTTCATCCCCCATGTGGTAAAAACTCAAAATAAATAAATTACATATGAATGGGCACTCCTTTGACTAGGTAGGTAAGGTAGGTGGCCTACCTTTGAAATTTTAACCCCTTTGTGTCCCATGTGGTCAATTAGCATTCAAACCTTCTAGATGGCCACCTAGGATGGTTGACCAGCCCCACATGGATGAGGTGGACCAATGGGGAAGGGGAGGGGGCCCCCTAGCTGGACCTACTACACATTTGCATAAAAACCCACACAATCCATGGGAATGACTCTTTGGCTTATAAAGCCTTACATTTGCGTACATACTTTCCCAAGGATATAAACACAAACTAAAAGGACATAAATACAAAATAAAAAGTACATGCTCGGCGTCGATTCCCATCAACTCTCCCCGGGTGGGAGGAACTCGACCCCGTCGAGTAGGGGTAAGGATGCTCGAATACTCCGGCGGATCCGTCACCGTGCCAAGTAACGCGGGTACGCTCCACTCCAAGCGATCGTCACCTGCTCATTCCATATATACTCGATATACGAACTGCTATGGGCTAAAGGTGGTCACTCCGAAGGGGCACTCTCAAAAGGGAAGAAAACAGCTCGAAGACTCACTAGGAATCACCACTGAGTCCCTATAAGTGACTGATCCGGGTATAGATGTGGAACCGATCCCATACTCATCAAGTGAGTCCACTCGCCTCTTACTCATAAGAGAACGACAACAAGCTTGCACAAGACACATGCAGACTCACCATACAATACACACAAACCATGCAAACAAACCACACAAAACAAACCACACAAGGAAAACATACCGACTCATATATGACCCTAGACACACCTAATGTTAGTCCGACCCGTACATGGGTGACGGCGGACCAGGACACCCGAATGTGTGCCATGCATGCATCTGACATAACCGGTGGTTGACATCATACAGAAATCCTAGACCTCCTAAGGTGGGCCATGCATGCATATGGGATGTGGATGTGGGAGGGCCAAGAGTATCTCCCCTAGATGATGGTGTATCTTGTATGGGTACGGGCTTGGTGGGCATAGACGACCCGGCCCGTGGGGAAGGGGTGTGGTAGCGGACTCCCTCGAAGAAGTGAAGTGAATGTGGAGGGTCTAAGATCCACTAGGGAGTGGGTCAAAGGGATCAAAGAAGGTATGACCCCTTATGGTGGGTTCCCACAAGTCACGGTCCCACGTGTAGAAGTTTTGAAGGTGCGGATAGTCACCTTCTTGAATTGTGACGGGTGGGACGGGGATCATAGGCAAGAAGTATGATTCCTCCCTCGGACAAAAGGGTATGAATTCGGGCTCGTCCGGTAGCGGGAGAAGTAGAAGAACCTCCGTGGTGACACAACCCACGGTGCACTCGGAGGTAATGGACCCGAAGGCCGGATGGGTGAAGCTAAGACTAGCGGGTTGGTCAAAGCCTCGGGCCAAAAGATGCGTCAACTCCCATTGTAAATCTAATCCCATGATAAGATCATCCAACGTATCAACATGGTGACGGGATCGAAATGTGGTATGGAATGAGTTGACCGGCACTATAGGTAGGATGGGGTCTATGGATGGAAAGGGATGTGGGACCAAGCCATCCTTGAGCCAACTAAGAAGTGGCTCGGCTATGTAAAGTGTTCCCGTAAGAAACATGGGTGGCTCGGGCATTGGTAGCTCCAAAGAAGAAGGTTCCGAATAGAGCTCGGAAGGAGCGGGTGGTGATGGAGCACCTACGAGAGGTGAAGAAGCACTTATCCTCTCCAATAAATCCGAAATCATTTTCTTGCATTCCTCAAAGGAGCGGGTTGGAGTAGGGACCTTGGGGTGGACTCGCTCCTCGTCCCTCGACCTAGGTGTGGTCCTAGGCTCGGCTATAAGTGGGGCTTCCACTCGGTTGGAGGTACTTGAGAGGGTTGGGATGGGGGTGCCAAGGGGAGGTTGGTTGGAGGTGCTTGGGCTGGCCACTAGATTGGGGTCGCTTTGTTGGGCTTGGACGGCGGTGAAGGGGTGGGATTGGGTAGCGGTGTGGCCCACTTGATTGTGGGTGAGTTGGTGGGGTTGGTGAGTGGAATGACCTCCGTGGTTGGAGGTAGGTGGGCGGGGAACGTAGGCCCTCCTAAGCACTCTCTTCATTTCCCACCATGACTCGATGGGCCTTAGATTCCTATCCTCCCTCCAATATTTGATGTCCCTCCAATATTTGATGTCCCTCCAAGTTGCAGCGGCTTCACCAAAAAGTCGCCTTTTGGCAACATCGACTTGCATGGGCCCGTACATGATGTACACCTCGAAGTAATCATCCATAATGGCTTCCCATTCTAGATAGACACTCGGGTCATCGGACCCGTAGAAATCCCGGGTTTCGGGCCTCGTGGGGTGGTTCGGGTGGTCCTTCCATTTGAGATAGTATCGCCACCATCCGGGAGTTTGGGACTCCATGGGACACGGGAAAACTAGAGGATGGCCATGCCGACACTCGGACCAAAACGCTAGACACGACACTAAGTAATGCAAAGTTGGAATGCACTAACTAATGCACACTAAGGACCCTAGACGTAAACCAAGACTCGGTACGGGGCGGAGACAATCGACCCGAAGGTCACTCGCACAAGTGTGCGGCCTTCCCGATAGGCGTAACCTAACGGTCGGACAACACCTTTTTATATACCGAGTAAAGGGATGCAATGCGAAAAGACACTCTTTTTGTGTTTTAAAACAATGATGATCCTAGACTCGACTTAAACCGACTAATGACTCGATGTAAATGACACTCTTTTTTTTTTGACACCCTAGACTCAACTCGCTCTGATACCAAATTGATGCGGGACGAGACACGGACACGGCAAGCTCGTGATCGTCCCTTGATGAGGGAAGCGTCGGACGTGCACGGTTGAGAAACCGGCAAGAGCTAGGGTGGTCGGCTCGCACTTTCGTGCCCGGATCGGGTCACGGGACGGTCTCGCTCACTCTCTCGCAGTAGCGGTGATATGAAATTATAGCAAGCTAAGTCCTAAAACATGCTCGCTAGCAGTGGCATAAACAAGCATATATGAAATAAGCGAAATGCCAAGTGTAGGAGCGAAGACGATACCTCCACGCGCTCGGCGTGGGGACGACGGACCCGGCCGAAACTCGTACTCCCGGAACAATATTACACAATATTACAGAAATGTAAGCCGCTGCCCACTCCACGCAGGGAGGTAAAGGGCTACACAATGGGGTCCGGGAGGACCGAATTCGGGTTGACGGGTGGCTTCTCGCGCTGTTTCGGCAACACCCGAACACGTGACGGTGGGGCCCACGTGCTGTCCGGAGGGGCCGTGTGGGACCCGGTGGCACCGCTGTAGTGGTGGATTCCCGAAAGGTCTCTCCTTGGGATGGCGGCGCGCTGGAACGCCGGCCGGAGGCCCGGCGGCTCCGTTCGGCACCGGTCGGAAAAACCGGCCACGGACCTGCACTTTCTGATTTTCAGCGCGCGCTCGGACGGGAACGGACGCTGCGATCAGATCCGATGTCGGATTGACACGAAATTAGCGCCGTTGGAAAGCTGACTCGAAGTACTTCAATGTAGGCCTAGATATCTGGCCTGGATCTTCGCTGATCTTGATTTATAAAATTTACAACCTCCTGTTGTACAGTAACTAAACACTCAGATCTGCAGAGCTGATCTCTGATAACTGCCATTGACCGCTAGGAAGAACTTAGATTCAGACTTCGACTTCTTCATGAAAGTTGTAGGATTTGGAGTTGGGCAGATGGCAAAGTTGGTTTGGACACGTTTGGATGTGTCTATGAATTTCTATGATTTTTTTACTGGAGAAAGGTCGGATCTGGGATCTGGCTGGAAGTACTGTAGCTCTGGTAGAACATGAATTTTGAAAAATAGGTAAAAGACTCAAAAAAAATTAATAAACATTGTGGAGGTAGGGAAAAATGGACAGAATTCCCAGTTAAATTGGGAGGTCTAACAAAATTTAAAATGGTGGTAGAAGGGGACGAACTCAAAGGTTCTGTCACTGTAGACAGAGACAGATCTGATCTGAGTTTGGGGAATGAACGAAGTGGAAACACTATGAAACGGGGGAATTGGGACCTGAATTTTTTTGTGGGGAATGGACTATAAGATATAAACAAACCCTCAAAATTTCACATCGATTGGAACTCGTGGCTGGCTTGAGAAATTTTCGAGCTGCACCTCTGTCTAGCAGGACAGAACACCGAAGACGATCCCGTGGCGGCTCGAAGGCGGCACGAACGGCGGCGGCGGCGGCACAGATGATCACCGGAGGTGAAGAGGGGATGATAGAAGATGAAATCACTCTAGAACTGGAGGTTGGAGGAGATAAACCAGAGGGAGAGAGGAGGGGCTCAAGAACACTCTTGATTTTCCAACAATTTTCTCTTCATTTCTTCATTAATCTCTAATGACACTATACATAGGCTTATATAGAAAATATCAAGGGGTGGGGGGGCTGATAATTTCGTGGGAAATATGTCATTTTCATCCCCCATGTGGTAAAAACTCAAAATAAATAAATTACATATGAATGGGCACTCCTTTGACTAGGTAGGTAAGGTAGGTGGCCTACCTTTGAAATTTTAACCCCTTTGTCTCCCATGTGGTCAATTAGCATTCAAACCTTCTAGATGGCCACCTAGGATGGTTGACCAGCCCCACATGGATGAGGTGGACCAATGGGGAAGGGGAGGGGGCCCCCTAGCTGGACCTACTACACATTTGCATAAAAACCCACACAATCCATGGGAATGACTCTTTGGCTTATAAAGCCTTACATTTGCGTACATACTTTCCCAAGGATATAAACACAAACTAAAAGGACATAAATACAAAATAAAAAGTACATGCTCGGCGTCGATTCCCATCAGAGGACAGCAGGAGGAGAGTGCTTCCATAGCACCGTCACCCGTGAGGAGACCCGAGGATAGAGAGGATGAGGGCGGTCCGGCGGATAAGCCGACCGAATGATGTATTTTTATGTTTTTTCTTATCTTTTGTATAGAACTTTTGGCAAAATGGAATGAGATCCCTTCTTTTTAGTTTTCTGTTTTGTTTTAATTTTATGCGAGCGTGAATGAATGAATGTGAAAAAAGCAGGATGGACGAAATGTGAATGAATGAATGAGATGTATGTAGGAATGAGTGAAAATGGGAAGAGGACGAGGTGTACAATGTGAAAGACCGTCAGGTCTAGGCGAGGGCAGAAGGAATAGCCCGAACTCAGCAGCAGAGAAAGTGACGGTCTAAGATCTGACCGTCATAATCAAACGACGCTCTGGTGAGAGACCGTTAATCCTCAGATTAACAGAATGGGGATTCATAGACTCGAGATAGGAAGAGAGAATCGTGGAGGGAGAATTAGGAGAGGGTAGATACACCACCCAGGGTGGGAACCAAGCAGAAGAAATGATGAGTAAAATGAAGAAGGAAGAGAAGTGGACCCCTGAATACAACGTGAGGCCCTCTTCCTCTAGCCGGCTGGAAGGAGAGGAGGTTTGAATTCACAAGTTCCCCGCACCCCGTTTCGAGCGCGATTAAGTCTTTAAGTTCCAAGGTACACGGCGCCGTTGCACTCCTTTCTTCATCCTTGCGGCGTTGTTAATCCTTGGTGGCGATCACGGTTAGTATTTCTCATCCTTTCATCCCTTGTCTTTGATTCACATGTTTATGCATGTATGTATTTAAAGGGGGTGGGATAGGAATCTAATCTAATTAAAAAATAAATCAACAGTTTTTTGGCGATCACGGTGGGACACCAATGCCCATCACGTTTGTTTTCATGCTCTTTTGTGACTTGGGTGTGTGCATGTGCATGTTTGGGTGATATTTTATCCATTCTTCCACTGTTTGGGGGGTTTTACGGGCTTTGGTTGTGTGACGGTCTTATGGTAGACCGTCATATCCATGTAACAGTCCTTTGGTACACCGTTACACAGCTTCTGGCAGTCTTGTGCGCATGCTCACGGGGCCGTGTTCGTCGGGGCATAACTTTTGATTCCGGAGTCTGATTGAGCTGATTCTTGTTGCGTTGGATAGCCCTTTGTATTGTCTTTCCATCCATATATCATTTGAATCATTTAGTTAACATTTGCATATTCTAATATTGTCCAACATTTTGAGTTTTATGCATAAGTTCTACAGGCAAGCTCTGGGACAGGTTCACAGGTACATCTTTACTCAGTGATTTGACTGCCTTCCCAGTGTCTGATTGTACTGATTTTTGTTCCATTGGATAGTCCTTTGTATTGTCTTTCCATCCATAGCTTATTTGCATCATTTGGGTCTCATTTGCTTAGTTAAGAATTGTCATCATTTTTGCATTTTGTCCATAAAATCTGCATGTGGTCTGCGCATAGGTTCACGGGGGCATCTTTGCTCAGTGATTTGATTGACCTCCCGAGGTCAGATTGATCTATTCTTGGGCCCGTTGTGCAGACCTTTGTATTGTCTTTCCATCCATATACTATTTATTTTTGTTGGATCATGTTTGCATAGTTTAATCTAGTCTTGATTTTCTAGTTTTAAGCTAGAATTTGCATGCACTCCGGTGCACATAGGGCCATACATTGCATATCATAGTTGCATTTCCTACCTTGGTGCATGGATCTCTCATCTCCATATTCCTTGGAGCCGACCAGGAAAACACATCAAGGACCTCCATAAGTCCCCGTGAGCCGTGGATTCCCACACGGACGCCGGGCCGGTTGTACCTTTCCACCCCTTTAGGCTTGCATTTGCATAAGTGTGAGGGAGTTAGCCTTAGTCAACCCAAAGTTTGGACCTTATTCCCATGGGATTCCTATCTTGAGGGAATTATTATTAATTCAAATCATTAAAAGGTCTATTAAACCCCTAAAAGATTTTCCATCTGTAATACCCTCAAATATAGCTAAGTTGTACTCTATATCACCGAGGCGCCTTTTGAAGTATCGGCTCAGTTCTTGAAAAGAACTCCGAAGTTAAGCGTACTTGATGGGGAGTAGTACTGGGATGGGTGACCTGCCCGGGAAGTCCTCCATTCTGGAGCCGATCACTGTCAGAAAGGGACAAAACCGTGAGGCCGGTAGGCCAAAGCGGACAATACCTCGACGGTATAGAGTACGGGGCGTGACAGAATGGTATCAGAGCCATACCCCAGCCAGAAGTGTGGGAACTAAGTGCCATGCAGGGCAAAGTGCTACGCTATGGGAGCCACCTCTTGAGTCCGTAATGGAGCAAAGTGCTACATAGTGGGAGCCACCTCTTGAGCCTGTAGGGGCCACCTCTAGAGTCCTACCTGCCTGGGGACTTGATTGCGTGATTGCGTGCTATATGTGCCCAGCGACGAGGACGTCGCCTATATAAGAGGGGTAGATTGTAACACCCTCAAATATAGCTAAGTTGTACTCTATATCACCGAGGCGTCTTTTGAAGTGTCGGCTCAGTTCTTGAAAGAACTTCGAAGTTAAGCGTGCTTAATGGAGAGTAGTACTGGGATGGGTGACCTCCCGGGAAGTTCTCCATTATGGAGCCGATCACTGTCAGAAAGGGACAAAACCGTGAGGCCGGTAGGCCAAAGCGGACAATACCTCGACGGTATAGAGTACGGGGCGTGACACCATCATATTAACTTATTTGACTTGGGTGAAGACTCTCACATTGCATTGTTCGTGTTGATTGGGCTTGTCCAAGCTCATTAGTGATTTTTGTGTTGCATTCTTTCATCATCCACATATTTTGTAGTTGTTAGGCCCATTTAGCTTAGCCCATTTTGTGTGTCCATTGTCTAGTCCATTGTCCCGTGGTCCGTTGTCCATTCATCTTTGCATTAGTGGGTCGGCCCCCCCTTGTTCTCAAGCCCATTAAGCCATTGCTTCCCCATTTGTATTGTCCTTGATCTCCATGTATTAAGTCTCCATTTGCCCTCATGGAGCAGTATTCTAACCCCTTGTATCATTCTTTTTCCCAATCTTCTTCTTATTCCCGCGTGGAATCCTCTTCCCACACGGGCCCATCTTCCCGTGGCCCTTCTGATCCATCCAAGGAACAGGCTAATCTCATGGCCCATCTTTCAAGCCTTGTTCACCAAATGGACCCGGCCCAGGCCCAACGTCTTATTGCATCTCATCTTCATGGGCCTTCTTCTCATAATGGGCCATCTTCTATTCATGGGCCTCCTCCTTCTCCTTCATATGTTGCTGGCCCAATAACTAATGGGACTTATTCTCCTAATGGGCCTCATCCTTCTGCCCATGTTGCTGCCAGCCCAATGGGTCCTTATGCTCATGCTTCTTCTAGGCCCACATATCCTTCCATTCCCGGAATGGGCCCTTCTTATTCTCAGCCCGGATCCTCTTATTCGATCAAATATCAATCTCCTGGTCCTAATTCACACCCTCTTGCTCAAGTTGGCCCATATCCTTCTCGATCTCTCCCTACCCAGGAGATGATTGCTCAAACCCAACGCCAACTTGATGAGCTTCAACGCCGGATCGATCCCAAATCCTCCTTAAGTGTTCCGTTCGCATTTCAAGGTCTTCGGCTTCCGTCTCCATCACAAATTCCCACATATCACCGTTATAGTGGAGTCGGTGACCCGTATGTGCACTTGAAGGAGTTTGTTTATGAGTCGGCCCAGTTTTGACATGACCAACACTTGATGGCTTATCTGTTTGGTCTGTCATTGAAAGGCCCGGCTCGGGATTGGTTCTTCTCTCTTCCGCAAGAGCAAGTTGTGAGTTTTCAAGCCGTTCAAGAAAAGTTTATTCAGCAGTATCAAGACCAGGTTGGGCCCAAGTATTCTATGGTAGATCTGGCCCATGAGATGATGAAGCCCGACGAGGAGTTCTGCACCTTTGCTGACCGTTGGCGTCGCCTCGTCGCGCAAGTCCCGGGGCACATTCCAGAAAGAGAGCAAATCAAGATGCTGATATCTAATGCCACGCCCGAGTATCGGTTCATCTTAGCCCTCAACAACATCACCTCCTGGCAACAATTATACAGCCGAGCCCGCTTCATTCTCCAACAAATGCAAGATTCCATTGACCTTGAGTCTCCACCATCCACCTCCACATATCAACCTTCACCCTCCACGTGCCAACCCTACACTCCCATGAGTCAGCCGGCCATGAGTCAGCCTTCTGCCACATATCCCTCCTCGAGTCTCCACCAACCTCCCGCCTCTACGTACCCATACGCCTCCGCATATCAACCTTCCATGAGTCAGCCTCCCGCATCCACATACCCGTCTCCATCTCCACTTCCGGTCAAGGGAACACCACATCCCGAGCAAGTAGATGCCGTCTACATACCCCCTCATCCTATTCCACACATGCCATCACCAAAGCCCTCCACCACTAGCCACGCACTCCTGCCTACGCAACCCCCACTTCCGACTCCACAACCTTCTCCACCATTACATATCCCTCGGCATCCACCTTGCCCGAAGCAGGCTCCTCATCTTCCGTTGCCAGAGTGTTTCACCGATATATTTCGGGCTTTGATGGCCACTCATGCGTTACCGCTCTCTCCGGTTGTGCCTTGCCGACCCGTAGTCGGGGATATGCTTCAGTTCTGTGATTTTCACCGCCAGCCGGGGCATTTGGTTGAGGATTGTCCTGAGTTCCAGGATTATGTTTATGATCTGGAAGCTAAGAAAAGGATTGACTGGGCCGCTATTCACAAAGTCATTTTACATCTTCGCAACCAACAGCAGCAGCAAGAAGTGCCGCCGGGGCAGCCGTCTCCCTTACTTCAAGGCCAGGGGCACCCTTGTGATTCCTCGTCTAGTTCTGCACTCGCTCCATCACATACTACCTCACCTACTCCATTACCTCTGCCATCTCCTATCCAATCTCCGCAACCTCCACAAACCCAAGCCTCCGCTCAGGCCAGTGCCTCCCCTTCTTCCCTTGCCGCCACTTCCACTACTTCTATCCCTCACACCGCTTGACGCGTAGTATCGACACGTCGACGGTGGACACCACAACCTCCCTCTTCACCCTCTCCACCTCCATGTCCACTACCCCCATCATCTTCATCAATATCCTCATTGCCATCACTATCATCCCCGTCTCCACCACCAGTGCTTCCATCACCTCCACCATCTCCACCACCTTTGCCATCTCCGTCACCATCGTGGCTCGGGCCTGAGCAGGCTATACCTCCACCCTCACCTCCGACTTCACCTTTGTCCGCACCTAGGCTTGCCACCATCTCAACCCCTTTGCCTCCCCCTAAACACATCACCACTCCCATTGAAACCTCCATGCCATCTAAACCGATTCCTATCCCCATTCCTCCATCCACTTATCCCCCACGGAGCGGGTGCAGGTTACCCATGGTGCCCCTCGGGTATAATCCCCAGGGAGACAATGAGCCAAGTCAGGATGATTCAGTGCCGACCGTGCATTTCAAGATTCAGGATTTTATCTGTCGGATGCCAGTTCGTGTCCTCATCCCCGGTTATTTTGGGGATGGTGTGCCTCTACTTTCAAAGATGAGAGTTTCTAAGAAGAGTTCCCTTGAGTTGACGCCAATTTCTTCCCGAGCGAGGCCGGTGGCAATCTCCTTGCTCGCCTGAGAGTTCACCATTGATGCTATTCTTTCTCCTCGCTCTATTGCTATTCAGATGACAAGCCAAGAAGGGTTCTCTACCCATGTTATGCTAACGCATACGGCCGCCAAGCAGATTATGGATTCTATGTTCAAGGGGCAATTGGCCGTATCTTCTACACTTTCCAAGGATATTCTGCACTTGTTATGCAATCTTCCTCGGTTTATTAGCAAACTGGCCATGTCAACGCCGTGTATTACTCTCCCTCAGCTTCACCCGTCTCTTTCATCAAGGGAGTTGTGCTTCAAGGCTGAGTTCCGAGTGGAGTTGCCGAATCTCATGCTACTTGTGCCAAGTAACAAGACTCCATGGTTTTATGATATTCAGCATTATGAGGAGTTAGTTGTTCAAGAACGTCCTACTATTGTTAGCTCCGGGAGTCTAGGGGCAACCGCTCTAATGAAGCTGTATGTTCATAGTCGGGCCAGGCCATCTGCCAGATGGGCTTGCTATTTGAGAAGATGTTGCAAGGCAAGGTGCCCAAGGATTCGAGCCCGCGCCAGGCGAGTCCATGTTCAACAAGTATCAACTAAGAAGAGGCGGCGGCGTAAGTTTAAGGGCCGTCAGTTGTGCACTTAGGGGTCCACTTCTCTTCCTTCTTCATTTTACTCATCATTTCTTCTGCTTGGTTCCCACCCCTGGGTGGTGTATCTACCCTCTCCTAATTCTCCCTCCACGATTCTCTCCTCCTATCTCGAGTCTGTGAATCCCCATTCTTCCTTTTCCTATCTGGGACCTCCAGACTTTCCATCTCCTCACCATTCCTGGCCTCAGCCTATGTCCTCCTTTGATTCTTCTCCCCCGGTACCCTTGGGTTCGACTTCTCATTCTTATTCCCCGACCCTGTCGGGTGACTCTCATTCTCCTTCCCCGACTCTGTCGGGTGGTCCTAGTTCCTTTTCTCCAACCATGTCGGATGATCACTCCTCTTCCCCCTTACCTTTTCCGCAATCCTCTCACTATCTTTCTATTCTCTCCTCTTCTCCATTTCGGGGTCTTCGCCCTTTCTCTTGCTATTTTCGAGGCTTTAGCCCGCCTTGATCTTGGTTAATCTGGTTTCTTCTGTAATTGGTTCCTTGTTATCAAGGTCTCTACGCCTTAATAAGGGAGTTCTAGCCCTCATCTCTCTTCCTTTTTATCCTTCTTCATCCAGTGTCGTGTCTGCCGCTCCTCCGTGTAGAGGAATCTTTGATCCTTTGCTATCCTCTCCCTTTCGTCCTATCAAGCAAAGAATATGAAGCTCATGTTGCGCGAAGCTCGATGATCAAGATCGCGTAAGGACGCTACTTCCACTCTATGGATTTGCAAGGTATCATCATTTTGTGCAAGAATATATTATCATTGCTATTACTCTTATTGCTCCTGCACATGCTTGTAACGTTGGTTCCTCGACATGGCTAAGTGGCTTTTAGAAATTTGCTTAGTTCATTTAAAATGAGTTCGCTTCTGCAGCATCCTTATTCTGGTGATAGCTCCGTGCTGGGAGTCTAGTTCTTTCCTTGATTGTTGAGGGTGACCTTTGAGCATGGGTTTTTCACACACTTCACGGCAGGCCATAGCCGATCTCTCTAGTGCAACACCGTTGCTGCTTTGGCCATACTTTGGGTATGCACAAAGGTCTTTTTCTTTTCTCTGCTCGACCAAGTGCAAGGGGCAAGAGATTGATGGATAAGATGACCAACCTGGGTGCTCTCCAATACGAGAGAGGTCTCAAATAGGGGCAGTCTTGACCCTCGAAAGTGAGCTTTCATGCAATATCTAGCCAACAAGGGCTGTCAAAAATCAAGAATGAATATTAAAATTATGAAAATCAAAGGCATGGCAAGAGTGGTGAAGCCACGCGGGACATCAAGAGCCTGGTCCCATGCGTGCCTGATAGATATGGGTCTCAAAATCAAAGACACAAAGCCCCGGCGCAACAGACCTATCTCTTTGAGGGGTAGTGCCCTGGAAGGAATTCAAGTCCTGATGTCTCCCATCCTGCATAAAGCTTGTCTCTAATTTTTCTTCTATTTCTCCCTCTTAGGCTGGGTTGTATCCCGGGTATGGCCTTAGTAGGGGCACCGTTCTTTAGAGGCGGTTGGTTACGGTAAGCCACTCTCACATGCACGCCCTGCTTAAGGGAAGCCTTTAATGAGAGGGGAGGAGCGACGATCCCTGACCAGTAATTCGAGCCTGTCTTTGGGTGCTGCAGATTGATATTGTCAAAATCTAAAAAAATGAAATATGTCAAATTTCCAAAAAAAAACAAATATGTCAAAATTCAAAAAAGAAATCAAATATGTCAAAAAATCCCAAAAATTTGAATATGGCAAAAAAAATCAGAAATACAAAAATCTAAAATACTTCTCTTCTATTCCTGTTATTTTTATCTTAAGGACAGGTACATAATCTTTTTGCTAAGTGTGCAGGCTGCAGGTTGCAGGTTCAAGCTTTCCTTGCTCTATCATTTCGCTCTGCCTCTACGAATATTCTTTGATATATTCTCATCTCTTTAATATCTATTCTGAAGCTTATGGCCTTCTCAACTTTCGCTTATCTGCTTAATCATGTCTCCATGAGTGGGTAATATCTCATGATCTTGAACCTGGCGGTTCCGCTTCATCTGATCATGGGCTTTGATTGAAGAATGTGTTTGTTGTCTTTATCATGTCTATGGTCCTCCATGTCTTTTGTCCTGCTGTGTCCTTGTCATATGTGTCTATGTCCTCTCGTGAAGTGTTGAAACACAAAGGCAAAAACCCATTAGAACATGAAGTGTAGAAATCTGCCCAAAGTGATAAAATAGCATGAATAAAAGGGGGAGAACGCACCGAGGGGAGAGTTTTTAACCCCTATGGAAGGGTGGAAATAATAGGTGGGTATGTTGTGCATGCATGAGATTTGAAATCAGGAGATTTGATTGAGAGAATAGAGAGAAAACGATGATGCAAAACGGAGAAAAATGCATGTGTAGCAGAAAGTGCAGGAAACTGTGATGATTTGTGATTTTGAGAGGAAGAGAACTAAGAGTGGAGATCATGAAATCAAGCCCAGAAGGATGAAATTGAAAGTTAATACTTCCCTCTTCAAGATGGGGGCTCATTTATGCAATGATGCGACTGACTCGACTTCTAAATGCAGATCTGGAGCTATATGTACCTCCCAGACATCGGGAGAGGCGCACTACTCCATCCCGGCCTCATACCAATCGCGAGGCGTTGGTCGGTGGCGAGGGACACAGGGTCGATCATTAGACTGACCCGGACGATCCAGGATGACCTGGACTCCTTCCCGCATACATCGGTAAGTCCAGAACTCAAAAATGATCTCTATGTGCTTTTAAAAATGCTTTCTACACATCTTTAATATCTTTAATGCTTTTATATGCTAATGAATGAACTAAATGCTCTCAGGTGAGATGGACCCCATACCGCGACGAGGGTTACACGGGACAGCCGTGGGTAGAGGCGGCCTTATCGTACCAGGGGCAAGACATATGGTTGCATTGCATCCATATCATCGAGCCTCTGCACTACAGGCTGATCCTGCGGACCCGGGGACTACACCAGCCTGAGGTGACCTTTCCACGCCACAGCGATGACCACCCCGACAAATCAGCAAGGGGCATCAGCGGCAATGTGGATTGGTGCGCCCGGAAGGCGAAGTACGTCCACGATTGGAATAGGCGGGGTCGAGCGGTGAAGGAGCGAGACGAGAGCGACGAGGCATATCTGAAGGCCTTCGCTCGACTCTACGGCGACCGGGTGTACCGAGGTACCCGACGACCGGTATGCAATTCTAAAACTCTAAAGTTTTATTATGCAATGTGCAATATGATATATGCTGACTCATGCTTTCTAAAATGCAGCTAGACCCCGAGGGACGGATAGCCGAGCTGGAAGGGCTACTCCACTCCACCATCCAGCAGCGGGACGGGTACCGGTCTGCCCTGGAGCTCCTGGTGAGACTAAAAAACTTAAATGCTCATGATTTATGCAATGATGTTCATGATGCAAATGCCAATGTCAACTAACCATGACTTCTAAATGCAGCCGGCCGAGGGAGCCCAACACGCTGGGCCGGATGCCCCATCGTCTTCTTCGCAGCCTGCGGGAGGCAGGGCTGAGCAGGAGGCCGACTTTGCTCGGGCGGTTGCCCGGGCCGAGGAGGCGGAGGCCACCCTCGCGGAGCGGGTAAGAGACTAAAAAATACTTATGACTATGCCTAATTAAATGCTTCATGACTAATGATATAAAATGCAATCTACAGGCGAGGGATCTAGCAGCAGCAGTGGCCGAGGCCAGCCAGGCGAGAGTAGAGGTAGAGAGAAGCCGGGCCGAGACCGATCGAGCCCGAGCAGAGACGGAGCTGGTACGGGCAGAGATGGCCCGACTGAGAGCGGAGACCCTGCGACGCCCAGATGATGCAGAGATGGAACAACTCCGGAAGGAGTTAGCGCGGGCACGAGCTGAGGTGGAGGAGCTTCGGATCGGGACGGCCGACTTGGATCGTTACCGGACCGAGGCACGGGAGACGCGGCGTCAGATCTTTACACTGAAGATCGAGCTGCGGACACTGGAGCGGACGGTCCGGATGATGGGCCGGGGACCGGAGCGGAGTGCCTCCCAGAGTGGGGTACATAGGAGTGCTGCCCCGAGCGGCTCAGTAGGAAATTTCCTTGTCAGCTCCTCCGCCCAGCGGAGGAATGAGAGGGCAGACAGAGGACAGCAGGAGGAGAGTGCTTCCATAGCACCGCCACCCGTGAGAAGACCCGAGGATAGAGAGGATGAGGGCGGTCCGGCGGATAAGCCGACCGAATGATGTATTTTTATGTTTTTTCTTATCTTTTGTATAGAACTTTTGGCAAAATGGAATGAGATCCCTTCTTTTTAGTTTTCTATTTTGTTTTAATTTTATGCGAGCGTGAATGAATGAATGTGAAAAAAGCAGGATGGACGAAATGTGAATGAATGAATGAGATGTATGCAGGAATGAGTGAAAATGGGAAGAGGACGAGGTGTACAATGTGAAAGACCATCAGGTCTAGGCGAGGGCAGAAGGAATAGCCCGAACTCAGCAGCAGAGAAAGTGACGGTCTAAGATCTGACCGTCATAATCAAACGACGCTCTGGTGAGAGACCGTTAATCATCAGAGGCCCACTCTGTCAGTGGGGCATCAGGATAAATGACGGCGAACCGAGGGTGCGTCAAAGACAAGTAACGGCCAAGGGTCAGACCGTTGATCATGGTAGAATGATAGTTGGTTAGGGCAACTAGCAGGAAATGCGACGGTCCGAAGGAGACGCGTCAGACTTAAGAGACGGTCATAAGTAAGACCATCAGGAAGCGTTTAGCCCAGAAGAGAAGGAACTGAGTGCTGGGAATACGACGGCTCAGGGTTTGCGCGTTACAGAAAGCGACGGTAGACCCGTAGACCGTCATTCTCCACAGAACATGATTCGGGGAATTAAAACCCACAGAAAATGCGACGGCCAAGGGCTGGCGCGTCGGAATGAAGTAACGGCCGCACGATGGACCGTTAGAATCTGGGTTGTAATCCGAAACGGATTGAGCCGAGATAACTAAAACCCGAGGTTTAGCCACTCAGTCCATCATTAGAACTTATCCTGATTGAAGATAAAGCCTTCTAGTCTGAATCTTATCCTTCCAAAGTTAAATATAAGCCTTAGCAACTTGGAACCTTAATCAAAATCGCAGTTTTGCTGAAACCTCTGTTCTAGGGTTTGAAGAGCTCTTCCAAAGAGCAGAAAGCAAGATGAAGAGGAGCTTCGAGATGATGGCTATGGAGGAGAAGGTTTACACCGGCCCTAAGGCTGCTAGGAGGGAACATGGAGAGCTTCAACGGCTAACCTCAATTCCCAAACACCTAAGCTCCATCGTCCAAAGAGTGGTAAGTTCTCACAACTCATCCAAAGTTCAGAATTTTACTGCACTTATTCTTTTCATGACTTCCTTCTTTCTTCCTTTCCTTCTTCAAGCCCCTCCCTGGCCCAAGGTGCTATTCCAATCTGAAGTGGGTGGCTTCCATGGTGAAGGCACTCCCCATAGAGGTCACATCAATCCTTAAAGCATGGCACCTCCAACCTCTCTTGGTTTTAGGCAAGAATTTCCAGAAATTATCCTTTGATTGGCCAAGCCTTTCAGCACTTGTGGAATTATGGCATCCACAAACTCATACCTTCATCTTCCCTTCCTTCGAAGCAACCGTCCTATTGGAGGAGGTAGAAACCTACCTAACCCTTCCTAAGACTAAGGTGGGGGATGAAGACCGGGTTTGCTACACAATCGAGCCTATCGACCCGTCCTTGATCTTGAGTGATTTCATTCACAATCCAAAGGACGTGAGGACCATGATCAGCCCACACCATATTCACTTGATACCCTTGGCGCAATGGATAGTGTCTCATTGTAAAAATAAGAGGGAGAGGCATGAAGCAATAGCCAAGGCAGTGACGGTTTGCTTGTGTGGAGTCTTTCTTTTTACTACTACTGACCACCTCTTAGACATCCAAAATCTTGGCATTATTAGCGGGCTGTGGCGGGGAATGTCTATCTCTCAAGCGGTCCTCTCATACCTTTACGAAGGACTAAGCTCGGCTTGCATAGGGGGCCCCTTGTTTGCTTCCATGATACTCCTTGAGTGCTGGATGGGAATAAGAATCAAATTCCTTCCTAAGGAAGACATAATTTCAGCAAGCCGGATCTTCGGGAGCCACCCTCTCTTCTTTATTGGAGGGGCATTTGGATATTCTCCTCAGGTCGAATGCAAGACGGCGGATAAGAAAACTCGGGACGAATGGCGCCTCTTCCTTAACATTCTTCCAATGGACAAGTTCATCATGCGACCAAGAGTCCTCCGAAGCACTCTTCTTAAAATACTGCGGCGTCAAGGCTTGGACCTCCAGCTAGTAGGGAACACTACCATGGCGATCTACAACCCACACCGATGCCATCTTCAGATCGGACTACCTCGAACCGAAGCTCCCGCGCTATCACACTACCCTCCCCTTCTACCTAGGAAGATGGGGACCGAGGAAGATGAACGAGCAGTCCGGAACGCGCTGACCATGTGGGAGATCAGCAAGGTGCGTCCGTGTCAAGCAGAAGTTGAAGAGAACGACGAAACACGCCGAGATTACATGAAAGAGTTGAGAAGAATCCGCCCTCTTGCGGATAAGAAATTGAATGTATTTTGATTTTCTGTTTGTTCACGAGAGAGATATTGTAATTGACGATCGAAGTTGAATTTATCAAGAATTATATTTAATCTTTGTTCACATGAGATAAGATTGCCATAGTGGAATGATTTTGAGTTTCGTAGTTTGAAAGGCTAGACTGACGTGAACAGACAGGGTCTCTGGAGTGAGAGACGGATATGCACTGGGCCGCCATAAGGAAATAACGGTCCCGCGACAGGCCGTCATAATGGGAATAACAAGAGCCCTGTCTCTAAAGGATATGACGGATGGGTCTTGAGCCGTTATATTCAAGTAACGGTAGATCTCAGACCGTTAAAGTGAGGGTTCAATGAAAAGGAAGAAGGCCCATGCCTGAAGGGAAATAACGGTCAAAGATGGGCCCGTTATATGACTGTAACGGTCTGATGCTGGCGCGTTACACACTTTGAACCTGCATAGTTGTGAGCTTTTACTTTTGGACTTGTCCCTATATTCTGCACATACTCAAACATGAAACAAGTTAGATATGTTCTTAGACTAAACCCCTCGCCTTGAAGCAAGTTAGATAATGACCGTTTCTTGATGTTTGGTCAAGGGGTGGAGCCTTATTAAATAGGCGAAAATATAATAAAAATGCGATGTATGCTATGCATATGATGGTATTTTTGGGAGTTTTGGAAAATATTTAATGTTTTTGGATTTTGAAAATATTTGTTGTTTTGGATTTTTGAAAATATTTGATGTTTTCTGGGATTTTGGAAGATATTTGATGTTTTTGGATTTTGAGAATATTTGATGTTTTCTTGGATTTTAAAAGATATTTGATGTTTTTGGATTTTGAAAATATTTGATGTTTTTGGATTTTGAAAAACCAGCGCCTCTCTAGCAATACGAGACCTTCCTTGTTTTAGGTTGAGTCTCGAGACCGGCGTGCAATAGTGTGACCACCCCTGGCCGAGACCTAATCATTGTGACGATGTTTTTACCAATGCCATACCTAGGTTACTCATCTCAGTCCTAATAAGGAAAAATGAACATGGGGGTAAGCTTAGGCCAGATATGGGAGTTTTAGAACTTGATTCCCTCACCGTACAACCCTATTAGAGATTTGGTCTGTTGTGCCGGGGCTTTTATGTCCGTCATCGAACTTTTGTCCACTTAGGCATGCATGTGACCGGGCTCATAACGTCCCGCGGGGAACTGTACTGCCACTCTTGTCATGCCTAGTTTTCTTTTTCCTTTGGAGCTTTTGAAATTTCATTCACAGACTTTGAGATGATGCTTTTGATTTTGTTTGTAAAGAACACTCCTTTTCTTTTCTTGTCCTTTCTTTCTTGTGGCGTCAGGTCATAACGGACTTGCCCCTGTTTGAGACCTCTTCTCGTTAGGGAGTTTGGATTGGTTGTCTCCTCCTTATTTACTCTTGCCCCTGGATTCAGCCGAAGAATGAAGCGGACAGGGACTTCGACTTTCCCCTAAAGCATGGCCGAGGAAAACGGTGTCTTATAAGCAAGGAACCCGACCAGGGATGCCGTGTAGTGTGTGATTGCCTTACTCGGGACCCTCTTTTCGAAGATAGGGAGGAAGTTCTTATTACCGGAGAAGCACATGGTTTAGATTTTTAAGGAAAGAAACGCTTAAGATACAACCCATTCCACGGGTGAGAGAGCTCCTCACCTTCCGCGTTTACTAAACGATAAGCATTCCCTGGATAAGCCTCCTTTACTACAAACGGCCCTTCCCAGTTAGGTTGCAACTTGGACCTAGGGCCTGCAGACCGAATGAATTTGCGTTTCAAAACCATTTCACCCTTACAAAATTTTCGTTCGATTACCTTCTTTTGAAAATAACGCGAAACCCTCTTTTGATAAACGGAAACGTGATCAGCCGCATTCATCCTCTTCTCATCCAAGAGTTCCAACTGGACCAGCAACGCCTCCCGACGTTCATCGAGATTAAGTTCCTTATCGAGCTGCACTCTAAGGGAAGGGATTAAGATCTCGTATGGGAGCACCGCCTCCATCCCGTAAGTTAAAGAGTAGGGAGTTTGCCCCGTAGGGGTACGGACGGAGGTGCGGTAAGCCCACAGAGCTTCCACCAATCTTTCAGGCCAATCAGAAAATTTATGTGCTTCGCATGTTTTCTTAATGATTTTAAGAAGGGTTTTATTAGTGGCCTCGGCTTGACCGTTGCCTTGAGGGTAATATGGAGACGAATGATGCAGTGCAATATTGAACTTCTTACATAGGTCCTTAAGCTCCTGGGAGACGAACTGGGGTCCGTTGTCGGTGATGATGCTGCTTGGCACTCCGAACCGCGAGATGATATTCTTCATGATAAAGCGGCACACCGTTGTAGCTTTGATCTCCGCGTACGCCTCGGCTTCGGCCCATTTGGTGAAGTACTCAGTAGCGGTGAGGATGAAGGATTTTTGCTTGATCTGAGAATTAGGATCACCGAGTGGGCCGACGACGTCGAAAGCCCACATAGAGAATGGCCAAGGAGCAGTCATAGGATGGAGGGACGAAGCTGGAGAGTGAATTTTATCAGCATGGAGTTGGCATTTAAGACACCTCCGGACATAGAGGGAGCAATCTTCCTCTAGAGTGGGCCAATAGTAGCCCTGCCTAAGGATCTTCTTCGCTAGAGCCTGGCCATTGACATGACCTCCACACTCGCTAGAATGGCGGCTTCAGCCACTTTCCAAGCTTCTACATCATCTAAGCATCTCATGAGCATTCCATTAGTGGCACGCCTATACAGCTCTCCTGCAATGATAGTGTACCTTGCGGCGGCTCTTCTTATTGCTTTACGCTGCTCGGCCTTTGCCCCTTCTGGGAATGACCCTTCTTTGCAAAACAATTCGATTTCATGATACCAAGGCAATTCTTCTTCGTCCAGAATCTCCTCTAGTTCTGTTAATGAAACTTCCTTGAGATCTTCCTTCTCAACTCTCGCCTCTACAGATTTCCTGAGGTTGACGAACCAGGGATCTTGAATAGAGGGTGCGTCCAATCTCTGGATGACGATGGTCTCAGTACTACGACTGAGAGGGAAAGATAAGGAGGAAGCAAGGGATGCCAAAGCATCAGCTAGAATGTTCAGAGAACGGGGAGTATGAATATAGATCAGCTTACGGAATCGCTTAGCAATGAGCGTGACCAAATCTTGATAAGGCTTGAGCTTAGGATCACGAGTACGGTAAGTTGACAGAACTTGCCATAGGATGAGCTGAGAGTCTCCTATGATGTTCAAATAGCGCGCGCCTAGGAGATAGGCGTGTTTCAAGCCGGCCAGGAGAGCCTCATACTCAGCGATGTTGTTGGTAGCAGGAAATCGAAGTTGATAAGCGAAGGGGATGGTTACTCCCTCTAGAGTAAGCAAGACAGCCCCGATCCCTTGGCCTTGGGAGTTGAGTGCACCGTCGAAGTGCAGAGACCATAAGGGATGTTGAGAAAGGACAGAGAGATGCTCATCAGGGAAATCATCCTGAATGGAATCGGTATGAGGAATGGGAAGATGTGCAAGATGCTCAGCAATGGCATATCCTTTGACTGCCTTCTGAACGACAAAGGTGATGTCAAACTGAGAGAGGAAGCTCTGCCAGCGAGCTAACCTACTAGAAAGGATGAGTTTTTCTAAGAGATAACGGACCGGGTCCATTCTAGAGATCAACTTGACTGGGTGGGCGAGAAAGTAATGTTTAAGCTTCTGAGCCACCCACGCTAAGGCGACACAAGTTTTCTCCATAGCGGTGTACTTGACTCAGCTGGATTAAACAGTCGAGAAAGGTAGTACGCAGCCCGCTCTTTCCCTTCATCATCCACTTGTGCTAAGACCGCCCCTAGGGAGTCCTCAATAACCGAGATGTATAGGATTAGGGGTTTCCCAGGGACAGGAGGTTGCAAAATCGGGGGATTGGACAGATACTCTTTGAGGTCCTCATAGGCCTTCTGACAATCTTGATTCCATTCGAACTTGACCCCCGCCTTAAGCAATTCATAAAACGACGACACCTCTGAGAATGCTGAGATATAAATCTTCTAATGAATTGCAGTCTACCAATCAATCCTCGAAGTTCCGTAATGTTCTTTGGCGGAGGCATGTCCATGACGGCCTGTGCTTTATTAGGATCAATCTGGATCCCCCGTTTGCTCACTATGAACCCTAACAACTTCCCTGAGGAGACTCCGAATACACACTTCTTCGGATTCATCTTAAGCTTGTACTCCCTGGCTCTCTGCAGCACCTTAGCCAGGATAGAGGGGTGTTCTTCTTTTGTTCTTGACTTCACCAAGATGTCATCCACGTAAGCTTCCATATATATGTGCATCATGTCGTGGAAAATGGCCATCATTGCCCTTTGATAGGTGGCACCTGCGTTCTTCAACCCAAATGGCATAACCACATAACAATACGTGCCCCAGGGCGTGGTGAAGGAAGTTTTCTCTTGATCTTCCGGAGCGAGACGGATTTGATTGTAGCCCGAGTACCCATCCATAAACGACAGAGCTTCGTACCCGGCAGTGTTATCCACTAGGACGTCTATATGAGGTAGCGGGAAATCATCTTTGGGACATGCTTTGTTTAGATCCCTGAAATCAATGCATATGCGTACTTTTCCATCCTTCTTGAGAACAGGGACTATGTTCGCCACCCACTGAGGATATAAAACCACTCTGACGAACCTGGCCTTATATAGCTTGTCGACCTCTTCTTTGATCCTTAAGGCCATGTGGGGGTGAAATCTTCTTGACCGTTGTTTCACAGGTGTTGCCCCTGGTTTAAGCACGAGTCGATGTTCCACTAAGGAGGGGTCAAGACCTGGCATGTCCTCATAAGACCAGGCGAAAGAATCGCTATACTCCCTTAATACCTTAATTAGATCTTCTTCTACCTGTGAAGGGAGATTAGCAGAAATAATGACGGGCCTTGGGTCTTCTTCTGTTCCCAAGTTGATTTCCTTTGTAGGTTCATCCACTGCCGTCGACGGTTGGTCGAATCTTTTTAGTCCTTGTGCATATAAGTCGGCAGTGTCATCTACATTGTTGTCTTCATCTATTGGATCCTTCTCATCCAAAACCTCATAGACGCCTAATCCGTCGTCGCTCCATTCCCCTTTTATTTCCTCTTCATCCTCAATCACGATTGCTGTAGCGACGAATTCCGGACACTTCCTATTCCGTGAATACCTGACTTTGATTCTGTTCCCAACTTGACGGGCCTTGGGAAGAGTCCCCGTTCATCAAGAGGAACAACTTGACGGGCCTTGGGTCTTCTTCTGTTCCCAAGTTGATTTCCTTTGTAGGTTCATCCACTGTCGTCGACGAGTCCATGTTCAAGAAGTATCAGAATAGATATTAAAGAGATGAGAATAAGAAGACAAGGGGTGGACTCTTCAAGAGAAAAGCAAGTACGATGCTTTTATATTCATACTCCCCGTTTGTTTCCATTTTCAACCCTATCCCAAAGAGATAAGATCAACGGGAAGAAGATCCAAACAATAGGACTCTTCAAGGAAGCGACGACCAAGTCATAGGGCGTCAGAATGAAACGACGGGTGCACGACAGACCGTCATCATCAACGTGGAAATTAAGGGATAAGCACTGAAAATGAGGCCTCAAGCCTTAAGACTCTTCAAAAAGTAACGGCCCAGGTTCTATCCGTCAGAAGGAAGCAACGCGCCTGACTGAGACCGTTATTATCATTGAGGTTCCAAAAATAGAGTGAAGGGTTTTGCTGAGCTTCATCCAACGAAATGCCACCGGGAGCCACATCTTAATCCAGGAATTAAGACCCAAGAAACAGGCTTCAACTGATCAAGAGACTAATCAAAGAATGAACAACTCGGAGCATCATATTGAATGAAATAAGGAGATGACCCGATTTATTGGGTATAAAACGGGTGTCAACAGATGCCCCTCCTTAACGTCCTCTTTGCAGGGGAGCGAGCGGAGGTGACGCGGAAGTGAAATGGAACATGGAGATGAAGCGGAAATGAAGCGGAGTGTATCAAAAAGAGGGCGTTAAGGTAAACGACACCCGTTCTTTGCCAACAAGCGATAGGAATTTTCTGGAAAACCTCAAACTGATCACAAGGACATAGCTAACCAAAGGACGCAAGTCTGGGGGAACTAATTAACTAAGGAAAGGAAAACACGGCTAGCCGCCGGAGGCAATGAAAAGGAAAGAGACTAAACTCCAGACAGGAATCTTCAGCAAACCAGATCACACGAGCAGATCGAAGGAAACCTTCTAATTCAGAGTGGAATAATTCTCCTTATTCAAGATTAAGAACACAGCTGTTCACCATTAATGAGACATCTTGAACAAATGAAGCTTCATGAATGCTCAAAGAATGCGTATGATGCATGCTGGGCTAAAGGAAAAGAAATCATCAAAACGAATGCAAAGAAAGATAAAATAGTAAAATACTCGAGAATAGTATTGCTAGTTTGGAGAAATCGGAGTCAGGACACTATCTGCAACCACGGCGTGCAAGACAGAACCATCGTCCCCAAATTTTCCAATCTAACGGCCTATCCAACGATTAATCATGTGAACTTAGATCATCATCATTTTTGTTTAAGGGGAACATCAGATCCCAGGACACATGAATGACCAGCCGGTTCTCGAGGTAATATATCATAGGTAACGTATAGTAATGCATTAAGAGAGTGAGGGAACAAGATACAATACCTGACTTACCTGCCTGACGGACGATAAAGCACGACTTCACTCATAATTCCTTCATGAAAGATAGGTTAGCCAATAATAAATATGATCATGAATCAAGGCATAACCATTTGTACATGCGAGAGGCATCAATAAGGAACAACATGGAAGAAAATGGAACCATTTTGACATTAATTAGACCATTTAATTCATCAAGAAACTTGCAAGTTTGTAACGGTCTCATGCACGTGCGTTACATAAAGTAACGGACCATCCCTAGTCCGTTATAAACCAGGCGGTTCACATTCTTCAATAAAACAGTGCCAACACATATAACGGTCAAATCCAGACGCGTCAGAATTATGTGACGGTCGGTCGATAGACCGTCACATTTCCTGAGTGTTCAAAAAAACAACCGAACGGTCACGGCCCGTTCATTCCAACACTTCAACGCCCAAAAAACCTCAAAACCGAGAGCTCCGGCGATTCCACCCCCACCGCTCCAATGGCCGGCGACGAGGCACCCCAGCCGCCACCAAAGAAGAGAGAGAGAGGGAAGAGGATGGCAATACGGCGGTTCCACCGCCGTCTTGAACGGGAGGCGATCCCGCCGGTGGAAGAAGAACGGCCGGCGAGAAGAAACCCAACAGAAGAAGAAGCAGTCCCCACGGCTGAGGAGGACCAAGGGGAAACCTCACTGGGTGCAGAGGAGCCCAAAAAACCAGAGAAAAAGAGGAGGAGAGACATGGACCGTGAGGTAGGCCCCCGCCCTAATTTTCCAATTTTTGATTTTTTTGTGTTTATTTATGGATGCATGTGAGGGAAAGGGGTAGAAATGGGTCTACGAACCCACTAGGATCAATTGTAGGCCATTTGGCCATAGCGGGAGACCACGGGGATGCAAGGGAAAAAATTCCCAAATGCAGATAATGTGACGGTCCTGCCAGCGACCGTCACACACCCGACGCATCAGGCTGCGTCCGTCAGAGTCAAACGACGCCCCACCCCAGGGCCGTCACTTTAGCCAGGGAATTAAACTATTTTTTTAGGGTTTTCAATTTTCAAATTTTTGTTTTGTTTTAATTATGAATGATTATGCAATGATTATATGATGCAATTGGACTAATGAATGATCTAATATGTAATGCAGGGGAAGAGACGGTCGCGGATCTCCTGGCTACAGATCCGGGCAGTGTACCAGGCATTGCCCGACTACCAGAGAGAGAGATTAGCCGGCATGGGATTCGCCGAGGTGCTCAGCATCGAGGTGATCCGGATGGACACGCCGCTGCTGTATGCCTTGCACGAGAGATGGGACCCGATCAGCAGGGCGTTCATCTTCCCGTGGGGCCACATGATCCCCACGCTAGAAGACATAGCAAGGATTACCGGATTGAGAGTCCACGGAGCCGCGGTGACAGGGTGGACATATGGCGACTACCGAGAGATGGCGCAGCAGCTGCTTGGGCTGGATTTGATCAGGCCGGGACAGTCCTCCTCTCAGCTTTCGAGGTCAGTGCTGCAGGAGAGCTTAGGCTTGAGAGGAGCGGCGATCACCGTGGGAGAGCTACCCGAGGAGCATCTGGGCAGAGTGATAGACCAGGTGCGCCCTCGCGTGGCGGCGGAGGCTGGACCAGAGGGAGACAGGGTGCTCAGACGCTTCCTGATGCTGCTATTCGGGAAGCTCCTCTTCGCGACCCGGGCGGATGTCATCAGCTGCAGACTGCTGCCGATGATAGAGGATTTGGGCAGAGTCAGGAGATACGCCTGGGGAGCAGCAGTACTCGCATTCTTGTTCGAGTCCCTCAGCACTACGGACCGGCAGACGATGCTGGGCGGCTTCTCGCCTTTCCTACAGGTAAATGTACTTCATATGTTTTCTATTATGCCATGAATATTGATGCTATGATTTATGCAAATGATTTATGCAATGATGCGACTGACTCGACTTCTAAATGCAGATCTGGAGCTATATGTACCTCCCAGGCATCGGGAGAGGCGCACTACTCCATCCCGGCCTCATACCAATCGCGAGGCGTTGGTCGGTGGCGAGGGACACAGGGTCGATCATTAGACTGACCCGGACGATCCAGGACGACCTGGACTCCTTCCCGCATACATCGGTAAGTCCAGAACTCAAAAATGATTTCTATATGCTTTTAAAAATGCTTTCTACACATCTCTAATATCTTTAATGCTTTTATATGCTAATGAATGAACTAAATGCTCTCAGGTGAGATGGACCCCATACCGCGACGAGGGTTACACGGGACAGCCGTGGGTAGAGGCGGCCTTATCGTACCGGGGGCGAGACATATGGTTGCATTGCATCCATATCATCGAGCCTCTGCACTACAGGCTGATCCTGCGGACCCGGGGACTACACCAGCCCGAGGTGACCTTTCCACGCCACAGCGATGACCACCCCGGCAAATCAGCAAGGGGCATCAGCGGCAATGTGGATTGGTGCGCCCGGAAGGCGAAGTACGTCCACGATTGGAATAGGCGGGGTCGAGCGGTGAAGGAGCGAGACGAGAGCGACGAGGCATATCTGAAGGCCTTCGCTCGACTCTACGGCGACCGGGTGTACCGAGGTACCCGACGACCGGTATGCAATTCTAAAACTCTAAACTTTTATTATGCAATGTGCAATATGATATATGCTGACTCATGCTTTCTAAAATGCAGCTAGACCCCGAGGGACGGATAGCCGAGCTGGAAGGGCTACTCCACTCCACCATCCAGCAGCGGGACGGGTACCGGTCTGCCCTGGAGCTCCTGGTGAGACTAAAAACTTAAATGCTCATGATTTATGCAATGATGTTCATGATGCAAATGCCAATGTCAACTAACCATGACTTCTAAATGCAGCGGGCCGAGGGAGCCCAACGCGCTGGGCCGGATGCCCCATCGTCTTCCTCGCAGCCTGCGGGAGGCAGGGCTGAGCAGGAGGCCGACTTTGCTCGGGCGGTTGCCCGGGCCGAGGAGGCGGAGGCCACCCTCGCGGAGCGGGTAAGAGACTAAAAAATGCTTATGACTATGCCTAATTAAATGCTTCATGACTAATGATATAAAATGCAATCTACAGGCGAGGGATCTAGCAGCAGCAGTGGCCGAGGCCAGCCAGGCGAGAGTAGAGGTAGAGAGAAGCCGGGCCGAGACCGATCGAGCCCGAGCAGAGACGGAGCTGGTACGGGCAGAGATGGCCCGACTGAGAGCGGAGACCCTGCGACGCCCAGATGATGCAGAGATGGAACAACTCCGGAAGGAGTTAGCGCGGGCACGAGCTGAGGTGGAGGAGCTTCGGATCGGGACGGCCGACTTGGATCGTTACCGGACCGAGGCACGGGAGACGCGGCGTCAGATCTTTACACTGAAGATCGAGCTGCGGACACTGGAGCGGACGGTCCGGATGATGGGCCGGGGACCGGAGCGGAGTGCCTCCCAGAGTGGGGTACATAGGAGTGCTGCCCCGAGCGGCTCAGTAGGAAATTTCCTTGTCAGCTCCTCCGCCCAGCGGAGGAATGAGAGGGCAGAGAGAGGACAGCAGGAGGAGAGTGCTTCCATAGCACCGCCACCCGTGAGGAGACCCGAGGATAGAGAGGATGAGGGCGGTCCGGCGGATAAGCCGACCGAATGATGTATTTTTATGTTTTTTCTTATCTTTTGTATAGAACTTTTGGCAAAATGGAATGAGATCCCTTCTTTTTAGTTTTCTGTTTTGTTTTAATTTTATGCGAGCGTGAATGAATGAATGTGAAAAAAGCAGGATGGACGAAATGTGAATGAATGAATGAGATGTATGCAGGAATGAGTGAAAATGGGAAGAGGACGAGGTGTACAATGTGAAAGACCGTCAGGTCTAGGCGAGGGCAGAAGGAATAGCCCGAACTCAGCAGCAGAGAAAGTGACGGTCTAAGATCTGACCGTCATAATCAAACGACGCTCTGGTGAGAGACCGTTAATCATCAGAGGCCCACTCTGTCAGTGGGGCATCAGGATAAACGATGGCCAACCGAGGGTGCGTCAAAGACAAGTAACGGCCAAGGGTCAGACCGTTGATCATGGCAGAACGATAGTTGGTCAGGGCAACTAGCAGGAAATGCGACGGTCCGAAGGAGACGCGTCAGACTTAAGAGACGGTCATAAGTAAGACCATCAGGAAGCGTTTAGCCCAGAAGAGAAGGAACTGAGTGCTGGGAATACGACGGCTCAGGGTTCGCGCGTTACAGAAAGCGACGGTAGACCCGTAGACCGTCATTCTCCACAGAACATGATTCGGGGAATTAAAACCCACAGAAAATGCGACGGCCAAGGGCTGGCGCGTCGGAATGAAGTAACGGCCGCACGATGGACCGTTAGAATCTGGGTTGTAATCCGAAACGGATTGAGCCGAGATAACTAAAACCCGAGGTTTAGCCACTCAGTCCATCATTAGAACTTATCCTGATTGAAGATAAAGCCTTCTAGTCTGAATCTTATCCTTCCAAAGTTAAATATAAGCCTTAGCAACTTGGAACCTTAATCAAAATCGCAGTTTTGCTGAAACCTCTGTTCTAGGGTTTGAAGAGCTCTTCCAAAGAGCAGAAAGCAAGATGAAGAGGAGCTTCGAGATGATGGCTATGGAGGAGAAGGTTTACACCGGCCCTAAGGCTGCTAGGAGGGAACATGGAGAGCTTCAACGGCTAACCTCAATTCCCAAACACCTAAGCTCCATCGTCCAAAGAGTGGTAAGTTCTCACAACTCATCCAAAGTTCAGAATTTTACTGCACTTATTCTTTTCATGACTTCCTTCTTTCTTCCTTTCCTTCTTCAAGCCCCTCCCTGGCCCAAGGTGCTATTCCAATCTGAAGTGGGTGGCTCCCATGGTGAAGGCACTCCCCATAGAGGTCACATCAATCCTTAAAGCATGGCACCTCCAACCTCTCTTGGTTTTAGGCAAGAATTTCCAGAAATTGTCCTTTGATTGGCCAAGCCTTTCAGCACTTGTGGAATTATGGCATCCACAAACTCATACCTTCATCTTCCCTTCCTTCGAAGCAACCGTCCTATTGGAGGAGGTAGAAACCTACCTAACCCTTCCTAAGACTAAGGTGGGGGATGAAGACCGGGTTTGCTACACAATCGAGCCTATCGACCCGTCCTTGATCTTGAGTGATTTCATTCACAATCCAAAGGACGTGAGGACCATGATCAGCCCACACCATATTCACTTGATACCCTTGGCGCAATGGATAGTGTCTCATTGTAAAAATAAGTGGAGAGGCATGAAGCAATAGCCAAGGCGGTGGCGGTTTGCTTGTGTGGAGTCTTTCTTTTTACTACTACCGACCACCTCTTAGACATCCAAAATCTTGGCATTATTAGCGGGCTGTGGCGGGGAATGTCTATCTCTCAAGCGGTCCTCTCATACCTTTACGAAGGACTAAGCTCGGCTTGCATAGGGGGCCCCTTGTTTGGTTCCATGATACTCCTTGAGTGCTGGATGGGAATAAGAATCAAATTCCTTCCTAAGGAAGACATAATTTCAGCAAGCCGGATCTTCGGGAGCCACCCTCTCTTCTTTATTGGAGGGGCATTTGGATATTCTCCTCAGGTCGAATGCAAGACGGCGGATAAGAAAACTCGGGACGAATGGCGCCTCTTCCTTAACATTCTTCCAATGGACAAGTTCATCATGCGACCAAGAGTCCTCCGAAGCACTCTTCTTAAAATACCGCGGCGTCAAGGCCTGGACCTCCAGCTAGTAGGGAACACTACCATGGCGATCTACAACCCACACCGATGCCATCTTCAGATCGGACTACCTCGAACCGAAGCTCCCGCGCTATCACACTACCCTCCCCTTCTACCTAGGAAGATGGGGACCGAGGAAGATGAACGAGCAGTCCGGAACGCGCTGACCATGTGGGAGATCAGCAAGGTGCGTCCGTGGCAAGCAGAAGTTGAAGAGAACGACGAAACACGCCGAGATTACATGAAAGAGTTGAGAAGAATCCGCCCTCTTGCGGATAAGAAATTGAATGTATTTTGATTTTCTGTTTGTTCACGAGAGAGATATTGTAATTGACGATCGAAGTTGAATTTATCAAGAATTATATTTAATCTTTGTTCACATGAGATAAGATTGCCATAGTGGAATGATTTTGAGTTCCGTAGTTTGAAAGGCTAGACTGACGTGAACAGACAGGGTCTCTGGAGTGAGAGACGGATATGCACTGGGCCGCCATAAGGAAATAACGGTCCCGCGATAGGCCGTCATAATGAGAATAACAAGAGCCCTGTCTCTGAAGGATATGACAGATGAGTCTTGAGCCGTTATATTCAAGTAACGGTAGATCTCAGACCGTTAAAGTGATGGTTCAATGAAAAGGAAGAAGGCCCATGCCTGAAGGGAAATAACGGTCAAAGATGGGCCCGTTATATGACTGTAACGGTCTGATGCTGGCGCGTTACACACTTTGAACCTGCATAGTTGTGAGCTTTTGCTTTTGGACTTGTCCCTGTATTCTGCACATACTCAAACATGAAACAAGTTAGATCTGTTCTTAGACTCAACCCCTTGCCTTGAAGCAAGTTAGATAATGACCGTTTCTTGATGTTTGGTCAAGGGGTGGAGCCTTATTAAATAGGCGAAAATATAATAAAAATGCGATGCATGCTATGCATATGATGGTATTTTTGGGAGTTTTGGAAAATATTTAATGTTTTTGGATTTTGAAAATATTTGTTGTTTTGGATTTTTGAAAATATTTGATGTTTTCTGGGATTTTGGAAGATATTTGATGTTTTTGGATTTTGAGAATATTTGATGTTTTCTTGGATTTTAAAAGATATTTGATGTTTTTGGATTTTGAAAATATTTGATGTTTTTGGATTTTAAAAGATATTTGATGTTTTTGGATTTTGAAAATATTTGATGTTTTTGGATTTTGAAAAACCAGCGCCTCTCTAGCAATACGAGACCTTCCTTGTTTTAGGTTGAGTCTCGAGACCGGCGTGCAATAGTGTGACCACCCCTGGCCGAGACCTAATCATTGTGACGATGTTTTTACCAATGCCATACCTAGGGTACTCATCTCAGTCCTAATAAGGAAAAATGAACATGGGGGTAAGCTTAGGCCAGATATGGGAGTTTTAGAACTTGATTCCCTCACCGTACAACCCTATTAGAGATTTGGTCTGTTGTGCCGGGGCTTTTATGTCCGTCATCGAACTTTTGTCCACTTAGGCATGCATGCGACCGGGCTCATAACGTCCCGCGGGGAACTGTACTGCCACTCTTGTCATGCCTAGTTTTCTTTTTCCTTTGGAGCTTTTGAAATTTCATTCACAGACTTTGAGATGATGCTTTTGATTTTGTTTGTAAAGAACACTCCTTTTCTTTTCTTGTCCTTTCTTTCTTGTGGCGTCAGGTCATAACGGACTTGCCCCTGTTTGAGACCTCTTCTCGTTAGGGAGTTTGGATTGGTTGTCTCCTCCTTATTTACTCCTTGCCCCTGGATTCAGCCGAAGAATGAAGCGGACAGGGACTTCGACTTTCCCCTAAAGCATGGCCGAGGAAAACGGTGTCTTATAAGCAAGGAACCCGACCAGGGATGCCGTGTAGTGTGTGATTGCCTTACTCGGGACCCTCTTTTCGAAGATAGGGAGGAAGTTCTTATTACCGGAGAAGCACATGGTTTAGATTTTTAAGGAAAGAAACGCTTAAGATACAACCCATTCCACGGGTGAGAGAGCTCCTCACCTTCCGCGTTTACTAAACGATAAGCATTCCCTGGATAAGCCTCCTTTACTACAAACGGCCCTTCCCAGTTAGGTTGCAACTTGGACCTAGGGCCTGCAGACCGAATGAATTTGCGTTTCAAAACCATTTCACCCTTACAAAATTTTCGTTCGATTACCTTCTTTTGAAAATAACGTGAAACCCTCTTTTGATAAACGGAAACGTGATCAGCCGCATTCATCCTCTTCTCATCCAAGAGTTCCAACTGGACCAGCAACGCCTCCCGACGTTCATCGAGATTAAGTTCCTTATCGAGCTGCACTCTAAGGGAAGGGATTAAGATCTCGTATGGGAGCACCGCCTCCATCCCGTAAGTTAAAGAGTAGGGAGTTTGCCCCGTAGGGGTACGGACGGAGGTGCGGTAAGCCCACAGGGCTTCCACCAATCTTTCAGGCCAATCAGAAAATTTATGTGCTTCGCATGTTTTCTTAATGATTTTAAGAAGGGTTTTATTAGTGGCCTCGACTTGACCGTTGCCTTGAGGGTAATATGGAGACGAATGATGCAGTGCAATATTGAACTTCTTACATAGGTCCTTAAGCTCTTGGGAGACGAACTGGGGTCTGTTGTCGGTGATGATGCTGCTTGGCACTCCGAACCGCGAGATGATATTCTTCATGATAAAGCGGCACACCGTTGTAGCTTTGATCTCCGCGTACGCCTCGGCTTCGGCCCATTTGGTGAAGTACTCAGTAGCAGTGAGGATGAATGATTTTTGCTTGATCTGAGAATTAGGATCACCGAGTGGGCCGACGACGTTGAAAGCCCACATAGAGAATGGCCAAGGAGCAGTCATAGGATGGAGGGATGAAGCTGGAGAGTGAATTTTATCAGCATGGAGTTGGCATTTAAGACACCTCCGGACATAGAGGGAGCAATCTTCCTCTAGAGTGGGCCAATAGTAGCCCTGCCTAAGGATCTTCTTCGCTAGAGCCTGGCCATTGACATGACCTCCACACTCGCTAGAATGGGCGGCTTCAGCCACTTTCCAAGCTTCTACATCATCTAAGCATCTCATGAGCATTCCATTAGTGGCACGCCTATACAGCTCTCCTACAATGATAGTGTACCTTGCGGCGGCTCTTCTTATTGCTTTACGCTGCTCGGCCTTTGCCCCTTCTGGGAATGACCCTTCTTTGCAAAACAATTCGATTTCATGATACCAAGGCAATTCTTCTTCGTCCAGAATCTCCTCTAGTTCTGTTAATGAAACTTCCTTGAGATCTTCCTTCTCAACTCTCGCCTCTACAGATTTCCCGAGGTTGACGAACCAGGGATCTTGAATAGAGGGTGCGTCCAATCTCTGGATGACGATGGTCTCAGTACTACGACTGAGAGGGAAAGATAAGGAGGAAGCAAGGGATGCCAAAGCATCAGCTAGAATGTTCAGAGAACGGGGAGTATGAATATAGATCAGCTTACGGAATCGCTTAGCAATGAGCGTGACCAAATCTTAATAAGGCTTGAGCTTAGGATCACGAGTACGGTAAGTTGACAGAACTTGCCGTAGGACGAGCTGAGAGTCTCCTATGATGTTCAAATAGCGCGCGCCTAGGAGATAGCCGTGTTTCAAGCCGACCAGGAGAGCCTCATACTCAGCGATGTTGTTGGTAGCAAGAAATCGAAGTTGATAAGCGAAGGGGATGGTTACTCCCTCTGGAGTAAGTAAGACAGCCCCGATCCCTTGGCCTTGGGAGTTGAGTGCACCGTCGAAGTGCAGAGACCAGAAGGGATGTTGAGAAAGGACAGAGAGATGCTCATCAGGGAAATCGTCCTGAATGGAATCGGTATGAGGAATGGGAAGATGTGCAAGATGCTCAGCAATGGCATATCCTTTGACTGCCTTCTGAACGACAAAGGTGATGTCAAACTGAGAGAGGAAGCTCTGCCAGCGAGCTAACCTACTAGAAAGGATGGGTTTTTCTAAGAGATAACGGACCGGGTCCATTCTAGAGATCAACCTGACTGGGTGGGCGAGAAAGTAATGTTTAAGCTTCTGAGCCACCCACACTAAGGCGGCACAAGTTTTCTCCATAGCGGTGTACTTGGACTCAGCTGGATTAAACAGTCGAGAAAGGTAGTAGGCAGCCCGCTCTTTCCCTTCATCATCCACTTTTGCTAAGACCGCCCCTAGGGAGTCCTCAATAACCGAGATGTATAGGATTAGGGGTTTCCCAGGGACAGGAGGTTGCAAAACCGGGGGATTGGACATATACTCTTTGAGGTCCTCATAGGCCTTCTGACAATCTTGATTCCATTCGAACTTGACCCCCGCCTTAAGCAATTCATAAAACGGACGACACCTCTGAGAATGCTGAGATATAAATCTTCTAATGAATTGCAGTCTACCAATCAATCCTCGGAGTTCCGTAATGTTCTTTGGCGGAGGCATGTCCATGACGGCCTGTGCTTTATTAGGATCAATCTGGATCCCCCGTTTGCTCACTATGAACCCTAACAACTTCCCTGAGGAGACTCCGAATACACACTTCTTCGGATTCATCTTAAGCTTGTACTCCCTGGCTCTCTGCAGCACCTTAGCCAGGATAGAGGGGTGTTCTTCTTTTGTTCTTGACTTCACCAAGATGTCATCCACGTAAGCTTCCATATATATGTGCATCATGTCGTGGAAAATGGCCATCATTGCCCTTTGATAGGTGGCACTTGCGTTCTTCAACCCAAATGGCATAACCACATAACAATACGTGCCCCAGGGCGTGGTGAAGGAAGTTTTCTCTTGATCTTCCGGAGCGAGACGGATTTGATTGTAGCCCGAGTACCCATCCATAAACGACAGAGCTTCGTACCCGGCAGTGTTATCCATTAGGACGTCTATATGAGGTAGCGGGAAATCATCTTTGGGACATGCTTTGTTTAGATCCCTGAAATCAATGCATATGTGTACTTTTCCATCCTTCTTGAGAACAGGGACTATGGTCGCCACCCACTGAGGATATAAAACCACTCTGACAAACCTGGCCTTATATAGCTTGTCGACCTCTTCTTTGATCCTTAAGGCCATGTGGGGGTGAAATCTTCTTGACCGTTGTTTCACAGGTGTTGCCCCTGGTTTAAGCACGAGTCGATGTTCCACTAAGGAGGGGTCAAGACCTGGCATGTCCTCATAAGACCAGGCGAAAGAATCGCTATACTCCCTTAATACCTTAATTAGATCTTCTTCTACCTGTGAAGGGAGATTAGCAGAAATAATGACGGGCCTTGGGTCTTCTTCTGTTCCCAAGTTAATTTCCTTTATAGGTTCATCCACTGCCGTTGATGGCTGGTCGAATCTTTTTAGTCCTTGTGCATATAAGTCGGCAGTGTCATCTACATTGTTGTCTTCATCTATTGGATCCTTCTCATCCAAAACCTCATAGACGCCTAATCCGTCGTCGCTCCATTCCCCTTTTATTTCCTCCTCATCCTCAATCACGATTGCTGTAGCGACGAATTCCGGACACTTCAAAAGAGCATGACACCGCTGAGCTATATCTCGCAAGAACCTAACAGGAACAGATCGGGACGGATGCGCAAGCGAGCGCGGTTCAGAATGGGAAGGGTTGGACGACCCAGAACAAGACCCTACTTCTCTAGACCTAACTAACTCTACTTTCTTAGACTCGCTAGACCCTAACCCTAACTTAGGAGGGAGAAGGCTTAGTGGAAGAGAAGGAGCAGGGGACTCGTGCCCCTGGGAGGAGGAGGACGGAGACAGGATAGCGTAATCTTCCACTGAAATCTCCGTTTCAAATTTGACATTTTTTTTTGGAGATCAGTAGAGACTACATAGCAAGACGGAGGAGGTGGGAGCTGCATAGGGAACAGCTCGGGGAAGATGCAATCGAAGAAGGGGTTAGAAGAAGAAAACCACATCTCGTGGAGTTGAGCATTGGGAGAAGGAGGAGTGAATAGAGTGGATAGATCAATGCGCGGGCACTTTCCGAAAGCACAAGGAATGAATAGAATCTCCGGTGGATCAATGACGGATGGATTTATCATGACAGGAGGAAGGCGGGGTATGAACTCGCTTTGCTGAAAGATGGATTGGAAGCGCGAGGGGGACCAAGAACAGACAACTGGAGAGCTCTCCTCCTTCTGTAGATTAACAATAAGCTGCTTCTTCGGCCTCCACTGCATAAGCCAAACTTCTTGTCGCTTCCTCTGAGATTCTACCTCATAAAAGAGCCCCTGCAAGGCCTGGCTGTAGTCGAGCATGTCATCATCTGACCCTCTTGGCAAGGGAGGCGGACTGGCAATTGGACAAAATGTATTCCTCTCTTGTTGAACAAGCTTTGGAGCTAATGTGCCAGGCTGGAGAGGCCCTTTGACAAAATGCTGACGATAATCCCAGGTGAGCGGCCCAGAATCACTTATCATAGATAATGCTGTCTCCTTGTAGCCGAGACCTCTCCTACCCATTTTCCTTCCCTTAGGTATAGGCTTAGTCATGCCTTGCAGTTGCGCACCGAGGCCTCTCCCCGGTTGATAGCCCAGTTTCAATATAATGCTCCACCCCTTTGAATCCCGAATCTGCGGCTTCACTTTGACATCAACTAGAGTGGCGACGGGCTTAGTGGATGTATAAGCCCAAGGAAAGTTCAAATCCAGCACTGACAGAACGGGCCGGCTGCATGGCCAAAGTGTGGGAAGAACTTGCTCTGAAATAGCATTTACTGATTGTACTGTGGATAAGCTTTTAACTTTGACGACCCTCCCTTGAAAGGGGAACTTAATGTACTGGTGTGCGGTGGAGGGCACGGCACCGAGTGTGTTAATCCAGGGACGACCCAAGATAGCCTTGAACATAGGGTCGATATCGAGAACATAGAATTCCACGGCCATAGTAAGGGGCCCGAGTTCTGCCTGAATGGTGACTACCCCGTGACATGCCCGCCTTGAGTTGTCATATGCCGCTATAGTGGTGGGGGTAGGCCGCAGTAACTCTTCAGATATGTTGCATGCCCGGAGGGTGCTAAGTGGGCAAACATTAATTGAGGCCCCCGTGTCAACTAGTGCCGCTTCAATGTCGACTTTGTTCAGGGTAATTGTTATGCAGAGCGGCATTTGCCGAGCCCCCGGAGGTGCAAGCTCAGTTTCTGAGAATGTAATTGCTGGCCCTTTGGAGATAGTTGCCAATGCCGTTGGTAGACTGTCGACTGCCATGTCTTCGCTAACCATTACCTTCTGCAAGAAATCCCTCAGTGCATCCTGATGAAGGGTAGACCTTTTGATCAGCTCCAGCACGGATATCTTAGCGGGTACTCGATCCAGATGATGTAACAAGTCATATTGAGTACCCGGCAGGGGTTCATCTTCTTCTTGTTCGGCCGTTGGCTGGGTGGACTGGGGATTTGAAGTAGTAACGTAATTCCGGTGGAACATCTTCCCGCTCCTTAAAGCACAGTTTGCCGCAGCATCCGAAGATAGTATGATAGGCGCTGCAGGGTGGATGAGTGGAACAGGCTGTGCGGGGGAGGTGATTTGGTGAAGTGTAGGGTTGGTGAGGTTAATGGGAGGTGAGCGAATGATGGGTGAAGGATTGGTGGAAGGCAGGGTGGTGGTGAATGTCGATGTGGGTGGAGGGAAGGCTAGCGGATGTTTGAGAGTGGGCGAAGGATTAGGTGGTGGTGTGATGATGACGAGGGGAGTAAGTGTTGGCGGGTATGATGGGATGGAGAGCGGTAGAGGGTTTGCTGGAGCAGATGTGGATGGCAGGACGAGCGGAGGGGGTGTTGGTTGTGTAGGGAGGATGAAGGAAGGGTTGCGGGGGTTGTGGTGGAAGGCCATTACTTGCGGTATGGCGCCATCATCATCAAAAGACCACCCGGCGTTGGGGGCCGGTGGTTGAACCACGTTTACTTGCGCAGGTGCCGGCGGCTGCTGCGGAGGAGCGGGTGGATGATTCGGCATCGGGTTCTGGTGGATGCCCAGGTCTTGTACTTGCTGTGGTTGCTGCTGTTGTGGCGGCTGCGGTGCTTGATGCTGCTGCACTTGCTGCCCCTGCGGCTGCCTTCTCTTCTCTTTAATCTCCACAATGGCCCTATGCATTTCGGCCCAGTCGATTCTCTGCCCTTCATGAAGGTCATATACCAGATCTCGGAACTGAAAACATCCTTCTATGGTATGGCCTGGCTGCCTATGGAACATATAATATTTAGTCTGATCAACTGCCGGGTTCCAAACAGGCCGTTCCAGAGGAAGTTGGATTGCATTTACTGACATAAGTGCCGAGAAAATATCTGTAAGTGTCTCTGGCAATGGAGGATACTGGGCTCTCCTGGGAGCCGGGCGCTTGCTATTAGGGTTGTTGTTGTTGTAGCCGTTGGGTGGAGGGACGTTATGATATTGCGATGGTGGCGGTGGTTGTTGTGGTGCGGCGAAGGTGTTTTGTGGAATGGTGAAGGCGGGGGGAGGGTTTTGTGGAGTGGCCTGGAAGTTTTGTGGAGAGGGGTTTTATGGATTGCGGGGGTTTTGGTTGTAGCGGAAGGGTGCGGCTTGAAAGGGAAAAGCAACGGCCTGTACTTGCTCGTTTGTTTGAACTCCTTCGGTAACCGGCCCTTGCGGTTTCTTATGGTACTTGGGCTTTTGGTTTTCGAAAAGAGAATGGATAGGGGAGTCCTTGAATTGAGTCTGTATGAAGCACGCCCGGCTGTAGAGTTGATGCATATTAGCTATATCATTCATTGCCAGGATGTTGCGGAAGGTCGGGGTGACATTGGAAATTAGCAGTTTGACCTTTTCTTCCTCTGGAATATGGCCGGGCACTCTAGCGGCCATTTGTCTCCACCTGTCTGCATAGGTGGCGAAGTCTTCCTCTGGCTTCATCTTCTCTGCTACTAGATCTGTAAATGAATATTCTGGCCCGACCCTGTCCTGAAACCGCTGAATGAATTTGTCCTTAACTACCTTGAAACTCTCGGCCTCTTCCAGTGACAGAGAATAGAACCACTCCAGAGCAACTCCATCTAAGGATCGGCGGAATAAATATGCCATGAGGCGATCATCATACTGGAACTGCGCCGATTCATATAGAAAATCCCTCACATGGATAAAGGGATTGCTGTTCCCATCGTACTTGCGATAGTTGGGGAGCTCTGATTGCGGAGGGAATCGAATGTTCTGGAAGCTCGGAATAGGAATATCGGCCAAGGATTGTGGGCCAACCCTTTTCTGGAGGAAGTCGAGTTGTTGCTGCATGGTGGCCCACTTGTTAAGCAAGTCCTGCTCTTGGGAGGGAGCAGGGGTAGTGAAGGACGCCGATTGTATTTGAGGAGCGGATGGAATGACTGTAGCAGAAGGGGGGGGCCCATAGACAGTGGAGATAGGGGGCCCGTAGGAAGGATATTGGGCCTGAGATATGCCTGGATGGGAGTGAGTTTGGGCCACCTCTTGCTGAGGGTGTAAGAAATCAGAAGGGTTCATGAGGAGCTGTGAAGCCACCGAACCAGAATTGTGATGATCCACCTGGACAAAAGCAGGGATAGGCGATTTCCCTTTACCAAAAGACTGATGGGCTGAATTGGAAGATTCGCCCATCTCCATGCCGGCGAAAGTGATGGTCCGGGGTTGGACAGGAGTGAGGTCAATCGGAGTGGGCTGAACGGACGGCCCGATAATGGAAGGATTAGATTGACCTTGAACAGCGGCGGAGGGAGAAGCATTGGACCCTTGCATAGCTTGATATAGGACTTGAAGTTGGGTCGGGTCCAATTGGGCTATCATGTGAAGGACGGAGCCCGCGGAAGGAGTAGAAAGAGAAGAGGTACCTTGACAACCTCCAACAGATGTGGAGGACGGGAGAGGGGCAGTCCCTTCTCCGGAGGGAAAGGTGGCAACCCTAGGGGGGTTCTCAAGGAGCCCTTGAGGAAGAGAGTCCTCTTGGGAGCACGGAGGATTGAAGGATGCCATGGTAGATTCGAAGAGGGGATTGGAATAGAACGTGAAGGAGGGAGTGACTCGAGGAGACGATTCAGACGGACGAAAACACAAAACACACAATGAGCAATCAAACTTAGGTGATTCTGACAAGATGCAAGTGATAGAAGATGAAGACACTCAAAAATCAAGCAAGTTGTTTAGAATGATGCGACAAGATTCTTATGATTTCTCCTTTGGAACTTTAGTGAATTGATCGATATGTGCTCTCAACAATGGGTTCCTAATAGGAGATGGATATGGGACTTGGTTCGACTCTAAGTGTAACCACTCAATCACTTATGCAACCCTAGACACGGGGTGGGAAAGGTACAACCAGCCCGGCGTCCGTGTGGGAATCCACGGCTCGCGGGGACTTATGGAGGTCCCTGCTGTGATTTCCTAGTCGGCCCCATGGAATATGGAGACGAGAGGTCCTCACAACAAGGTAGGAAAATGCAATCTAATGTATGAAAAGATGAATGACCCTATGTGCACCGAAGTGCATGCAAAGTCTAGCCTAACAATCTAACAATCAATAGTGCACACCATGATATGCAGATGTGAGCAAAGCAAGAGGAGGGTCAAGTGTCACCCAAGCAATAAATCACAGCAAAAACTGCGGAAACAAATGCACCTCAGATGCGTACCTGCCAGGAGAGTAACGGTCTAAGGCCCCTGCGTCAGAGAACAATAACGGTCGAAGGCCAGACCGCCGGATAACATATAACGCGGGGGGATGAGACCGTCAGATGAGCCAGGGAGCCAAAAACTAACCGAAGTAACCGGAAAGCCCGTGGAAGCTCACACAGCAGAACCAAAGTGGCGGTCTAATGCCCCTGCGTCAGAGAACTGTGACGCGGGGACACCTGGCCGTCAAAGAACTCAGAAAACCAGAATGAGCAATGAAAACGAAGGAAACAAAAGACAACTGAACAAACAGATGATGGCAGGTTTAAACAAGAATTAGAAGCACGATTGGCACAAGATGTCCCACCGTGATCACCAAAAAATTATCTGTTGATATTTATTTGCCTATCTTTTGTCTTGCTTTTGAGGTTTGCAAAGTAATATGGCAAGATGACAAACAAGCAATCAAAGATCTACTCAAACCTGTGAACATGTGAACATGAACCTAGGCAATCATAGCTAGCTCTAGCATGGGCATGCTATCTCAATCAAATTACGCTAAGGAAAAGAAAAAAAAACACACGTCGGGGCGTGGAGCAAGGAATAAATAAAAACACACCGCTAGGGGTGGAACAAGCAAGGGAAATAAAGATGTGATGAAGAAGACAGCTAATGCCCAATACCAAGGAAAGATGTGATCGCCACCAAAGTAAACACAAGTCAAAGACTCGAATGTACCTTGGAAATAGGTGGATGAAGCACCCGCCCACGGGAGAGAAAACCAAAGAAAGCCTGAAGATCAACTTGGAAGTAACGACCAGAACCCCGTGCGTCGCTTGGAAGCGACGGTCGTACGATAGACCGTCGGAAGATAGTGACGCGCCTGCACCAGACCGTCAGGTAACCTGCAGTAGTAAAGCTTGAATCCTTTTAACTCCAACTCTTCCAGCCGGCTAGAAGACTTGGGCCTCGTGCTAATGAACTTGTAAACCTGCCAAAGATGTAAACAAGACAAGACAAGACAACCTCAATTAGCCCTCTTCACAAGCATAGCATCAATTCTTAAAGAGTTTAAGAACATCAAAAGGAGAGGGAATTACCGGGGAGTTTTTGGTTTTTTTAACCCCTCTGGGTGTTTTTAAAAGTTTGGGAGGATGTTTGTATGCTTAAAGAACAGTGAAAAACGTGGAGGAAGAGGAGGGACAATGCTTTGTTTGAGGAAAACCAAGGAAGAACTCAAGCATGCAAGGATGAACTTGAAAGATAAAACTAAAGTACTCCCTTGATTAGAAGATGGATGGACGTGGGAAGCAGCTCCTCCTGGATGAAGATGGCTCCTGAGTTCGACAGCACTTCGTCGCGAATTCAAATCTCCTCCCTTTTGGCCATGAAGTCAAGGGTTCTATTTATAGACCCTCAAACTCTTAGGTCGAGCAGAGGATAATTCAGCAGGAAAGAGGGATAAATCTTAGCAAATCCTCGAAGATAATATCACCAAGAGCCCATAGAAACAAACGGGGGGTCCTGAGGATCAGATTTGAAAGAGATAACGTCAATCCAAGTGCTTATCTCGACCACGGAGTAGCAGAGAAAAGGCCTGAACTGCCAGGACTCTCGGAAGGAAGTAACGGCTGCACGACAGACCGCCACTAGAAAGTAACGCATCAAGGAACGACCGCCATTTTCAACCCTATCCCAAAGAGATAAGATCAACGGGAAGAAGATCCAAACAATAGGACTCTTCAAGGAAGCGACGGCCAAGTCATAGGGCGTCAGAATGAAACGACGGGTGCACGACAGACCGTCATCATCAACGTGGAAATTAAGGGATAAGCACTGAAAATGAGGCCTCAAGCCTTAAGACTCTTCAAAAGGTAACGGCCGAGGTTCTATCCGTCAGAAGGAAGCAACGCGCCTGACTGAGACCGTTATTATCATTGAGGTTCCAAAAATAGAGTGAAGGGTTTTGCTGAGCTTCATCCAACGAAATGCCACCGGGAGCCACATCTTAATCCAGGAATTAAGACCCAAGAAACAGGCTTCAACTGATCAAGAGACTAATCAAAGAATGAACAACTCGGAGCATCATATTGAATGAAATAAGGAGATGACCCGATTTATTGGGTATAAAACGGGTGTCAACAGAGTTTTATCAAGAGACTAATCAAGAGATGTAGAAGAAGAAATTGTAGATATTTATTGGTGACCCGATTTATGCTTGGGATGTTGGTGAACAGCATAGCTTGCTGGAAAAATGCAAATAGCTCACAATCGGGGCAGAATTGGCCAACGGTGTAGAAGAAGAAATTGTAGATCTTTGAAAGATGAACAACTTTGATGAAGATAACTTTTTGAATAGAGGATAGAAAGAGGGTGAAAAGGAACCACTTACAGGACTACGCAATGAGAGAGAGCCGATTGCTTGATGGAAGCCGGCCTAAATGGGCCGTAAGTCGACTTGGAAGCCGGAATTTGATAAGATAAGCTCCAGGGCTCTAAGAAATCATGACCTTCAAGACTCAAAGGACAGGGAATGGTAAAAATGGGCTCAAAATCCATCCAAGGAAGCTCCAAAATAATGGCTAATTCGGGACATCAAAAATGATGAATAAGAGAAATGACACAACTTGTGGGCTAAAACGGGTGTCAACAGATGCCCCTCCTTGATGTCCGCTTTGCAAGGGAACGAGCGAAAGCGACGCGGAGGTGAAATGGAAAGGAGATGGAGCAAAAGCGACAGCGACGTGAAATGGATATGAAGCGGAGATGAAGTGGAGAGAACTGATAATCGGGCATCAAGGTAAAAAGACACCCGTCACAACCAACGAGCGATGGGAATTCTCCCGAAAATGCCGAACTAACCACAAGGAATGATTGACAACGATGAGACATGTCTGGATAACTAACTAAGGGAGGAAAAGGAAACACGACCATCCTCATCGGGGACACAATCCACGGACAATGAGTGGGTCAGAAAGAACACAGCATAAGAGCTGGAAAGGAGAATAAGACTGAGATAAAATCCAGATAGGAATCACACTGGCCAACCAGACCAAGTAGCAAGATCAGAGAAATCGTTCAAATTCAGAGTGGAATGAGGAATCTCTTACCCAAGAGAGCTTAAGTGCAATCAACCATTGCTAAGGAGAAATCATTGAATGGATCACGAGGCATGAATGCTCAAAATGACATGATGCATGCTGGGTTAAAATAAAGAAATCATTAAAACGAATGCAAACAAAGAAAAAAATAGAAAGTACTCGAGGATAATATTGCTAGACTGAGCCAGGACGGGGTCAAGAATCTTCTGCAACCATGGCGTGCGAGACAGAGTCCATCGTCCCCCACCCGACTCAACCGAGCGGCCTATCCAACGATTAACCATATGTTCCTAGATCATCATCGTTTTTGTTAAAGGGGAATGGAGAGGGGGATTTCCGCAGCCCACCACAAAGGCCGCCCAACAAGACCTACAAGGTCCAACCCGGCGAGCCCACCCAAGTGATAGCCCACAGGGCCCACTTCGGGAGAAAAGCCCAATAAATAAGACTCGAGGAACCAACTCTGCCCGGCGGCCTTCTAGGCTCGGAGGGCCCGAGACAACGGTTAGGTCCCAAGGAAGGTCCGGCCTAAAGCCCTCTCCCCCTCCTAGAGAGATAGGCTCCAGCCGATCTATCCGACCCCGCCCTCGCCGGGCCATGCCTATCGCTCGGACGTGAGCTAGCATCCCCGAGGCTCGGTAAAACCGGTTGATTATCTGCAGGTGCGGCCGTTCAGAGTCCTCCGCCAGCGGGAGAGTCATGGGAGCTGTCGGACTCCAAGAGGATAACGTTCCCACGATCAGGCCATGAAAGCCCCCGTTAAAGACGTAACTCCCGCCGGGAACCCCTCATCTTACAGGACTCCTGAAGGCGGCGCACTATTTAAGCAAGGGATACCCTCCGGAAGATGGTAAGATGAATTAGGCATTCACATACCCTAAGCTCCTGAGCACGATTCGCTTCACCCTTTGGTGGAGAGGATTCTCGCGCATCAGCTCTCTCCTCCCCCCATTATCGCTTCCACCATCGCTCTACTGACTTAGCCATCGGAGGGTTTGCCCCAGGGAGATCCCCTGGGCCCTCTGACACGTTTCCCTCTCTTGCAGATTCATCTTTTGGTGATCCACAGCCCGCTCAGGACCCAGCGTGAGATTCCGCCTCTTCATCTGGCGCCGTCTGTGGGAAACGCACGAAGAGTCAAGATGGTAAGAAGAAGCTCAAGGAGGAGATCCGTCGGCGGGGCAGGTAAGGCTGTGGCGGCGGCGGGAGGCGCCCCCTCTAGGGTCTCACAGAGCCCCCCCTCCAACGCCAGCGTCCCCACCAACGGGCCACCACCCCCCCGGCGGAGATAGGGGCACCCCTCGACGGTGGCGCCAACGCCTTCCAGGCCCTCAACGAAAAGATGGACGTCCTCGTGGAGCTCATGAGGGCCCAGGCGGCCCGGGACGCGAGGTCCCGCGCCCCGTCAGGAAGTCCCCTTCGAAGGAGTGCAACGCAGCACACCGCCGGAGGCCGCTTCACCCTCCGCGGCCGACAGCTCCTCCGCAACGACGTCGGAGGACCCTCGCAAGCTCCGCCCGCGGAGCAAGAGGCTTCCTCCACGCCAAGGAGAGGGAAGCAGGGAGCGAGACCGCCGCGCCCGGGCACCAGTGCTCCGGGGGATCGCCACGACGCCCCCCCCAGCCCCACGGCACGGCCACAGCCGGAACTGTCTCTCCGGCTATGAGATTTTGAAAGACGGTTCGCAGAGCAAGAGCGCGCCCTCCGCGCCCTGCAGAAGACCTCTTTCCCGGAGGACGAGGAGAAATCCCCTTTCTTTGAGTACATCTAGAAGGTAAAGGTCTCTCCTAGAGCCTCCATCCCAACCTTCAAGCTCTACGACGGCCAGGGTGATCCAGCCGACCACTACGATAGCTTCGACGCCCTGGTGACCCTGCATGGAACGCCGGATCCCATCAAATGCCGAGCCTTCACGGCCGCCCTGGTCCAAGGCGCTCAGGCATGGTTCCGGGCCCTCGCCCCGGGGTCCATTCGAGACTTCAGGCAATTCGGGCGAATTTTCAAGGAGAGCTTCGCCGGTAGCGCCCCCCCAAGGTCAGTAGCGGGGCTCCTGGCTCTCAAACAGGCGCAAGGGGAGAGGCTCCGGACTTACGTCCACCGATTTAAATCGGAAGCCCTTAGGATCCCCCACCTGGATGTGGCCTCAGCCACAACCGCACTGACCGGGGGCACCCGGGACGAGAATCTCCGCCGCGAGCTTATCCTCCACCCTCCCTCGACCCTTGCCGAGCTAGTGACTCTGGCACTGCGCCACGCCGAGTGCGAAGAAGTACTCAGCGCCTGCCGAGACGCAACCGGCTCGGGTCGGGAGGGGGACAAAAAGCGGACCTCCGAGCCAAACCCCGGCTCGGGTAAGAAGCGCGATCGAGAAGGAGAGCGCAAGAGGAATTACGAGCGGTATACCCCCTTGACCGCACCAGTCTACGAGATCTATGAGGACATCAAAGACTCGGGACTTCTCCGCCAGCCCGAGCCAATGAGGTCGAAGAACCACAAGCGGGACAGGCATTGCCTGTTCCACGGCGACCACGGGCACCACACCAGAGATTGCCACCAGCTCCAAGACGAGATCGAGCGCCTCATCCGTCTGGGGCATCTAGCCTGGTTCACAACCGGGCACAAAGAAGACCGAGACGCCGCAGAGGAGATCGACAACGCCCCTCGAGGGGTCCACATCAACGTCATCTCTGGAGGAGCGGCATCGGGAGGCGACACCAGCCGAGGAAGGAAACGTCATGCCGAGCGGGCCAGTCGAGCCTTAGAGCCCCCCAAAGGCCCGCCAATGGAGCCCCAGGTCATAGCCTTCTCCGACCAAGACCTGGAAGGGCTGAGCACCCCGCATAACGATGCCCTCGTTATCTCGGCCATGATAAATCACTGTAATGTAGACAGGATTTTGGTTGATAATGGGAGCGCCCCCGATGTATTATCTTATGACTGTTTTCTCAAAATGGGGGAAGACCCATCCAAGCTCTGCCCGATCCGAACACCCCTTTGCGGGTTTAATGGCCTGGCCACCTACCCCGAGGGAGCCCTAAGCCTGCCGGTCACTATCGGCACCCCACCCAAAACCGTTACGGTCATAGTGGACTTCATAGTGATTAAAGGTATGATAGCGTACAACGCCATTTTCGGCCAAAAATTTCTCAGCCGAATAAAGGCCGTACCATCTACCTATCACCAAAAAATGAAGTTTCCCACCAAGAACGGGTTGGGGGAAGTCCGAGGTAACCAGGCCACGGCTAGAAGGTGCTACAATATCTCGGTGGAAGCCTCAAGGCCGGACGGGAAGGATAAGGGCCCCAGGGGAGTCGATGGAAAAGCCGTGACCACCGAGCCTGGTGGCGAATTATTAACGGTATTCCTGAACGACGACCCGGCCCTTGGAGTAAGGATCGGTGCCGACCTACCACCAGAGGAACATCAGCAATACAAGGAGTTTCTTTCTGGATACGTCCGGGTCTTCGCTTGGTCCGATGATCAACTCCCCGGTATACCAGAGGAAACTGTGATGCACAAGCTTAACCTTGATGCCACCATGAGACCCGTACAGCAGCGGAGGAGGAAGCATGCGCCCGAGAAACAGGCGATCATCAAGGCGCAGGTCACCAAGGGACAAGAGACTGGTCTTTTTAGACCGGTCCTGTACCCAACCTGGCTAGCCAACGTCGTCCTGGTGCCGAAGACCACCGGCAAGTGGCGAATGTGCGTAGACTTCACCGATCTGAACAAGGCCACTCCCAAGGACTGCTATCCGCTACCGAGCATCGACCAACTGGTTGACTCAACCTCGGGCAACGAGATACTCAGTTTCCTGGATGCCTATTCGGGTTATCATCAGATCCGAATGAACCCTGAAGATGTCGAGAAGACCGCCTTCATCACCGACTACGGCGTGTACTGCTACACCCGGATGCCCTTCGGATTGAAGAATGCTGGAGCCACATACCAGCAACTGGTCAACCATATGTTCGAGGGACAGTTAGGTCGGAACGTCGAGGCCTACATCGACGACATGCTCGTCAAGACCCCGAGGGCCCAAGACCACTTCACCGACCTCGCCGAGACTTTCGGCACCCTCTTGAAGTACTGCATGAAGCTCAACCCCGCCAAGTGCGCCTTTGGAGTAAGATCCGGGAAGTTCCTGGGTTTCCTGGTCACTCAGCGAGGGATCGAAGCCAACCCCGATACGGTCCAGGCCATCCTGGACATGCGCCCGCCCGCGTGTATTAAAGACGTCCAGCGTCTAACGGGGCGTGTCACTGCTCTCAGTCGTTTCCTGTCCCATGCGGCCGAACGATTCTTGCCCTTCTTCAAGCTGATGAGGGGGCCCAAGATAGCATCTGCCACGTTCGCACGGGATGGAGAATGCCATATAGCGTTCACCGAGCTCAAAGAGTTCCTAGCTTCACCCCCGGTGCTTTCCAAGCCTGTCCCGGGCGAGGTCTTGCTGCTCTATCTCTCGGCGACGCCGTCAACGGTCAGCTCGGTCCTAGTTAGAAATGACTCGGGAGTCGAGAGGCCGGTCTACTACACCAGCATGGTGCTCAGCGAGGCCGAGCGGAGGTACCCCGCAACCGAGAAACTCGTGCTAGCGTTGGTTACCTCCGCAAGGCGCCTCCGACCCTACTTCCAGGGGCATCCCATCACAGTGTTAACCGGCGAGCCACTGAAGAAGATTCTGGCCCACCCCGAAGCCTCGGGGCGACTTGTCAAATGGGCCATCATGCTCGGGGCATACGACATCTCGTATCGGCCACGATCAGCTATCAAAGGGCAAGCACTCGCCGACTTCATCGTCGAGAGCACTATTCCGGTCGAGGACAGGCCTCCGACAGCAACCGGGCCAACCTGGGAGCTGTTCGTCGATGGATCGTCCAACTCGGTCGGCAGCGGCACAGGGATCCTCCTAAGGTCTCCCGAAGGAATAGAGTTGCAATACGCCCTAAAGTTCAACTTCTTGGCATCCAACAATGCTTCCGAGTACGAGGCCCTTATCTCGGGGGCCCGCATGGCCCGACGGCTGGGGACG